>CM061161.1:12885434-13392934 GCA_030710495.1 Labroides dimidiatus
CTGCCAATATATGACATTACCTCAGTGGAACAAAAGGCCAGCAGTCAGTTATAGTCTGGAAAACTCCTACTCTTTTCTTACACTGTATATGTGAAATGAAATATGCATTTTTGGAATAATAAGCACTGATGTTTTCATATTGTTCTAATGCTAAATAATGCATATTAATGATGTAAGAAACTTTTGGTTTGTGTGTTTTGTGGACAAATGGAAACTATCCTTCAGCAGTGGTTACGATCATTTAGTAGAAATTAGAAGCAGTTTGCTGAGGTAGTCCGAAAATCTTTATTGACAAAGTGACAGGTGTATAGATTCGCTTCATTTCAGCATTATACAAGGTTATCATGTTGGCGATGGTAAGGGGAGCCTGAAGGCAAGGATTTCAATTTACAAGTCAGGCAGAAGCCTTCTTTTTAGAGGTTTTCCAGGCATTTTCATCCCTAAGAAGATCCAGGGGTTGACCCAGAGATTGCTGGAGGGATTATGTATCCAATACGGTATAGGAACACATGAAATCTTCACTACAGGAGCTGTAAAATGTTGCAGGAAGACGGCTGTCTTGGTTAACTTGCTTGGCCTGCTGTTACAGCAAGCCAACCCTGGATAAAACAAAGAAAATGGATAAATGTATGGTTATCATTAATAGAGTCTGTAGTGGTCTTGATTGTTTGAAATATGATTAAAAGCATCTGTATTTTTATCATTACCAACTATAAACTACTATCAGAAGCTTCAACGTCACAAAGCTAAATAAGGATTAGAGAGAGGGTAAATCTAATCTAAATGGAAGCTACTGTCCTTTAAAGACGTATCCCTCTGAGTGTCTGTGGGGAAGTTACAGCACCCTTTTGAATGCAGCCAATTTGTCTGCCCATCTGTCATTTTCAGCCATGAACTCCCCGCTCCGATTGGCTCACTGTAGTAATGTCTTGTGGTATCTTTTTCAGAAATGGAGCCATGGATCTTCAGGTTCAAGGCGGAGGGCACTGTGGATTACTCACAGCTGACCTTTGACCCCGGGCAGAACGAACTGATCGTGGGTGCCAGGTAATCTGAGTTTGTTTTCTCTCTCTCTCTCTCTCTCTCTCTCTCTCTCTCTCTCTCTCTCTTTCTCTCTTTCTCTCTCCTTACCTAATTTTGTCTCCCTGTCTTCCCTGCTTTCCACTTCTATTGTTGCCTGAGCTTTCATCGTCTCGTCCTTCACTCCACAGCTTCTTTTTTCTGTGTGCCCGTGTGTTTTCAGTGCATGAGTAATGATCATTTTCTCCATAGATGTCTTCAAAAGCCAGAGAAAAATTGCTCTGATTGTTTCCAAGTCTATTGTCTTTGTCAAGCTGAGCCAAGTTTGTGTGAGCATTTGCATTTTCTCTGTGATGTAGTCTTTGAATTTAAAGGGATAGTGTGCAACACATGAATAACAATATTTACCAGTGTGTTTTTTTCAATTTGTAATGTGCACATGTAATAAAACATGTTCTTTGAAGTGTGTGTGTGCAGGAATTGGGAGCATGCATTCATGCTGAGAGTCTATGGCTGCTACAAGATGAAGAGGGCTTTGCACTCCACTTAATGGCTTAGTTGTCAATAGAATGAAACACTCACTACAATGTGAACAGGAGATAACAGAGGAACCAGCAGGAAGGGGAGCAGCAAAACAAACAGAGGCAAAGTGAGCCCAGGGAATTATCTAATGCACCGCGGGAACTAAGATGGAAAGGGCTAATCAGGGAAAGTGTGTGTATGTCGACGGATGAAGAGCGATGGTCAAAGAGGTGAGGGATTCAACACTAAAGCTGCTCTCAAATAATTTAAAATAACATGGTATAAGAAGAAAAAAAAGTCATACATTTTTCGCTGACAATCTTTTATTTTAAGCTACAACTCAGACTATTCCATCAACACATGATATTTGGAGCACTCCACCAAATCGAATAAGAGATTTAGTTCTCTGTTAGGCTGTCGAGTGCCTAACTGTGAAAGGCGATGTGGCTGAATGGATGGCTGCGGGCAGTGTTAGAAGTATGAGTGATAATGGAAGGAAAGGGGGATCGATGCAAATATCAATACGGTAAAACAGGGGGCTGAGGCTGCGCTGAGACCTGGCTGATTGCCACTCTTTGGGAGATTGATAGATCTCCGTAAAAGTGTGTGTAAGTGTATATGTGCGTGTGTTAACATGCTTGAAGATTTTCACTGAAAATGAGTTGTCTATTATGGAAAAAAAGAAAAAAAACAATGCCTGCTGTTTAGAATAATTGCTGTCCTGAAAGAAAAACACATTATGGATTATTGTTGGAGCTGCTGCCTGCATATAGTTTTTAAGCAATGCAATACAAATCACTCAGGTACATTTTGGTGAAGGCTTTTCATTTTGCTGGTGGATTGCACTAAACTTTGTAAATGTTAAAGATAATTTCTCTAAAGCTGCAGTAGATTGGGGTGGACTCCTGAAACAAAAACTACAGTCTGGTTAATACAGACGCTTAGAGTATAAACAAATAACAGTGAATCATCACACTAGCCCTAATTGGTTGGTTTAATTCTGGTAATTGTGTGTAATGGGTTTTGTAGACTGAGACATCATTAGTCAGTATGCAAAATATTCTCATTTGAGAGGGTACTCATTATAACCTAATGTTTCTTAAAATGCCAGTGAAACACTATCATGAATGCCATGAAAATTAGTAAAGATTCAGGATTGTCAGATGGTGCTTCATTAGAGAGAGTTTAACCAAAAGGAATCGATTTATCCATTTATTTTTACCCAGTGACTCCTTCACACTTCTTTTTATATCTTCACTTCAAAACCAAGAGAGAGGAAGGCACCATAAAACCTTTCACTGCTAATTTTACTAGTTTTCACATCTCCTGATATGAATTCTGACAAACCTGAAGGTTCACAATTTGTTGAAGTGATTAAATCTAGTCATACAAAGACTTTGGTAACTTTAAGTGCTTTCAGTCTTACAACTACTTGTGCTGCCAGTAAAAAATGTCCCTGTAATTTTGAGTGGGAGTAACTTCAACAGCTTCATGTGAAGCAAAAATTGAAGAGAGATGCATTTGTGAAAGTCCCTTAACATGTATTGGACAGTTTGAATTAAACATATCATAGCTGATCCTCCAGATCTACAACCAATGTTCTGCCTCAATGGATGTCACTGAGTCAGTTCAGGTTGAAGCAAAAGCATTTTCTGGTCTTAGAGTATGAAATAAATGCAAGTGTAAAAAACTGAAGCATCTTGAGTGTCCATCAGAACTACATGCACACCCACTCAAAAATCTGAACTTGACAGCAAAAAAAAAGTGTTTAAACAAATGTGCAAAGATGTTTGCAGCCTGATTCAAAAAGCTATTTTGGTCTCAAAAGTTCATTTCTTTATTGGTACATATTATAAACATATATATAACTCAATATTATTAAAGATATTAAACTCTTGAGTTGTGCAAATTGAGGGGATGGCTACACTGCAGCTGTTAGCGTGGAGTCTAAAAGCTACCACTTTGCATCATGCTAGGTCAACTAGCTTGACTCAGCATTTCATATGTAGCTACGGCTAATAATGGGCTTCAAAACATATATAGAGACAAATAGATGACGTCACAGAGACTATGTACACTTATTATACCATATGTTGGTTGAAGACTACAGGATTATATGTATATCAAAGAATTTAAGGGGGAAAAAATGGTGATTAAAGTTGACAGTGAGAAGCTATTCTTTAAGTTGAAGCTAGCTATGCTAGCAGGTACTCGCATGACTCAGCATTATGTCCTCTTTTTAAAGGTCATTTTAGAATCAAGATTGTTTTTTGGGCTTTGAATGTCTTAGTCAGAAGAAAGGACAGTGGATAGAGTTGGAAATGGAAAGTGGGGTGTACTATGACATTAAGCAAAGGGCTGCAGGTCATAATTGAACCACAGCCCCCCGGGCTCCCTATGCCCCCCTGTAAATCACTTAAATCAGAAAAAATATATATCATTTAACTGTTTATTGATGATAAAAATAAGGGCTGCCCCAGTCATCAGTTCAAATCCCGGTTCTTTTCTGTGTGAAGTTTGCATGTTCTCCCCGTGCAAGCGTGGGTTCTCTCCGGGTACTCTGGCTTTCTTCCACAGTCCAAAAACATGCTCATCAGGATAATTGGTGATTCTAAATTGTCTGTAGGTGTGAATGTGTGCACGAAAGGTTGTCTGTCTCTGTGTGTCAGCCCTGTGATTGGCTGGAGACCAGTCCACCGCTTATCACCCTAAGACAGCTGGGATAGGTTCCAGACACCTGCAACCCTGAACAGAATAAGAAGATGGTAGAGAAGATGAATGAATGAATGATGAAAATAATGATTAACTGATGACAAACGGATGGTAACATAAAAAAAAATGATATTCAACAGTGATCTAACAAAAACAGCAGTCAACAAAAAGTATGGTGACCCAGCTCACCATCCCTCTTTTATCCACGCCAAACAAAAGGTAACAGGTGACTTCAAAAGGAAAATCACTCCACATTTCTGCCCCCATCCACTTTACCCACCATTCACCAACCAACATGTTCCCATATTAAACTACATGCCAAACAAACAATATCCCACCAAAACCCTGAAATATGAAAATGAACTATAAATTTCATGGTTCCTATCGAGGGTGTAAGATGAAACCTCAGAGCTGAGTGGATATCCCAACAAACTATGCTTCAGCAAAATTCAAGTGTAAAAGTTGTAGATTTGGTGTTGTAGAAGACTTTTTGACCCCAATGTTTTGAGCTCCTCTCACAGGTTTTTATCCTGTTTGTTATTACTGATCTGGCTGGGTTACAGAACTGCACTGCTAAATCAGTCCATCCCTCTTTAAAGTTTGTCAGCCTCCTTTGAATGTTCCTCTAAGTTCCTATTAAAGCATTTTGGGTCTTTGTGCTCCTCTTTTTAGAGTTAGAAATCCCTTTGTACTAGTGGCACCATGGGTAGTGGAGCAAACATAAAGGAAGTTGAGAGAACAAAGATAAAAAAAAAAAAAAAACTGGCCTCTGAGCAAAGATGCTCACATCTCACATTTATTTTTTTTTCCTTTCAGAAAATGTCTCCCATCAACTCACTTGCCTCCTTCTTTTCACAGGAATCACCTCTTCAGGCTCAACCTGGAAGACCTGACACTGATCCAGGTGAGTGCTGATCCCTCCCCCACTTCTTACTCTCTCGTCTCTTTCTCTTTTTCTGGATGAGTGTGTGATCGAGCTGGCACAGAAAAACAACAAGCTATAGCTGCCAGTTTCCACAACTTAAACCTGTTATAGTAAAAAGGCTTATATGTCACATGTCACAACAACATCCAATCCAATGGAGTGACAGTGGGTTTGGTCCATGGTGGTCGCGTTTAATAGATAAAAGTGGCATCAGTGTAAATACCCTTGTGTTTATATCCAATTTGAAGCAGTAAATCACACACTATGCAGCTCAGCGTCTTCAGAAATGCCTCATGTGCTGCTTCTTTACAATGTGATTTTTCTATTTTGATTCAACTGTCCAGCCCTCCCACGAAGGGAAAGGACAGAACAGATAGAGTCAAATTAAATGAAATACTAAACACAAATTAAAGATTGCTAACAGCAGGGTAAGATTTTTTTTCCTGTCTGCCAGTGATGACATGTTATATAATTTGCCCAAACCATGCATAAATAGATGTATGCTCAAGGTGGCAATTATCCTGTTTCCCTGTCTGTCTTTCAACCCCTTTCTCCCACACTTTGTCATCCTAATTTCTTCCTGCATTCTTTCATTGTCTCCCTCTTTCTCAGACTTTTATGAGCCCACTGAACCGCCTGTGGTGCAAAGCATTTTGCGACCCGCTGAGTTGCTGAGCAAACATTGACACAACGACGAGGCTTATTTCTAGGTGGTAGCAGCAAGGCCTCTTTGATGGTTCGACAAGTCTTGATGTTTGCCATTTACACCCTGGAAAAACCAGGAGGGGAGAGGAAAAGGAGGGCGAGTGAGGAGAAAAGATGTTAGTAGACATCCACCTAGAGAAGGATTATGAGAACGACAGTCAGACAAAATGGGCAGCGAGATAGAATTTACTGTATAATTGTGGGATATTAGTTGGAGGAATCGTGAAGATACAAGTCAGAAGGCAGACATTGGGAAGGAAAAAGAGACACCCCCCCCCCACCTCCGCCCCAACCAAGAGAGATGAGGACTCATGCAGAGCTGGCCTTTGTGACCGCTCACTGGGACACATGCTTTTTAAAGATGCCCTGGCCCAAATCATCCCCCTTCCTTTATTTTATCCTGCGCTCGGCTGGCGCTGCAGAATCAGCGAGGGGATTCCAGCGACCCAATCATCCCCTCATCTTTACAACAGCCTTTTCGAAAAGAATGGGTTCTGATAATCCTCGCCTTGGTCTGGCGCCAATATGAGCTGACCTGTGCCATAGTCTCTGCTTTGCATTTGACTGGACTGGGGGCTTTAGAGTCAAGGGGAAGTCCAGGTTCAGCTGTTCGGCTAATCTGCCATTCATCTCCCTCTGAATCCCGTCTTCCTTCCTTCTTTTTCATCCCAGCATGAAACAGGAGATCAATTTGTTCGCCTGTGCGGCTGTGTCTACATATATTTGTCAGTCTTATTGTTACTGGATATGAAAGGTTTGAATAAATTTTCCTCTCACAGTGTTGCTCCGCATTACATGCATTAGTGATTGATCATATGGATTAACAAGAGAATATGCTGGCTGAGCATGCACAGAAAGTTTTCTGCATATTTCTCTCAATTTCACCTCTGTTCAAAAGAGTTGCAGGAGGTTATTTTTTTCCCCCCCGAGCAAAAGCAAAGCGAGCTAAAAGCTACACCTACGCTTGTCTTTGTGATTTCACCCCATCCCCATGCATCAGCCCTGTCAGATAATGCCCAATGGCAGTGATTTGTTCTCGCATGGCTGGCAGCACTAAAGACGGAGGCTGTGTAGGGTTTGACAGAGCACAAGGCTTAGAGGCGGATGTAATACAAACAGCTTAAGATACTCTAAAGAGGTGGATAGAATTACCATATGATCAATGACAGCCTGATCTTATCTTACACACACGCATGAAACATTTATGAACACACAGCCACCAAGGTCTCCCAGTGCATGACGGTAACGGGAATCTCTCTTAGTTTTCGCTGCCCTTCCTCGCAGTATGAAGAGTTGTATTCGAGCCAGAAAATGAACCCTGAATACTTGTCTTACCAATGTATTACGGAGGGTTTAGAGAGCAGGGACACTCTGGGTGGTAGCTAAACACTGCCGGTCCAAGCTGCACATATCGAGTTGAGACTCAGAGATTGATTGGACCTGAGCCCAAGCAACCGTAATCTCCTCAGTAAATGCCCTGCTTGCTTGGAGGTAATAAAAAAAGGAAAAGAAGCCAAGAACATCAGAGGTTGGAAAGAAAAAAAATAGAGAGAGAGAAAGAGATGAAGGATCTTTTTCAAAAGAGTTGGTGTTATGGTTCTGAAAACTTTGCCCTCATAGGTTTGGTGGACAGCACTGTAATTTGGGCGATTTCATTTCCATCATCGCTTTAATTTAGCTGTCAGATGTCAGTCAAAGCAGAAGAAGACTTGAAAAAGGAGAATCAGTCACTCCAGTTGGGTGCAAAAGACAAAGGATAAAGAAGATTTCATTTTATTTCACTTGTCCTACATTTAAATGAGTGAGTATCTCACTCTTGTGCTGACTTT
Organism: Labroides dimidiatus; assembly: GCA_030710495.1. Classification (NCBI taxonomy): domain Eukaryota; kingdom Metazoa; phylum Chordata; class Actinopteri; order Labriformes; family Labridae; genus Labroides; species Labroides dimidiatus. Next base: position 12,893,148 of record CM061161.1, read on the forward strand.
CCTGACCCTTGCTCCCCTGTCCTCTCTTTTCTCTCTTTAGGAATGGAGGAAGGTAGAGCATACAGCCTGAGTTGTAGGTGTCAAACTCTGGCTGAAACATCCCTCCCATGTATCTTTCTTAAATCTTTTTCTGTTAGTCCCTCTTCTCAAATTTCCTCATAAACATTGGGTTTTGGGGGAAGGTTTTGGGGGAAGGTTGTGTGTACAGCCAGAGCAGTCAGGGGTTAGTTACCACTCAAATACGTTTCTGGCCCTCACCCTACCTTTCTTGACTCCTTTGTTACATCTTTACCTCTTTTTCTCTACTTTTTAATCCTTAATGAGAATGAATGATGGGGGAGAGAGTGTGTACAGATGAGTCTGACATGGGCAAGTTTACCTAATATAGTAATCTCGCCCTCACTCTGCCTTCCACTTTGCCTTGCTTACAACCTTTCCTACCATCTTATTCCTTCGTGAAAATGAATGGTTGATGCATGTGTGCACAGCCTGACAAGACATTTTACATGATCTCTCTGTCTCTCTGTCTCTCTGTCTCTCTGTCTCTCTCTCTCTCTCTCTCTCTCTCTCTCTCTCTCTCTCTCTCTCTCTCTCTCTCTCTCTCTTTTCTCACCTCTTTTCTTTCAAGGGAAACAGGGGGAGGTAGAGCATACAGCCTGAGTTTTAGGGGTCGAGCTCTGGTCCAAACAGGCTTCTCTGCCTTCCCTGTTTTCTTTCTTTCTTTCTTTCTTTCTTTCTTTCTTTCTTTCTTTCTTTCTTTCTTTCTTTCTTTCTTTCTTTCTTTCTTTCTTTCTTTCTTTCTTTCTTTCTTTCTTTCTAATTTAATTCACTCATAAAGTTGAGCATCAGGGGAAGGTAGAGTGTACAGTGTTATTGATCAAGAATTGGTGCAACGTGTTTCTTACCTTTACCCTCTCCACCTTTCCAGTCCTCTTACATCTTTCTCTCTCTCTTTCCTACCATCCTACTCCTTCATGAAAATAAATGGTTGAAGCATGTAGTGTGCACAGCCTGTCACGTTAGCATTAGCTCAGACAAGCTTTTTACTCTGACTCTGCCTTTCCTGTACCCTTGTTACACCCCTCTTTCTGTTTTCCCTCCTCTCTTATTCATGCATTTCCTTCTAATATGAGAAGGTAATGAATACAGACCTGTGTACTTATTTACTTCCATCTATCTCCATGTCATGTTTATGGAGGTCATTAAGGACCATGTCATTGATTATGGAAATTAGAGTAGAGTTTAGAACTTAGCATTAGGAAAAGGGCTAAATTCTGATCCTATCTATTAGACCACAGGCACATGGTTTACTTAAAATGTAAAAAGCTCCACACTAAAACAGAAAAACAGCAACAACAGGGGAATAATGCTGTGGGTGTGATATAAACCTGTAAATAACTTACATAAATCAGAGCCAAAGACAAATTTGAAGCAATGCACAAAGACATCAAAACATCTGAAACCCCACATCTGGAAAAACTGCACAAAATCAGTCAGAAAAATGTAAGAAGTGAGAAATATAAGGCGATGTCCAATAATTCCCAATAGTCCAACTTGCTGTCTTACATAAAATACTTTCATGATCATTTCCAAGTGTCTTCCTGAACATAGACAATGGCAGATGGATTGATTAAATTAGTCTTCATTTTGCAAGATAACTCAGCACCTCGTCTACATAAATAAATAAATCTATATGATCTTTTTAGCATATACTCAAACTAGGGCAATCAAGGTTCGAGTAGGAAAAGTGGAAGCTTGGGAGATGAGCTCTCTCTATAGCTTTGATTGGAGTTAATAAACAGTACTTGAAATCTTATCCTGCAGCATCTCAACAGCATGAGGAGGCCTTCCTCTTCCTATCAACCTCTACCTTTATCCTCACTCAAGTGGAAAAAATACTGTCAAGAAGAAAAGGCTTGATACTCTTCCTCTTTTTTCATAGTTAAAACATGTGCATCAGAGTTGGACAAATATACCATTCAGAAAAGAAGTTAAGGCCCATGTTGCTTTTGTTGTGATATTTTGGGATGTCTAATTCAATTTGTAAAAGACATTTAAAATCTGGTGTTATATTTGCACAGACCTGAATGTCTTGGACATCCACTGAGCCAAACAGACTTTTATTTGGAGTGTTTCTGGTTGTTTTAACTTTTTCCCAGTCTCCCTCACCATTTGGAAATGTTTCGTCAACAAAATAATTTCTTTCCAAACAAATTCAGTCAGTTCTTGAAAAAGCACTCTTAAAAGCAACAGAGAAACTTACAACTTAAAAAATAATGTTAGGAAAGTGCAAATTGAATCATGATTGTCAACATGTCAATAAGAGTGCCTGTGTTTCAAACAGTGGACCTTTACCTTTTTTTTGGAACAGTTTAAAAAGAAAAGAACCAAACTCTTCAGAATGAAAAGCTTGTAACATGAAAAACAGCAGCCACAAAACACAATATCCTCCCTCTATGTGCAGGTGAATCCCAATTTATACTACACCTGTGTTCAGTATTGTCCTCTCACTCCCATTGCCCCTCATTCAGCCTCCTGCCCTCAGCTGCTGCCAACATTGGGCAGAAGAATCAACGCTGGCATCATCTTTATCCACCATCCATGCCCCACTGCGGAGGGCAGACAAACACTCAGTAACTGGCTCTTCCTCATTTGCATTGTGTTCAGTTTCCCATTGTGTTGCCCCCGCTGATGAATGGACAAACCAGCTCAATGCACCACTCAGGCCTGTGTTAATGCACCCAAAATACTCTCTCTTGACGTCAGTGGAAACCAAATCCTATCTCCATCTTTGCCCTCGTACACCTGGTCTAATGGGTGGCTTTCATGCTGGTCCTGAGAGCATGAGTGTTCTAATTTGGTGGCTCAATGAGAGCTTATAGGGAGTGGCATTATTATCAATATAGATGTTAAAAGAACTAAAGAGAGAAAAAAAACACCTCATTGTAGGATCTTGCATTAGTGTGTTTTTTTTCATGTAAAACCAAAACAGGATGCAGACATGGAGACGGTAACTCTGTGACACAGCTTTAATCAATGAGCAGTGGGAAGAGGAGGATCACTGGCTTTGTTCACCAGCCAATACAGCACGGATGGAGAAGAAAAATAGTAGATAGGCACTCCAGCCTCTCTTTTTTTTCAGTTCTGGCTCATGGAAACACTATCCATAACCGCTTTCCTTGGCAACAGACGCCACATGGGTGTTTAGATGTATATTGTGCCTCCATTTTTCTTCCCTTCCCCTCTTATTGTCGTGTCATTAAGAAGGACGAGGACTCAGGAGAAAAACAAAGGGCTCTCAGCAGTCACACATGTTGCATTTCACAAGCCCTTCTCTTGAAATAACACTCCGTCAGACAGACAATTAGCCCTGCTAATCTGTAGCCAACAGAAACCGCCCTCCATAGCTGTGGTGGCATCGCTAATTCAATTAGAAGAAACGGCTAACTGGGCTATTTAAATGCATAGAGGAGGAAGCATGAATGGGCTTGGAGATACAGATACAAGCAAGTTTAGTGATGAATGATAGAGTTTGAAGAAGGTTGTGAGAGTATTAAGAGGCACAGCAGGGGGTCTCTGCTACCCTCTTTTATCGCGCTATGATGGTATATGTAACGACTTACACCTACATCCTCGCTCAGATATGACATCAAGTGTGATTTCATGTGTAAATCTATCTGCGGCTTACATCAGCAGACATCATACTGAATGGTAAATATTGTGCCAGCGCATCAAAAGGTAATATCAGCGATTCATGATACAGATTAGATTTTCCCCGGCAGGATTTGTCTGGCTCATGCTCTCAATCCGCCGTCCCGTTGTAATGAGACACACAGCCATGCGTTTCTTAAAGCCAGACAGCTGTCAGCAGCGAGTGTGTTCTCCGGACCCTCTTTATGCAAAATATATTCAATATCATGTCTGGAAACAGAGCTGTTTTAGGATTCAGCTCCTCACTACCTCCTCCGTCTCTCTGACTACTTTGCTCTGCCCACACTGTCTCCCTTGTTCTTGTCTGACTCCTTACTTGGACTCTCTTTGCTCTTTGTTGTTTTTTTCTGTCTGTATGTCCTTTTTTTCCATCCTTTCCTCTGCGTCTCTAACTCCCTTCCAACCTACTCTCTCTCTCTCTCTCTCTTGGTATCTCTCCTGCACCCACCTCTTGGTGACAATAGCCCCTGTGTGAGGGCTGATGAGAGGCACAATGGTTCATCTCTGAGGATTGCACCCATTACAGAGGACAGTTCAGAGGGCGGACACACTGAACACACTGAACACACTGAACACACTGGATTTCTTCTTCAGCTTCCCTGAAGCAATAAATGACTGCTGCCAACTGTGCCAAATTCCCTCCGCTCTTTTTTTCTGAATTTCTGCATGTTAATCACACTTAATCTCAATGATAGGATTATTCTGGGTTAAATTTAAAGTTTTGGCAAGTATATTTTGGATATAAAAAGACGGCAAAGAGTGAGACTGGGGAGGGAGAATGGAATCCCCATGCGGCATCTTCTCATCCTCCCCCGTATAAGTTACAATTAAACAGTGCATGGTTTGCCAAACTGTATGTCATAAACATTCACCGCTGTTTACCATGGATGTCAAGGAAATTGGATACCACTTAAAAATGGCACCCGATTCATTCCTTTGAAAGCTGCTTGCAACACAAATAAGCAGTATGACTTCCTGTGTTCTCCAGATGAAGTGCAGAAAAGACCACAGGCGTTCAGAGCGCAGCCTGCTTTACTCTGGTGCTGAACTTGTAGGAGTTATACCTGCACAGTCCTAAGAGTGAGGGGTGAACATTTTCATTTCTGCATGTGATTCTCCTCAGTTTCACTCAAACTGCACAAAAGACACAAATTCTGATGCCAACCTGCACAACCATTTTTAATTTCAGGGAGCGGGCTTCTGCACTGTTTGCCAAAGTTAGTCAGATTAACTTGATCTCTTGGCACAGTTTATCCCAGGAGATTTTCCCCGAAACACAATTTAGTCGCTGTTGCTGCTGCATAATTTTCATGTTGAGAAGTGAAGTACTTTTGTGAATAATATTAGAAAAATCTTGGTTTGTTAAAGGTGTGAACACCCTGTAATTGACAAATTACTAAAACCATTAGGATTATGTAAAAAAAAAAAAACATCCAGTTGCTTATATTGTTTAAATAGGGTCACCTAGAGTCAGCTGGTATTACAATAACAGATAAGCTCTACTTAAACTGCAGTAACTGAGACTTTTCCTCTGTTTGTGCTTCTAAAATCAGTAACCAGCTTGTCATAACTCTGTATTTCACTGCTCCCGGGCACATTAGAGCTTCCCTGATCTGAATTCGGAATTATGTTCGTAACATGTCTAATATCAAAGATTCCTGGTCAGACTGCCTCCGAAAGAATACCTTTAAAAACCAGTCAGTGGAGAAGACAGGGCCCTTATTCACAGAACATCTTAAAGCTAAAAGTAGCTCCTAACTTGCTGATTTAGGAGAAACTCTCAAAATAATGGGCACCACCTTATCCACCTCATGTGAACAGTTTGTTTTACACTTTCTTTTTTCTGTGGTTTCCTCTGCCATGGTTATTCCAGAAGCCCAGTCATTAAAAGGCTGCTTCTACTGATTAGTCAATATATTACTCTTGGTTTAATGTTTAATCAGTAGCCTACGTTTTTTTTAACCCTTTAAAGATTGACTCTTCAAAAAATAAACAGAAAATACAATTTTTTATGCAACTGAGATGTTTTTTTGACCCTTCTAACAAAATTTTAAAAATAAATTAATTAATTAATAAAAAGCATAAAATATACTGCCATATCATTTGTTTATGATATATTTTTGTATCACATTTGATAAACTGGGGAGTTTTGGCAACTTTTTCAGTAAAGTTTTTAGTATAAATGCATTCATTTAATGCAGAAAATACTCACATACCGTAACTTCTTGAAAAATATCAGTGATTTTCCTAAAAAAAAAAGTGTTGGATAATTTCATAAGATCAGCACTTTTAAAAAAGAGCCAAATAAACAATTTCAGCTGCCTGTAGAGTAATGATAACCCTTAAGGGGAGAATACATTTTTATTTTTCATTTTTTTACAGGTTTTTAATGAAATTTTTCATCACCTTGATGAGATAAAGATCTTTTAACTCATGTATTAAATATGATACATTCTGAAATAAAGGGTTAAGAGCTTTAGATGAATATGTCACTATGACATGAAAGTCCTCAAGAAGACACAATCCCTGTCAGCCAATCACTGTAGGCATAGTGCGTCAATTGGTTCCTGAAACATGACATCATCATTAGTAACGGGGTGAGCTCCACCCCTTTCTTTTAACGGAAGAGTTCTCTGAATTCCTTAGTAAGAGTTAGTCTGAGCAGCTTTGTGAAAAGGTTTTAAGAGAAACCTCTCAGCGAGGAACTTTTAGTTTCATTTAGGAGTCCTCCTAGTGGTAAGATAAAATGCTTTGTGAATACAGGCCCTGGAGTCACATTTGATAGCGCAAAAAAAAAAAAAAAAATGTAATGTGTGTTGTCTAACAGCCTGAAGGAATTTTCTAGAGTGTGTCGGCAATGTCTCAAGTGAGCAGGAGTCATCTTAAAAGTGCAATACTGACAATGAACACAATTTAACAATAATATTCCATTATTTTTTTCCCTTTTTTCCTAATATAGATTTATAATCACCACACATCCTATATAATATATTAAATCCTTATAATCACATCCTCATCCTGCCATCACTGCCTCTCAGTAGACACACTGACAGACGAGTAGCTTTGCTTCTACATAAGTAAAGTGTTGTTAAAGTAACTGCGCTTGTGCTTGAGTAGAATATTTTAGTACTCTTCCATCTCTTGGTTTCAAGAGCAGAAACGAAAATTGAAAAACACAAGATGGTGACTCAATGTCAGACTCAAAGGTTCATTGTATGAGTTCACAAACTCCTTTTCTTTTCCTTCACACAGTCTTTAGTTTTGCCTTTAAATAAAGCAGCTGAGACAGTGGTGACTTCAGCCACATCTCCCCTACTAATTTGTGAGCAGTGTGTTGTCTTAACAGATGAAAAGGGTTCATAATTATAAATATAAATACTTGTAATGAGCCATAATTGTCCTCCACAGTATGTGCTGTATATCTCTCCATTTCCACAGTATCCACTGATAATTACTCTGTCATCATGGATTGATTTTTCCCTTTTTTGGCCAACTCTCCCCCACATTTTCTGTTATTCTCCCATCTCCTTTGTTTCAACCTTTGGTCTGTGTTTCCAGTTTTTACTAGGTGACAAAGGCACAGGGAACAAAGTCTTTGTAAAGCAGCTCCTTCCGATAACGCCAATAATTATTATTCAGTGACAGCACATTCCAGACATATTTCCGTAAAGGACAGATTCATCTTTGGAGCACAGTGGCTGAACAATAGCACACTAATGAGCTTTTAATGTGTCTTAATGACACCAGCTCTTGCCTCTGCGTGGCTGTGAATCTGTTCTTTACTGTGGATCATTTGAGGCAGTGCTGGCCGGCTTAAGTGGTCAATGATGCCAGCACATCCCCCACTTACAGGCTTATGGACATCACCTCCTTCAGTAGCCGTAAAGTTGTTAGCCATAAAGTTAAAGATGTAATGGGGATATTTATAGAGTTTTGAAAACCTTCTTTGAACAATTTCAGAACAGGTTAAATCACATAATAACCCTTAAATCTTAAAAGCACCCACTTTTCTCCCATTACTTTGATCTAGAGTTGTAATTTTGCATTGTGTTATGATTGATTTTTGCACAGACCATGAGTGAGTAAGTGTTCAGGGCCATTAACAGGTTTTCTACTCCCTATGCGATTAGCGAAAGCACTTTTCTGCGCCCACATTCGACCCAGCGGGGACGCTACTTGTGCTTATGTGTGTGGTGTGTGTCTGTGGTGACTGTTAGGCCCCCAGAATAGCCTGGAACGGCCTGGAATGTGAACTGACACACACAGATCTACACACATGTATCTACACACACGGAGGAGAAAAAGAGAAGCCAGCTCACATTAATACTCTTCATCTTATCCTCCCTGAATAGTACCACACACCCCGAGCTCTACTCTCCTTTTCTGTTCCTGCTTATGTGTGCATTTATATGTGTGTGTGCGTGTGTGTGTGTGTGTGTGCACACAGGAAGGTTTCTACACCTCCCAAAGGCCGGCATGGCAGAGCAAACACCTTGTCGTAAAACACGCTGAGGAAACTCCAAGTCGCCTCAAAAAGGAAATGAAAGAAGTTCCCTAAGTGCTGAGGGGGGTTCAGCTTTCAGTTTCCCCTCTTGTCCTGGCATAAAACATCCCTGATACTGAGGTGAAATCTAATATTCTCTTTCAGCCTCAGATATTTATACTATATTCCCCGCTGAGTGAAAAGTCTGTGCCTCTGGATATTAGTCAGATTGTTACAGCAAGAAAGTTGTGTCTGTAGCTACAGGGAGAGTTTAACGTTTTTTCTTTTGGAGACTTTTTACGTGACTTCTTAAGACTCTTACGACTTTGTTACGCTGTCGCCAGTTTTCCTTTTTGGTATTCCTCTCCTTGCCAACTATTCAGAGCTAGTGGCAGTGACGTGTAATTCTAATGTCTCAAGCGTGACTCTCTTAGTGGCCTCGCTGCTGTCCCAGGGCCAACACTTATTTCATGAACAGCCAACTTTTATCAATGAGGAACACCCCCCAGAGGTCAGGCTGAAATTAAACGCTAGAAATCAAGGCATGCTTGTGTCTTCGCACTCGGAGGAGACGAGTGGAGGTTTTATCTGCTCATTCCTCTCTCTCGTTTTCTCTCCTGTAGTAAAATGCAAAAGGCATCCCTCTTTTTCTTCCTCACATGTAAATCATGTTGACACCCTACTCGAGGGACTCTCGTGTTATGTCTTGAGATCCCTCCTTTTCCCTTGCACATAAATCAAATTGGCATTTGGCTCGGCGTGTGTTTGCCTCTCGTTTTCTCGAGGTCTCTGCTTGGTATGCACCTTAATTGGATTCTGTGTCTGTACTTAACACAGCGTGTTAAAGTGTGTTTACAGTAAGTGTGGATGTGTGAGGGTGAATATGAAAAATAGAGAATACAGTGGAGATGTAATGTCAGATTTCTCTTTATTCCCAAACTCCCTCTCTAGTTAAAGAGAAATCAGACCCTGAAATCAATGCTTCCAGCTCATCGCAGGCTGTTTTTTTTTCCCCTGCTACATTTGTGTCTGTGTTTTCTTCTCTTTTGTGGCGTTTTTATTGCCAAGCTTTCTCCTACATCAAGCCACCAGACATCAGGTTGACTTTAAAAAAGTGTTGTTTTTTCCCTCACAGTTGAGAGCCAGGCATTGTTTTTCTTTTTTTTTTTTTTTTTTGGGTTCCCTGAGTGCTTTTCAAAGTGGCTCATGGTGACAATGTTTCTGATGTGTGCTTCTTCTTTGATGGTTTATTGGAAGCCTGACGCTGATTTTTTTCTTCTCCCCACAGGAGGCTGAATGGCACTGCGATGAGTTCACCAAGGGAGCTTGCTTCAGCCGCGGAAAGTCTGAGGTGGGTTTAAGTGATACCTTAGCGTCTGAAATGTCACTCTGTTATATTGCTTTATCAAACACTCGTCTCTGCTTAGAGACAAACAAGTGTCAGTGTTGGTATTTTGAAAAAGAAAAAAAAAACATCCTGTCTGGAAAGTTTTATGTCGTGGATTATGTTTGTGAGTCTGCAGTAAACTTCACCTATTGATTTTAGAGTTGTTACTTAAAGACTTATTCAAGATAATTGCATAGCCATGTGAGAGACAATAGATCCTACTCATCCCGTAATGGTTGTTAGGTAGAAGACTCGATGTCAGACCGTCTCTGTCTGGTGGATGCAAACATGTTTCAAAAACTACACCCTCTTTGTAACTGAGGAGGTCTTCAGTCATGATACTTGGCGAGGCTTCACTTGTGAGAAGTATTAAGCAATTCCCAAATCCAGACTGGAGCTACATGCTAGCTTGTAGCTAACCTGGCTATACTGAAACACTTGTTGCAACAAGTGCATTTCATTCTTGTCTCTCAAGAATCTTGTGGTAGATTTTGATTTGTTTATGTGTCAAAGTCAAAATAAGTTTAACACACACACACACACACACTCATGTACACAAGGCTGAGTACAGATGAACCAGTTGAGGAAGCACCATCAGAGGAGCTGTCTGCACCAGTGGCAAGGAGTCAGCCACAGCCACAGGACACTGACACAGGGCCCAGAGGAGAGATGTAGCAGACACCAACCTCCAGCAGGAACCCATGTGACAGGGCCCTGTAACCACAGCCAACCACCCCTCCCAGTGCAGAGGGGCCCCCCAGAGGAAACACTGGGGGTCCTCTGCACGATATAAGGTTAAAAATAGATCAAAACTAAAATATAAATAAGACAGCATATAAAATAATGTAGGGAGATATGAATGAATATGAAATAAGATGCCTAAGATACTGGAATAAATAAAGATAAATAAATATTAACCAAAAGCTAAACCAAAAGGGTGGGTCTTGAGCCTGCTCTTAACAACATGAGCGTTCTCTGTGGCCCTGAGGTCCTCTGACAGGCTGTTCCATAGATGGAGGCCATAACAGTGGAAAGATGCCTCGCTGTGAGTGTGTGTCCTGACTTTGAGAATGACTAGGAGCCTGCTGCCAGAGGAGCGCAGGGTCCGTGAAGATTTGTGAGGTTAAAAAAAACAAAAACATCATAGCACTAGACTGTACTAGGAAAAGACATTTCTGCTTGTCAACAGTTGCAGTGATGGCAGGCTGTGCTTGAAGATGCATTGAGCACATGACCAAAACATCAACTGCTAGTTTAACTGACTAATAATTCTAGTGCCATCCAGAAAAGATGAGGATGTTTAATTGTTAAATCGGTAAACACACATATTTCTAACATTGGACATGTTTGAGTTCAACCCAAGATTACACTGATGACACCACATGATTTATATCTTGTACACCAACAGAGCTCCTTTCAGAATCCTGGCGGACAACTAGAAACTGTTTGCTGCTTGTGGGTGGTTGTGGCTCAGTGGCAGAGTTGGTCATCTCTTAATCAAAAGGTCAGGGTTCAATCCCAGGTCCAACTCCCACACAATGAAGAGACCTGGACAGGACACTTGACCCCGAACTGCCCTTGTACAGTGTCTGCAAAACCAACTGAGCTTTACATAGCAGCCTCTGCCATCAGGGTATGAATGGGGTGTGAGTGGGTGAGTGTAACATGCAATGTAAAAGTGCTCTGAGTGGTCTGATGACAAAAAGTGCTGCATAAAAACAGTCTGTTTAATCCTAAAATCCCCTAAACCCCTGACTACAAAGCAGACCTTCACCATTGTTTTACATTAAAACTAAAATGACACACTGCAGCCTTCAGAACATGTGATAATGGCTCTACATTTTCCCGTGTGTTTAGTTATCACCTGAATTAAATAAAAACATTAATGGGGACTGTGTGCCAGATTTTCCCATCAGAGCTCCATTATGGAAAGAGAAAAATTCAATCATGTAATAACAGTGTGACAGATCTCCCAACAGACAACTCATCACAATCAAATGTGCCACTAAAACAAAAAATGTCAGCTTATGATGAAATATTTTGATGACTGAAAGCAACACAATTCTCTCAGTTCCTTCTGACTCATTTGGGAATTTTTGCTTTGTGTATGAAGTTATCCTCAAAAAGGATGTAAATCAACAACTGTGAAATAAAATGCTTCCCCAGCCAAAGCTTAACTCTTTTTTTATAGCTGACATGCAAGCGGAGTTTCTTGTTTTTGTACTTTCAGTGTATATTTTTGCATGGTTAGCCTATCAAACAGCTGGTTCAGAGCTAAACTTGACTTGTAGGTGAACTGCCCAGCCCTGTTCCCTGTGTTTGAGTGTGTGTATGTATGTATTTGTGTGCAACACTGTGTATTTATCCTCCTGTGAAAGGTGGTTAGGGGCCCATAATAGACATGCACAGACGGGCCAGCACAGGAAAGCTGCTCTGAATTACAGACTAAAGCTACTTCAGTCCTTGAGAGTGGCTGCTGTATGAGACAGTTGAATTGTTTTTCTCTCTGTTCCCTTCTGAGGATCAGCTCCTGTGATGTACACTAAGAATAGCATTAGAAGACTTCATTCTACTGCAGTTGACAGGGCTTTGGATGCTTTATTACCTCGCTCAGTGCACAGCAATATACCATCGCTTAAGCTATCACACAGATACCACGCCAGCTCTTTGAGTGAGTTTACAAGTGATTGTATTTTTTTTTTCTCCCTAATGCACACGTCCGATCTTCTCTCGTGTATTTGATTTATTTCAACCAGGAGAGGAAAGAAGATTTAAATTGACTTGACAGGACTTGATTGCACCCTCTGTTTTGTTTTATAATGCGAGAGCCAAGCATAACATCTCCTGCATTACAGTATGGACGCGGAGCATTTGTCAGGAAGTTTTCATAAACAAGTCGAGACTGCAAGGCTTGGCAAATATTAAATATGCTGTTATTTACCGAAGAAACAAGCTGCGGAGAAGAATTGAATTATGCAGACTTCTCGCAAACCCAATCGTCTTCATGCACACACACACATATACAGTACACAACGAGCTATACACAGCAGAGATATACGAGTATACATAACAAGTGTCACTACACACACACACATACTCAGGCTGTGCTTAGCACCAGGAAACGAGTTGTTTTACGAGTCAACCTCCATCTTGATCGGGGGAAATAAAAGGCCTTCCCCTCTTTCTCCCCTCCATTTTTTCCAGAGTGCCCTCCACTCCTAAATCAGACTCTTGAGAGGGGGAGGTGGAGGTCGCCCTGGGCACCTCGAGTGGCTCAGACAATAGCAGATTTACAAGGTTTTAAAAATCTACGAGGGGCCCTCACCAGCCCAGCCGTGGCCCCTTTCAGATAGAGGGGACCCTTCCAGTTTATTACCTTGTCCAAGCACAAAAACAAATGTCGCTTTCTGGCATGAATACTGACTGCTGTTATTATTATATTTGCTCTGAGTTTTTTGTTGATGGAAATCCCCAGTAAAGCTCCACAAAAAGCCTGACGGCAATGCTGTGAGAGTTCACGATGTTCAGCAGCAATCAATCATTCAATCAATCATTCACTCAGTCTGTCTTTTTGTATTGGCTCCAAGGTTTTCAACCAAGTGCTGAGTGGTTTGCTAGAAACCTCGGCCAAAACCTCGAAGGAGGCATGAGCCAAGAAAAGAGTGATGAGCGTTGTACTTCAACATAATTTAGAGAAAAGCGGTTCGAGCTGATTAATGTAGAAAACCGGCTAAAAGGCAACATGCTTGAATGAATGAAGCATATGAGGGGCTACACTTTCTGTTTTTGCTTTTTGACTAGCCAACAAAGCTGAGGCAATTTTCTAAACTAATCCTGAGAGGTTCTGTCCCGTGCTCGCTGCATTTATCTTTTCTCCACCTTATTCAGATCCCCTCCAAATCTGCTCCCTGCTGAATTAAGATGTGACATGGCTAAGCCGTACAGGCATTAGCCTTGATTTAACTCTGTCAAGCTTGGCCACGTTTTAGAGTAGCCCTCCTGTGGTTGCAGGTGTTTGTCTTGTTTATTGGCACAAAGTGTAATTTTGTTCCTCTGTCTAATGCTGCTGCTTGTCAATGGATAGATAAGGGCACTGCTGCTAACTGCTAACTGTGATTTGCTTGTCCTCTTTCTACAGGAGGAGTGCCAGAACTACATCAGGGTGCTGCTGGTGAATGGGAACAGGCTGTTTACCTGTGGAACCAACGCCTTCACCCCCATCTGCACCAACCGAACGGTAGGAACAACAACAGTTTATCTCAGTTTGTTTCTATGGAACTTTACTTTTTTAATTTAGCTGTTTGCATGTAAATCATGTGACGATTCTTGGGGACAAATCAAAAATGATAGCAGAGATAAAGCTACAGACAACAAGTCAGTCCACTAGCATGTTTGCTACTGTCCTATCAAACTTACTTTTGTGTAAGTGACCGTAGAGTGTTTTCACTATGCTGTGCTAATGCCTCTTCATTATCCTCAGTTTTTTCAGCCTGGAAAACTAAAAAGGGTTGGTTAAAGTCTTTAGTTAGGGAACAGATGCACACATTCAGGTTAGATTTACTTTTAAATTAGCATAAAACAGATTTATTCAGGGAAAAGTTATGTTATACAAATTATAATGTGATGGTGGGAGAGACAGAAAGATAGGGAAGAAACTTCAGTATCATCATTAAGAGTAATTGTTTATCATCAGGTTTAAGTTATACAGCCCAGCTTGATGTAATGTCAGCTAAGTTAGATTAATGTTAGCAAACTACAACTCAATATCTATACTCCTACTGTTAAATGCTACAACATTTATCATCACATCATGATATTCTTGTGATACCACAATAGTATCTGTTTATCAAAGATTGTAACATTCTTTTATTTTGTAAAGAGGAGGCTGGCATTAGCCTAAGTTAGCTAACATTGCCTTAGCTAACATCAGCTAATGTAAGCAAACTTGTTACTTGTGTTGAATATATTTACTTATGTACCCTTTTCTTTGTGTTTCACTGTATGAGTAATTAAACACCACACTGTATGGCCTCTTGTAGCCACAGTTGTAGTTGTTAGCATCTGTTTTAGCTGTTTCGCAAACATAGACTTCGGATAAGTTTGGCATTGGTTACCAAAATTGAATTATCAGGGAAAGAATAAAAATTCTGAACTTAAAGGCACGGTTGGTAGTCACAGAAAACTGGCATGAATTTGAATGTAGCATCTCCTCAGGACTCCGTTAAGCCCCCGCCCTCCCACACTCGGGGCTCCTCCAAAACTACATCCCCACTTATATGCATGAGTGCCACTGATTCTCAATCATGTGATCGTGACTGATTCAAAACCACAGACTCAAACTGGTCCTCACGTTACCAGTAATTGGGGTAAAGTTAGTTTTTCTGCCATTCTCCAGCGTACTTGGATCCCTCTTGGTTATGCGCATTGAATCAGGGCTAGTGCATAATGGCAAAATGTATGCCTAGGAGGCGGGCAGCGTGGCAGAATGGGATTTGATTGGTTTGACAAATTGAATGCCAAATGCTAGGATTCGTTGGTGTTTTCCCAGGCTTACTCCTGCTGTAGACAGCAGATATTTTTCACTCTATTTTGAGAACACATCATGCATTGACTGTCATCAGGACATAAAGATCATTTTAACCAGGATAACAAAAAGGGTATCTAAATCTGATTACCAACACTGCCTTTAAATGACGATTTGTTTTTAATCTTTTATCATGTTTCTATGTATGGAATGAAGTAGTGGCTGAATGCAAACAAGCGAAAAGGGCAGCTGAAAATTAGCCTCTGCAAAATGTGTGGCTTTCTGTGAATAAGTTCCTCAAGTAATTGTCTGCCATCCATCTTTTAATGCTGCATGAAGTTAAAGGCAGCCAGTTCTTTCAACTTCCAGCAGGTAAAATCACCTTGAGTAATTTTCTTTTAGACCATTTAAAACAGGCCATAGATCACATCTTAATAAATCAATGTATGTGATATTTCAGCCAGGATAAGCCTGATAGGAATTACAAATATGTGGACTGAAGTGTTATTGACTGAACTGACAATATCAGAGGCAAAGGTGAAGGCTGATCAGCACATTTAATCAAGCTGTGACTGAGTGTTGCTCTTAATATCCCAGACGGCACTGTAGAATCTCTTGTTGGTGCTCTTGTCTCCTTTGTTGTGCAGTCAGGGATGTAGACTAATTATAAGATGAATCTTATTAAGCTGGGTTATTGGAGAAGTTCTGTTGCTTCAAACTGCTTAAACGTTGTAATCAAAATATTGCTTTAAGCTCATTACTGGCGGTAGTCATGACATTGGACTAGACGTAAACACATCCCTTTCTAATCTGTACTGCTTCAAAATCCTTTAATGAAAATGCAATTATTTAGTTTCTTTTACTTTTATCAAACAACAGTATTTCCGTCTTTCTCCCCTTTTCTTCCCCCTGTTTACTCATTCTTTGCAATTGCCATTGTAGTTGTATAATTCCATGATTTAAATGGATGTGTGTGGTCGGACTTCTTTTTGAGTTTCTTTTGTGTGTCAGCAATTTCTGAGAGTATCAAGACTTTTTTTTCCTCGCTTTGAAACTTGCTGTCACCACAAAGGCAGTTAGTGCCAATAAACATGTTTTTCGCTAACTGAAGTATCAAATAAGAAACTTTCTTACGCAATATTGCAGATGACAAATGCCCACTGAAAAACGAAGCACGGACCAACACGTAAAATGTCAGCACTTTGTGCTCACCTGAGAACGTATCAAATATCACTGTCTCTTCTTTGGTGCGATATCAGAGCAGGAGCGAGCACAAGTTTACTATTACTCTGACATTTGTTTTTTTTTTTGTCCAGAAGCATTGCATCCAAAGGTCACAGGCTCATAATGACTGTTTACTGCTGTGAAAATACATATAGTGAAAATGTCATGACATTATTACAACAGTATTTTATCAGACACTGTCATATTTACCCATTGAATATCCATTAAGGTGAAACACTGGTCAGCTGAAGCGACAACAGAGGAATCATGCTCTGACGGATTTACTCTCAGCAGTGATGGATGAACAGAGAATGAGCAGAATACTCTGTTCGTTTAATAAGTGCTCTGAGGTTATTGATTAAAATGGCTGTTAATTTATCTGACTCTGAAGCATGCTGCCACTGATAAAGATGGTGATAATGAGAGTGATCATTGGTGTGAAAGTGTTTCTCTTAAATTGTCCTTCATTTTTTTTAACTTAAGAGCTGGTATTTTGTGATCTGAAAGGGCACATATTGATTCTTATGGTCCCGTTTGTGTAATGACCACAGACTGTATATATAATGGACAGTGTGATTCAGCCTTTTACCATTGTACGGTTTTGAAGCCAAAAAAAAACCTGCCACAGAAACCACCATTGTGCTTCCAGAGTCTGTGCAGTAGAGACAATACTCATTAAAAAAGACTTAAGTCTAATAACTAATGAAAAAGAAACTTTTCATAAACAAAAGGACTTGAACACAATGCAGCCTAATAATATATTCATATCACCACAGTATACGGAAGATAGAAACATTTCTATGAGGTGTATTAATTTTTTAAAGTTTGCCCACAGCCCATCTGGAATGAATGGGGAGACAGAGGTTATACTGCAGCCAGTCACCAGGGGGAGCAGTTTTTGTTGTGACCTTAGTTTGAGCCAAACGAGATGACATCAATTTTGTTTTTGTTTTTTTTACAGTCTGGGTAATGACTGGACTTGCATACGGGCCCAGGAGTGGCACTGGGCTTCTTTAAATCTAATTAGCCATCCAAAAATCCTAAACTCTGCTTGGTCATTTGGGGTGGAAATGGTATTAAAATTAGCTGTTTAGACTGTGTAGCAACAGCAGCTTGTAGTTTTTTTGGCATTTAAAATACAATCCCAATTTCATAAGGGTTGGGACTCTGTGGAAAGAAAGGGACCACCTGTCATATAATCAGTGCACAATTTAAAATCCAGCATCCCTGATAGTATGGGGAAGAAGATGCCAAACCACTCAACATTTTACTTTCTTTTATTCTAAAGGAAGCCTAAACTGCTGCACAACTGAAATCCTGCATCAGGCAGGAATGTAAAAGCAATTCACTTTTAAAACTCAAGAAACTGATTTCCTGGGTTCCCAAACGTTTATGGAGTATTGTTTAAAAGAGAAGGTGATGCAACACAGGGATAAGCATACCCCTACTCCAACCGCTCTGGAACAGGTTGCTGGAATCAAACAAAAAAAGGAGCATTTTCGGGGGAAAAAATACACTTTTTAGTTCCAACATTGGATGATGATTTCTTCTATTTTGATGCTTAGACCAAGACTTCCAACATTCACTTTTATTTGACAGGTGCGGGGTGAGGTAGTAGTCCACCAAAAGTTGTAAGCAAACTCCTGCCCTCTGTCAAAAAGTTTCTGCAGTTTTTTAAAGTTTTACAGTCCTTCGAATTTTCTTTTTTACCTTTAAAGATTTAGAGTTAGAGGATTCAAATGTTGCCACTTTGCTGTGTAAGTTTTGAAAATAATTAGTGTCCACCTGGAAATGCACCATCTGCACCATCTGCATTGTACTTAAGTTGCCTTAAATGTTTGAGTAAGGTAGAAATAACTGGTGGAGAGAGACGGTAAAATTGTGTTCATTCTTGCGTGTGGGCGTGTATGCACATTTTTCTTTCCACGCTTTGTGGCATGAAAAATGCAAAAATTGTTTGGCTACCCAAAATTATACATAATCCCTACACAGCCCAGCTCACAGTTCAAATAAATGGTATACAAAAGGATACAGTGTGAGTCATAAAGTTGAGGTTTGGTCTGAAAAAGGAGCAGTCACAGCCACTTGTGCTAATAATGGTGCATCTTGAATAGATTTTAGTCTTCACTTTTTATTTCACAAACTGGTGCCTTTAAGAGCTTCCTAACACGGTAATCAGAATAAACAGATGCTTCACTTTTTACATCTTATTTATTTATTTAGTTAGTTAGTTAGTTAGTTATTTATGTATTTTTTTGTTTATTTATTTGGGCTTTTTATGCCTTTAATGAGAGAGGATAGGGCAGCAGCTAGAGTAAGAAACAGGGTGAGAGTGGAGAGCAATATGAGGGAAAGCCGCCACAGGCCAGACCCAAAATCATGCTGCCTGCCCAAGGGCCCTTGCCACATGGAGTGTGACTTCAACCACCAGGCCATCTGCGCTCCCATATCTTGTATTTCTGCAGTAATATAAAAGAAAAAGTTCAACACTTATTTATCAACGCATTGACACAATGAGAGATTAAGCCAAGTTTGCCTCAGCACAAAGCTTTACACATGTAAACCTCCACCTTTACAAACATAACAATAACAGTTTTGACTGTTATGTTTTTTTAAAACTCAAAAAGCTGAATTTCGAAAAAGTATATTGTCTGGTAGCATCACTGGAAACCTTACCTGTGGCAGTAAAACTAAAGTTTTTAGTTATTTTTTCATGCCTAAATTGAGATGAAAGGACAGAAGATAGAGATAGAAACAGGAGGAGGAGGAGGAGGGTGGGGAATGACAGGGCAAAGGGCAGAGGGTTGGACAGCTGCCTCAAAGGTTGTGGCCACATGAGGTGCGCAATTTCACTGCTGAACTTAACCAACACCTGTCGAAAAGCAGGATATTTTTTGCAGTTGAAATGAAGCTGTAAAGGTGCTGTTGGGATTTATTTGGATGGTTGCTTTTTCAACTTTTGACTCAGATTGGTCATTATCCTCCAGTTTTTGGGTTTTAAAACTTTGTTGATTAGGAACAGCTAACTTTCATATTTACTGTGAAGTCAACTATAGAACTGAGATTTTCAAAGACTTCCAGTTAGCACAACGTTAGCAATGCTCTTTTGATGCTGAGATTGATCACAGTAAAGAGTCATTATGAGTTTGAGGATGGCAGTTGTTGCACGAATTGTGAAGCTTCAGACTATAGAGCTGCTGATTGTGATGCTGTTGTATCTTATTTCATGCAGTAGGTCTTTAGCCCAATTAATACCAGAATTAATTGTCACAACTCTTTGATTCTGCTCGCACACACAATGCCAGCTGCTAGGATGTGTCATTTGTCAGCCATCCTAAGTGACTCATCAATGGAAATCCTGTCCACTATCGCATCTCAAGTCCTGCTTTTATTTAAGCTCGTGGCTGTATTTCCTGTCATGGTGAGTTAGTAGAAAAGCCCTCAGTAAACAGTAGTGTCTCAGTAGCATCACACACAGCACCCAACTGGCTCTCCCAGCAGTATCTCAAAGCTGTGAACTGTCTCTTTCAGAAAACGTTTCTATCAGAGGCTTTCAAAGTCACTTCAGTGTCCTCCCTGTACAGCTGCTCGGCACACCACAGAGATGACTTTCACTTCCCTTCTTCAAAATGCAACAGACACACTGCAGTCTATCTATTTATCAGCCCCACTCTTGTTTTTCTGAATGACCCACTTGACCCAAAAAGGCAGTATCCGGTCCAAAGAGCGAGCCCCATCAATTATGCTTTCATCTTGGGTGTGTAGACTTAGGACAGGGAAGCTCTGTTGTGTTGTGGTTCAAGTGGAGCAGAGGTGGCTGGATCAACAGAACCTTTAATCCAAATTGAAAGGTTCCAGGAACTCAAGATGCCATTCTCCCTAACACGTGCAGTGAATGGACTAATCCTGTGTGGAAGAGCTGTCTGAATGTGAAAATGTGCAAGAAGAGGTCTGCAACCAGAGGAGTTAAAAAAAGAAACCTTTATTTAAATAAAGGTTATTACAAAAAAAAGGCTCATTTTAATTATCATTTGTGCATTCCAGAAACCTGAGATTAGCACAGTCTTTTTTTACTTTCGTCATGCATGTCCCCAGAATTCAGATGAACTTGGATGGAAGCAGGAACCATGAGCTAATCCTCGTATACTGTGTTTACTTTTGCACCATAAAATATAATTACATCCTGGATTTTAAAATGCATTTCTCCCTCTATCCTTTTTGGTATTCAAGACTGAATCACTGAGCTCAGGCTTGTATATTTTTCTAACTTGAAGCCAGCACAGTGTGTCAGGGCTAAGCCAGGGTCATGCTGTAAAGTATTTTTAAAAAGCGGGGAGTCGGATTTGGCCTCATATTCAAAGAAGGAGAGACTGAATCTCTCGTGAAGCCTCTCGTCCAGCCTCAGAAAGAGGCTTCTTAAAGATGTGGTATAATAATGTTATAACCAGACAGGCAGCTGTTAGAGAAACCAGAGGAAACACTGCATCCAGGGGTAACTTTATTTAAGAAGCCTCATTTAGGCTCACATTCTCAGCAGATGGCTTTTTAACATTCAACTTAAAGCAGCTGCTCTATTTGCACATTATATGCAGCTAATGATTCTAAATGTGTTCTCTGATTATGTTTATTTTTTTCTTTTTTCTTTTCTGTTTCTGCTCCTGATTGTCATATATAGCTTTGTGTGTGTTTGGTGGTGGATGTAAACCAACAGAACATAATGAGATGGGCTCTGGCTTTTTTTCCTCCTGTGTTATTTGCATATTGGCAGAAACAAACAAAACATTACCAGACTTCTGCGGTTTGCATTTTAATGTTGCCCTCTGATACCCTCTCTTATATTTCTATGCAAGTTTTTACATAGAGCTGTTATGAGGAACAGGGAAAAAATGCATCTTTAAGATTCATAACTCTCAAGATTGTTCCTGTTACAAATAAAAAAAACAACAGCAACAACCTGTTTTTCCAGTATAAACCCTCAATTTTTTCGTTTTCCTTCCTAACAATAGTTGACAAATCTGACGGAGATCCACGATCAGATCAGCGGCATGGCAAGGTGTCCCTACAACCCCCTTCACAACTCTACCGCCCTCATCACTTCCAGCGGGGAGCTGTACGCTGCAACAGCCATGGACTTCTCCGGGAGAGACCCAGCCATCTACCGCAGCCTGGGGGGTCTGCCACCGCTGCGCACTGCACAGTACAACTCCAAGTGGCTGAATGGTAGGACTTTTAATAAAGAAGAGAGATGCTATAACTCAGACATATGAGTCTATGAGAGTCGTGTTATATTACCTCATGAGAAACTTGAAAACTTCTTGTTTGACGTCTTTGCATTACTTCTGTTTATCAGTATTTGAGGTGCACCTCCTTTCCCTTCTCATTGTGAACAAAAATGAAGCCAAAATTGTACCACAGTGGGCACCAACATCTTGTGCTGGTGAAGCCAGGACAGTCTGTTTGATTGCAGTGATAAAAACACTCCTTTAGTTTATTAATGAACTAGAAAAGATCCCCCAGGTTGGTTCAGACCACAGCAGAACAAATTCCCTTGATGATTTAAAGCAGACACTCACAGTTAAGGAAATTTCTGTGACTGTTCTTCCCTTACTCTGTTAATCCAGTAAAGATCCCAGCAGGAGCCACATTTGCTAAAAGATCTTTCAATCATGATGTGACACCCTGATTTTTTAGCATCAAAAAGTTATTCCCTAAAGGTAAATTCAGGACTCACAGCGTCAAACAAATTCTAATGTCAGTCATCATCTCAACAGGGTCTGATGATCTGGCCTTCTTCACCAGTCTGTTCAGTCTCGTTCTCCTGTATCCTGTCTGGTCACAGCAGCTTGAATCCTTCAATGTGGTGTTTGTGTCCAGTGTTAGCTGCGTTAGCCACGTCTCTGTGAATAGCATGATGCTACAATGCCAGTATTCCTTCTGATGATATATTATAATATCATATTATACTGTACATTCAGTGTGCTTCGCACAATACATAAATAAAATCAAAGGTCAACAAAACACATTCAGAGAAAACATTTTTTAAAAATTCTGAAACTGTTTTGCAAATAAATCATGATGACAAGAATGAACTGCCCCAACAGAAGTGATGTTTAAGACAAATTTATTTGACAAGTATTTCAGTCTTCCCATTTGACCCATGGTCTATCAGTATTAATGATAGAGATGGGCTTTCCATCTCTATCACACCCAGTCACCAAGGGGAGCTCTAAGTTTTGGCTTCACTTCAGAGGAGCTGTTCTGACATCTATGATTTAAGATAGTGGTTTGAAGCAGAATGAAGGCATTTGGACGTGGCATCAGCAGGTAAAGATTTTGCTCTAATGTTTCCCACATGTAGACAATACTTGGGTGGTTTATTAGCTAATTTTTGGACCAATTTTGCCTTTCTATTTCTATTCATATACAATTGCCATTATTTATCCATTAACTTAGGAACAATCTCTCTTTACTCCTTGCGTGTACAGTATGCTGGAGAAGTGTCTCTGTACTCATTCTTCAAGTAACAGCAAGGCAAAGAGAAAAAGATGATTGAGATAATTTAGGGTTTAAAAGTCATACTGGGGAAAAACTACTTTTTTCGTTGTCTCCTGCAAAGCTGGCTCGACAGCTGGCTGGGATTAAGTGTCTCACTGAAGGAAACTTAAGCACAGCAGCTGGTTATTGAACATGGACGTATGTATCTGTCTGTCTTGTGCTTAAAAAATAGTTTTCCACTTAAGGTCTTAGCCACAGATCCTCCTCATAATTGTTCAGTCGTCTTTCATTGATGACATAAATTACTTTTAAAGTTACTAAGCAACTAGAAAATCATTTTATTTATCCCACTTTTACTTGAAAGGAGCCTACAATTGTAGTTCTTAACGAATCGATACTGTCTGTCCCTGAAAAGTCAGACACACACTTCAAGCACAAACCTCCCAATCGCAGATTGGGGAGCTTCAGACAGCTTAAGGTGTCAAGTGTGCAGAGCAGTTGGTCAATCAGTGTCTTGTCAACAAGTGTCTTTAATCTGATTCACATTTTAGATAAAAAGAAAGAAATGAAAAGCCGTCACATACATCGTGTTCAGCAATCTTCAGAGAAAGGTTTGAAGACTAATTTTATGGCAAATTGATTTTTTTTTCCCTCAGTACTGCCCTCCTCAGGTGCACAGGAATGAGTGTTTGAAATGAGGAGGAAGAGGGGGGCTAACACTTTAATTTAAAGGTGAATTAAATCACTGTCAGTGAGAATAAAGTGTGCGGTTTAGATCCAATAATGTCATACATAAAGATGAAAACCTAAGCCATGACAGAGTCATGCAGGTCGTGTGTTCCTGATAGGATGAAAGCTATTACACTACACCTGTTTTGGTCATTCCTCATCCTAACCTTTAGGTTCTCCAGAGTGAAAAATGAGTTTTCTTATTACAACACAAAGCCATTACTAACATAGCCTGTAGTTATTAATCCTGATCACCTGCTGTTGTGTGGGCCTCATGCTCACACGCACTGCAAGTCAATCAGTCATAACACAAAAGCCATTCGCTCTCCCACTCGCTCTTACTCCCACAGTGTTAAATATGCGCTTTCGATTTTTTTTCCCTCTACTCCCCGCACTTCATTTTTCTTTTTGCTTTCTCCATTTAATTTTCCATTTCTCTTCTTTCCCTTTAACCTCAAGTGTCGTATTTTCTCTCTTTCGACAGAGCCCAACTTTGTCTCCTCTTATGATATCGGGAACTTCACCTACTTCTTCTTCCGGGAAAACGCTGTGGAGCACGACTGTGGCAGAACAGTGTTTTCCCGCGCAGGCCGGGTCTGTAAAAATGACATCGGCGGGCGCTTCCTCCTTGAAGACACGTGGACAACCTTCATGAAGGCGAGGCTGAACTGCTCCCGACCCGGAGAAATCCCCTTTAACTACAATGAGCTGCAGGGAACATTTTACCTGCCTGAGTTGGAGTTACTCTACGGCATTTTCACCACCAATGTGTGAGTAAAACTATACTCTAAAAGAGGAGGAAACACAAAGTCTCATATCCTGCCCTTTGAAATGAATGACGTGCTTTTCAACAGTATTTAAACTGTATTTACTCCATTAGCTTTAATGATGCTACACATCAGCAATTGTTGTCACACAGCGTAAAAAAGTTACAATACTACTCAGGTTTTTTCAGTATTGATCAGATAAGCTCAGGCTTCATATCTCTGTCTGTTGGTCGTCAATTCTGCCATCAGAAATATCAGCTTAGGGGCTCCCGTATGGCGTAGCGCTCCTGTGAGGAGCTTTGAAGCAATATCTCTCATGTCTGTTACTTTTTTTTCCCTGCACATGAGTAAGTCTCAACCTGCTTTATGTCAACAATCAAATAACAAGAATCTCTGTGATGGTTATTGTGATGCCTGGCACTACTGCCAGGGGAGTAGGTGTCAGATGAAGTAGCTAATAGAGCGCTGCCAAAACCAAATTTTTCCACGCATAAGCTGTCAGTATTGATACTGATGGTCTTGTTTGCTTTTGCAGCTCATAAAGAGACAGATCAGTCTTAATTTCATTTTTTTTTTCATATCCAATTAAAAACATCCCACAGGAGCTTTAACTTCTCTGGAAATATATACCTGAGAAGTTTGTTTTCAATCTTAACCAGTGTGTTTCATTTTTAATTCACGCACTACTGAGCTAAACAACACATCAATTTATCAATTACAGCTTGTTTTCTTTTTTTCCCCCCACAAGTGATTTGTTTGTGATTTTTCGTGACACATATTCTTCTAATTTTCCCAAGTCTGCATGTTTCCTTTGTGTTGTCGTAATTTGCATATAACTCCTTTTTAAAGCTTTGTAAACCAGGTCAGTGTGTTTAAATTTGTAACGATTCTAAAAGTTTTTTTGCTTCAATCATCCCATTTGAAATGGCATATTTGATAGTCTGTATAAATTTTAAAAAGGTTGACATCACAATCATACTGATTTGGTTCATACAAACACAGATCAACAAATTTTTCTTTCAGCCTTTGTTGATTTTTGTAAGCCCACAGGATAGCTTCATGTATAATTCACAGTGTTTTTGGCATCACACTGTCATTTGTGTACATAAACGCACTTTAACAGCATCTGATTAAACTTGGTATGTGACCTCTTTGTACCATGCACACTGAGTTCATAAAACTCAGTAAATTTCATGACCATACTGTGTGGATGCTCAGCTCATGTTAAATTGAATTCCTCTTTAAAAATCTCCTCCAATAACACTCAAACAGCTACAAACAGGATCACATATTCCAGTGCCATTTCACTTTTAAATCCCATAAATGAAGCTTATCATTATGTATTAAA
Source organism: Labroides dimidiatus (assembly GCA_030710495.1). Classification (NCBI taxonomy): domain Eukaryota; kingdom Metazoa; phylum Chordata; class Actinopteri; order Labriformes; family Labridae; genus Labroides; species Labroides dimidiatus. The sequence goes on from CM061161.1 coordinate 12,918,816, forward strand.
AGTGTACTCTGTATCATGTACTTCGGGGATGTGAGAGATGGGATGCATCCATGGATGAAAACTATAATTTCCTCTTTGCACAAACACTCTTTCTTCTTTTTGACTTGCCTTGTCTTGTACTCACAAACACACGCATGGGCAGCCACACAAACATATTCACATTATTAAAAGCTGAGTAATCTATTCTTTATGGTCAATGCCTTCACATTGCTGAAAACGAAGTCTTTTGAAGGGTATTGGAAACATTTCCCCCTGCAGGCACAGAGTTTAATGAACAGCCGCATTAGATTATAACTCACATCGCACAAGTCTCAGAGCTTGAGTGCTAATGCTCTCATTCTTTACTTTCTCTTCAGAGGGAGGAGACCGGTACTTGTTGAGACTGACAGCTAAAAAGTCAAAGCTGTATTTCAGTCCTGAGATCTGTACAGTTAATCAGACAGGCCGAACAGCTTAATTGTGTCCTATTGCTGGATTTATTATCCAATAATGACAATCACTTGCACCAGAGTCTGCGCCTGTCCGTCCACAGTTTGAGTTGTATAGTTGACTGAAAGCAACTCACATGTATAATGTGATCAGTTTTACAAACACCAACAAAATGTGAACAAAGTTCTTTTGCAGCACTGTGGTGTCCTTCACTGTTCTGTCTTTTCTGCTCTCGCTCTCTCGCTATCTCTCCCTCTCCCTCTCTCTCTCTCTCTCTCTCTCTCCACTGATGCCCTGTTCTTTCTCTCTTTCTGGCATTCAGGAACAGCATTGCTGCGTCGGCAGTGTGTGCCTTCAATCTCAGCGCCATATCACAGGTTTTCAATGGGCCCTTCAAGTACCAGGAGAACTCGCGGTCAGCATGGCTGCCCTACCCCAACCCTAACCCAGACTTTCAGGTATCAAAACCACAGAAAAATGCCACGATTGCTCATTTTATTTGTGTGTGTGTGTGTGTGTTGTGGGGAGGGTGCTGTGGGTGGGGGGAATGTTACACAAACACACAAACAATAGATCCAAATGATAACATCAGTGTGACATCAAGCTAAATGATTTATCATCTTAAACACTTAATAATGATGCATATTAACATTTGCTAACTAGGTTTGCTCAGTAAGGTTTAAGCTAAGCTATACTTGAACTTACAAACAGCAAACAGGAGAACTAGTCTGAAGTCTTGCTAAAAATCTTGTGACGCATTGTATTTTTAGCTAATTGCTAACTTGCTTTGAACAGGTAGCACAACCAAAAGGTTGAAAGACAGTTTAAATGAGACAGTGCAGTACTTGAGGCCAGTAACATGCTAACAGGCTTAAAATACAAGTAGTAGTTGTAGTGGAAGTATATTTACTGAATCATTATACATAATACAAATAAATGAATTAAAGAAATGGCAACATGTTTAGTAAGTTAAATTCTGCCTTACTTTAGAATTTTAGCATGTTAGCATTTGCTTATCAGCAAAGTTTTGAGCTAGCACTGAAGAGCCAGTTTGGCCAAGTAGTTCAGTAGTCAGGGTTGCCAGATCTGGCAGACAGTAAAATTTTCATCTGACACAGGGAAAATCCAATATCGTATCTCTGGATCCGTCTCCCATTTCTATGTTTATACTTTTTTTTTTGTATTCCCCACTCTTTAGCATTATGCTGTCTCTAAGGTGCTCACAAGTGACCAAGAGCATTTCACAGTGACCTTTGATTAACCACTGACCAATTAAGCAATCACTGATTGATGATGTAGAGTTTGGCAAATTCTCTCCATTTCAAAATAAATTAACTAAGGATATGAGCGCGAGGCTATGGTGCAAGGACACAACAGTTTATTGAAATGTCTCAGTTTTTTTGCCACATAATATGAACTATTTTGTTGATGTTTTCTTCAGAATATCTCCTAAAAACCTGTTAAATGTGAAAAGAAGCCCAAATTTTATCAACCCGCCCAAGCTTGTTTTAAAGAAGCCCAATTGGGTGGAAACCAGCCCAATCTGGCAACAATCTAGCACAGAGGAGCCAGTTTGGCCAAGTAGTTCAGTAGTGTGTCTCAAGTTGGGGGATGCTGTTACTGGGGAGAGGTTGGCTTTAATTTCAACCAGCGGCCCCCTCCCTTCATGTCATTCCTCACGCTCTCCTGCTCCTTCAATCTTGTTTCAACTGTGCTAATAGATTCTATCAAAATAATTGAAACAGCGATACAGAGCATGAGGAAACTATTCACAGCGCTTATGTACAGCCTCATAATTTTTTTTTTCTGTGAAAATCTACACACAACACCCCATAATAACAATGTGGGTTTTTTTTTTTGCAAATTTCTTTAAAAAAAAAAAAAAACAACAAAAACAAAGACATCACAGTCACAGTCTTTGTCAGTAAGCTCTAAATGTAGCTCAGGTTTATCCTGTTTTCACTTACCATCCTTGAGATTTTCCTACAGCTTAACTGGAGTCCACCTGTGGTAAATTCAGTTTATTGGACTTTATTTAGAGATGCACACACCTGCCTATATGAGGTCCCACAGGTGACAGTTCACATCAGAGCACAAACCAAGTACGAAGTCAAAGGAAATGTCTTTAGACCTCAGAGACAGGATTATCTCCAGGCACAAATCCAGGGAAGGGTCCAGAAACATTTCAAGTAAGTCAACACATCACCAGCAGTGATACTTGAGACTGGCTAAAGATAACTGAGATGAGACCAAAGGACATACCAATATTAACATCAAAATAAAAACCATCAGCATGACTAAAATAAGTCCTGTTTATGATACTTGCATGGATCTTTAAGTTTAGAGCCAATCTTCATGATAATTTGCTCATGCTAGAGGCAATTTAGACCAAACAAACTGCCCAATCAGCCAAACAATATGTGTGGCAGGGTGTGTGCTTTAGAAAATTTATGCTGCGTGCACGTGTGTGTTTGTGTGTGTGTGTCCTGCTTAATAAATGTGTGTTCACTCTGATGAGGCTGCCTCAGCGTCCCTGTGAGCCCTTCGCTCTCATTAATTTCCTCTCTCTTTCAATCATCCCTCTCTCTTCTAATGAACACAGACATTACAAGCGCTGGTTATAAAATCCAGTGGTTTTTACAATGGCACAGCCGTTTCTTTGAGATGCTTCAAAGCCTCACACTGTAAAATACAGTCTCTTTCCATTAAACTGTTCTTGTTTTGCACAAGTTACTCTTAATGTTTTTTTTTTTTTTTTTCCCAGAAACTAAGAGAGGAAATGGAGCCTCTAATCCTGATTTTAGGCGCTCCTCTTTACTGATGACACAGGGGGGAATGTTTTATGAGCAGAAGTGGCTCTAACTTGTAGCCGACTTAGAAGATAGCAAGCGAGCTAATCCAAGCAGCACTCCCTTTGAGGTCTGGCTGCCAGTGGGTGACACACACATCACTTGCACACATGCTTGCCATCAGGGGCCCTTCCATCAAGCCTTCATCAAGCCAGCACATGCATGAGTATTTGTGATGCCTGCGATCAAGATGTGACACCCATAATGACATGCCCATGCAGAAAAAGTGCTTGCTGTGACAGACTGTCAAGAAACGCACGCACACAAGTTAGTGACATGGAAACATCTCACTGCCATCATATATCTACATGTCTGCATTTTTATTACCTTAGAAAGAAAACCAATTTCCTGTCTTGACAGAGCTGAGCGCAGATATATCTTACTCGGTACACTTTAGGTACATCACAGAGAGGTTTCTATGTAACATAAAGTGTACAGAAGGCTCTATTCCTCAAGGATAAACCAGGAGCAGATCTTCTTTTCCCATCCACAATAGCTGCTCCTCACGGCTGCACTGATGCACACTTTATCTAGTTTTCACTGACATCTTCATCAAGCATTTGTCAATGTTGGAGGATTAGATTTACGAGCCGAGGATTTATGGCCTGCCTGTTCTGTTTCAGGCCTTTGTGCACTCACACCTACACCTGTGCTCATGCACAAAAATACACGTACAGGACAGCAGAGCCTATATAAGCCCCTGGACACATGCATGTGTATGTTCTGTACACAAACACGCCCACTAAAATAGAGGGTTGTAGATTGCGGGCAAATAGGGATAATCATGGCTGTGAACTCATCAGTCAGCACACATTCTGGTCATTGATTGAAAGCTTAATTCTCTTTCTGTCTGCTCAGAAAATCCCCACCATTTATTCGAACCACAGGAATTGATCCTGCTGGGTTTATTCAGGCTATGAGTCATGTTCGTTGGGTGTTAGATGCTAATACTGTCTGTGTTGTATAGGTTTTCTGTCACACTGTAACGGCTTACTGTAAAAAGGCATCCATTGTTTGGCTTTTAGGTACGAAAACATGTTAAGTCAGAGTCTGAGAAATGAAAGGCTGATTGGACGTTTTGCTTTCAAAGTGGTGTCACTTCCTCTCATTTGCTTTCAACATTATTTATGAGCATTTGTTGCCAAAACTCACAAAATTATAATCAGATCTTACCGCCGGATGCTGTAATATAAAGTAATGTGTGCTATGCTTTAAACAAAAGCCCATTTGGCTGTTGTACACACATTTTTCCCAGAGACACCTTTCCTGGCAGAGCACAGTTTGCCGGTGATGAGCGAGACAGCTGAGTGTTGGATGGGCCCTCAGCCAAATGATGCCTCCGTCCCTCACCTTGACTGCGGCGGGGAAATCGCCACATTCATCTCTCTGTACATTCACACATGTCACAGAGCCTCACTGGTCAGAGGCTAACTTTGTCTCGCTGTGGCAGAAACACAATCATGCACTTAGACACACACACATGCATGCAATGCAAGGACAAACCACAATAGGAAACCTTAGACATATGTTATTATGTAGCTCATACCACAGGAACACAAGCAGGCATGGTGTTGCATATCCCTGTCCTTCAAGGCTTTAATGTCTCATCCCCTGATGCAGCGAGGGCGCTGATCCGTTGCTCATCTCAGGGAAGCCCACCATGATTCTCATCTATCAGTCCAGGAAATGCCGGGCATTGATTTGTATGAAGTGTCCATGCTGTCGCTGCCGTAACTAGTCAGCAGGAACTAATTGCCACCCAAGGTCCAGAATCTGCTAAGTGAGACAAGGCTGGAACCTGGAGTATATCTGGGCAGTACATCTAGGATACTGCATCCAAAACCAAAACAGTATAGGTCATTTGGGTCAGGGTAATTGTTGAGGAAAGGCTAATTTTGGGTTCGTCTGCTTTGTGTCTTGGAGAAAGCCTGTTCTTTGTGGACGGTGCCTCAATCCACAACCCTGACCCCAGCCTGAGACCTCTTTCACTAAAAAGGATTTGCATGGTTAGCCTCATTCACCCTGCTTTGCTCAGCCTCGGCTGCACTGGCTTCATGCTTCGCTTTCTCCTCTTCTGCATAGTTTTAAAAGGCACTATACTAAAGAGCAGGAATATTATCTTTGCTCTGTGTAAACCAAGTGCCTTCAAAATGTCAGCTTTTATGAGGTATAAAAGAGCACCCCATTTTCAGCTTTTTAGGTCACCCGGTGGATTTTAAAACTGTTTCTTTTGTCAAAGAGGTCAGAACCATCTTTAATATTTTGTAAAAACAACAAAATGTGGAAAAAATGCTGTCTCCTCTGCAGCCAAGAGCTTTATAATCTGATTGGCCTTTCCAAAATCCTGAACAGTTTTTTTCTCTTTCTCTTAAAAGGCAATAATTTAGTTAAAATAAGTTATTTAAACTGAACTAAAACAAGCTGCTGGAAGCTGTCTTTATACTTCATTTTAGCACTTTTTATTTTTTCCTAGTACTTTAAATTGTTGTAAAAATCAAAACAAAAGACTCCTAACATGATTGTAGTTTAACTACCATGAGTTGGTATGAAAATAGTGAATACCAGTCATTATTTGGGCACATCACTGACTGTATTACAGCTTACAACCCATGTGTTTATGATCCGAGAAGCTAAAACAATAAGAGCTCCCCCTACTGGCTGGCTGGTTAGAAAACCCTTCCTCCTCCATGTTAACAGATGGAACATGCGTCAAACAGTAAATCGAAATCCAACTTAGGTTTATTTTCGGTGTTAGATTAGCAGAATAGATGAAGAAAAATAAGAACTAAACAGTACTAACACATACTCATGAGTCATTAAACTATTTATGACTCATATTTGTCCACTTCAGCATAAAAATGGGGACATCTGTTGAAAGTATGGATCTGAGAGTTTTTAAACTGTTACTGTTTGTGTGTTTTTTAGTCGCATATGCCAGTCAGTGTCCATCAAGGCTGTTTAAAAGATTCCCATCTTACAACAAGAGGAGGAGGAAGTGTTTCCAATCAGTGGTGCGCACAAATGTAATGCTGTCCCAATGTCCAAATTGGCCACCTAGTCAGAAGAGTGTGGCTCTGCTCCTGTGAGCAGCTTTAACACACTGCAATAAGATGTACTGAAGTTAGTGTGTATACTTTCTGTTAGTCTTTAAGTATGCTATTAGTGCTGCAGTGAGTCATAAAACTCAGCCTGCCTCTCAAAGCAGTTAATAATATTCTTTACACAAAGCTGTTTCTTGGCTCAGAAGCAATATTTCAGACTGCCAAGTTTGTTTGTTATTCTGTTTCCATGATAAGAAATAAATGTAGTCCAAAGAATGCCATTAAAACTTAAGGCATTTGTACAGTTTGTAGCTTTAAACTTTTTCAGCCACCAGTATCACTTTTGACTCCTTAATATGTCTCCTTTAACTCCCATTTGGAGACAGTTCACTTTATTGAACTATTTTTAATAAATGAACTCACACATATGAAATATTTCACATTAAAACAAAGTGCTGTGGCAGTGAATCTGCTCCAGGAGGAAATAACCCCGGAGACTACTTGGACACGGAATGAGTCAACAAACCCGAATAAAAAGGAGTGAATATGTGGTGATGAAATACACTTTTTTATGTGAAATACTTTTATTGTTGCAGCTAGACTGTCTCCCTTACAGGACTTAATATTTTAAGTTAAAGTAATTTGGAGCTCTTGGTTTGAACGATACTGCAGCATTTAGATGATATGCTCTTTTGCCAGCAAAATTGAAGCTCTGAGATGAAAACACTTTTAAGAGATCAGCGTATATTTTTGAGGTAGAAAGATGAATAATTAGAAACATTACGATTGAGCTACCAATAAAAGTCACCAGCAATATATATGCATATGAGGAAGAATCTAATAAAAGAGATAAGTGCTTGCTCAGTGAAACATCCATTCACTCAGCAGCAATGTTTTGACTACAAAAGCTTCAGGTTGCAAGATAGCAAACCATCACAACGAGGCGGAAATCGACTTCACAGCCATGTTGCTTTAATCATTCAATCCCTTTCTTTTCCAATCTCTGGTGGTTTTTCCAAACAAAAAAAAGAAAGAAAAATGTAAGCGCATTAACATAGCTTTCTACACCAAAGGGCTTTGCTTTATTAAAGCAGTCAGTAAAACATTTCCTTTTCCGTGTTTTCTCATCCACAGTGCGGCACCATCGACTCCGGCTCCTACGTGAACTTGACTCAGAGGAACCTGCAGGATGCTCAAAAGTTTCTGCTGATGCATGAGGTGGTCCAACCTGTGGTTCCGGTGCCCTATTTCATGGAGGACAATGTGCGCTTCACTCATGTGGCAGTGGATGTGGTGCAGGGGAAAGACATGCTGTTACACATCATTTACCTGGCTACTGGTGTGTATAATCTATATGTTTTATGTATTTTCCTCTGTTTGATTTTTACACATTTGCCTTTGATACATAATGTGTATCCCATTTTATACTCATAAGTTCACCTTTGGGTGCTTGCTAAATGACTTATATTTGTAGCATTTTTTTATGTTTTCAAATATTGAATTTTGACCAGGTTATTGGTGAGGAGGAGCTGATATAACATGCTTCCAACACCAATTAGATTTAGTTATATTAGCTTTGAAATGTGATCACAGTGGAGGTTTTTTCCCTGCATAATGCAGCACTGACAATGAAGACTAATAACATTGTCCCCTCTGAGTTTTTAATAAGACGATTAGCATAGTTTAAAGAGTAAAATCTCAATATAAAATAATACCTCTCCTAGCTCCTTAAACTTAAGCTTTAACTCAAGCTTCTTATCATGAGTATTGATATGAATAGATGATGCATGTATTAAACGTTAAAGGGCTGAAGAACAATAATGAAACCATCAGATGAGTAGTTCTGTTGGAAGATCAAAGCAGGTTCTGACGCAGGTTTGATCACTCTTTACCTCCATATGTCCTCCATATGCCCTGGCAGAAAACACATATATTGCACCATATATTACTTTAATGGGATCCAGCACAGAGAGATATCACACAACATAAAAAATCCAGCAGCTATGTGTCAGAAAAAGACAGACAGTAATTAATAACACACACCAAAAGCTCGGCTTTAACCCTTCTAAGTTCTTTCTGTCTGAACTGCGTGGTACCCCCTGCTTATCAGTCAACTGTTTGATCAAACTGGGTGTCGATGTGTGATGTTTGACTTGGCAAAGTGCTGAAAACAGTATCAGCAAGACACCAGATAGCAGCATTTAGTGTCCCGTGTTTTGATATCACAGACAGAATGGATTATAAGGGGGTGTACTGAACAGGATTTGAAGGTAGTGACCCACTTTATCGCGGTAATGTACTATAGGCCCAACGGGAAATGTCAACATGATCTTCCTGTTGTAGGGCTCTGTGTTATTTTAAGATATCACACGTTCAAGCGCACACTTTCACACACTTGCACAACCTGTTCCAGTTCACCGGTTCTGTGCTTGGCATCCCCCCTTTGAAAAAAAAACACTCCCCTTTCATTGTTTGCATGGGGCTGTGATCAGTGCAGTGTCAGACCAGAGCTGCCCACACTGCAAGTTCCCTCGACGCTAATGAAAACATCTGAAACGCTGCCAAGGCCATTGGGAAGCGCGCATATTGTACCTAATCACATGCTATTATTAATGCTTAAATGCTCTGTGCTGATTGGGGCCATTGTTGAAACCTGATAGCTCCAAATGGGGATTTAAAGATGTTTAGGTGAAGGGTTCTTAAGAATAAGAAAACAAACACATGGCTTGCAGAAGATTTTACCTCTCTTGTTATTCAGTCCTCGTTAATATTTTCAGCCTGCAGCAGGGTTTTTCTTTTGCACTTTCTGTGAACAGAATAAACTTTTATTCAAAACATTTCCATAAAAGTTTTTCTACAGAAATTGTGGAATTGAGTAGTTACATGTAGGCTTCTTCAGACAAAGGTAGAAAAATTAAGAAAAAAATACTGGAGAATGTTATTTGAAATTCCCTTTTCAAAATCCTGTTATTTAATTGAGTTACTTTTCTAAAGCGTGTAATCATGGCTGAAAATACTTCAACATGTATTATAAGACTGAGGCTTTTAAGAAAAGATTATTCTTAGTTAATCTCAAGTGACGGTGGGATTGTGGCGAGGCAGCAGCACATAGACATAAAACTTATCTAAGTTTTAATCGCAAAATAAAGCAAGGTACGAAAGAAAAGGTTCAGATTTAAAGGGAAAGGAATAAAACAAGGAAGGCAATATATGTATGTATCACACACAACCAAGAGTGCACCATACCTGGGGAGCAAGTGAAGCAGTGGTGTTATGGCTACTGGTAGTATTGCTACAGATCACATGTGGTGTATTAAAGGATGAGATGTGATGTTATTAGTGTATCTTTATTTTAGAAAGGTCCATTTGTTGGGGCCTGCTGTGTTCTTGTTCTTTACACATGAAATTTCTTATTTAATCTCCTCCTGCTTTCATTCTTCTTTTTTTAACAGTCAGATAAATAACCCACTTAAAATCTTCGGCATGAAAAGTGTAGAAAATTGCTGTTTTGGCAGCGAACTTTGTCTTACACCTTGTTTCCACTTCCTCTGCATACAGAGGAAAATCAGTTAGAGGATTATATATTCTGAGAGAAATGTCTGTAACATCTGATGTGCTTGTGAAACTCTTCATCTTTGTAATATTTTGAACCAGCATTTGCCTTGAATACATCTAAATAAACCAACGTCTGCAGTAGATTTTTGCGACAGAGTATGAAAAGCAAGTCAGTTGTCAATGTTAGTTTTCAAGTGAGCTTTTGATTAAAAAGCTCTTTTTTATTCACTTAAACACAAAAATACAATCATACTCTTTATACAGTTGTGCTCTATACATGTAGAGGTATTTTAATTTGTGTACAGATCTACAAACACAAGTTACACACCTAAGTGAAAACCAGGTGTAACATCTACCCCCTAGCCATGGTTTTGGGCATCAATATTAACAAAACATGTAATTATTACTTTGGCTGCTGATAGTTGAATCGACCTTGGTTGGTAATCCAAAGGCACCAGTATTAGTTTCAGTCTGTTTCCCGACCATTGCAAAAAACCTCACAGGAGCTTTAAGAGGTGATGAAGGAGCAATAAAAGCTATCTGGATGTTGGCAGCAGTTGGCTAAACTATAAGATATAAGTCGCTCCAACCAGACACACAAAAAGGGAGTAAATAAGCCAATGAACTTTCATTATAAGCAGCAGCTGCCTCAGCACACCTGAAGTTCCCGCGCTGAACTAGCACGTCCTGGGAAAGTTTATTTACCAAACACACAGAAGCCAAATAAGAACGAACCCCTCATGAAGGTACGAGCTAAATTTGCCGTCTGACTGGAAAAGTAATGAAGTCCTACCTGGATAAGTAGCTGTTATATAACTTCTTAATTTTAGATGTGACTTTTGATCACATTATTGCAAGAGGTTACAAAGTAATACATAACTGACAAACACTGCTTGAGGCACTTCTGACTTTTTATGCACCCTACTTTGAAGCCATCTATTAGCAATTCACCCCTGTTCCCTGGAAACTGTGTGCACCTAATTACTTTTTCTTCACCCAGGGGATTTCATGTATAATAGATGGTGTTTGCTTTAGCTCTCCCAAAAGAACAGCGCCCGGCTTCACCTCACAGGGGCATACCTTATATAAAATAAAGGTCAGGATGTATTCACAGAGACATGAATTTCCACCATGTTTCCCCTTAAAACAGAAAAAGGTGTTTTTTTTTCTTTCCTGTGGAAAACCCCCTCAAAGAAAAGTAGGCTAGAAATCTTGTTCTGAGGTGCCATAACAGCTCCCTGGTTGAATCTGCAGCACTGCATGATGATGGTATAACTAAGCTTGGCACTGCTGCCGCCACCAATCTTTCTACGGTCTTATTTCACACCCAAGTGATTGTTGTTTGGTTCACACTGAGTTCAAATATTTTTTTTTGTCTCTTATCAAACCCTTCTTTTGTTTCCTCTCCTGAAAAAAAAATCCTCTCAACCCTCCTCTTTCTCTTCTAGATTACGGTACTATCAGAAAAGTGCTCTCCCCTCTCAACCTGTCCATGGGGAGCTGCCTATTAGAGGAGATCGAGTTGTTCCCGCCCAGGAAGAGGCAGCCAATCCGTAGCCTGCTGATCCTGCACAGCCGCAGCGAGCTTTATGTGGGTGTAAGAGACCAGGTCATCAAGATCCCACTGAAGAGATGCAGCTACCACAAGAGCAGAGAGTGAGTAAAAGCACAGAACAACTCAATTAATCCCACTGGAAGCTGTAAAAGCAAATATGCAGACAACAGAGTTTAAAAGCGCCCTCTTTCAGATGAGGCTCTTTATCAGAAAAGGCCAGACGTGTGTTGGTCAGAGGCCTTTGCTGAGATTTAAAACCCTGTAAATCAGCTTTTGTCTGAGCCACTTGAGGTGCCCACAGCTGCCCTCCGTCTCACTGTCTGCCTCTCGTTGTCAGTGAGCTGCGTGTTTTCTGCCTCGCGCGTAGCTTTGTGCGTGTGTGCTTAGCAGATATTGAGTTTCTGTCTGTCTGGGAGACGCTCCGTCAAGGCATAAATATTGGCAAAAGAAAACTCAGAGGCAGAGACAGGGGCCGGGGTGTGAGGACTCATCATGAGATTTGGATCCCATCGATCATCACTCCCTGAAAGAGAATCTCACCTGCATTCCTTATCTTCAATACAATGAGGTGTCACTGGAATGCACAGACCAGTTAAGGCTTCATGTTACAGCTGCAACTCTGTGATATATGTTGTATCCATTATGACACTTCATCATCCCTTTCAAGGCCTTTTTTTTTTCTTTTTAAAAAAACCACATTGAGAAAGGAAAGCTGCAGAATAAGAAGAGTCACCTCTGACATTTCTTTAAGGTTAATCTGTTTGAAACTTTAATTGGTTGCTGATGTGTTTTGCTGTGCTTTAACTGATAGGTGGTAACAATCTGTAAAGCCCTTGAGGCTCTCTGAAAAACAGGCATTAGTTTGTTATGTCTCCCTTTCAATTGTTGTAGTCGCACTTGATATCATCGTCCAAATTTATTAGTCAGTGTCTGCAGCTTTCTCATTAGCTGTCCAGACATTATGTCAGCCGCCTAATGTGTGCAAGCGAATGCACAAAGTTTGCCCTTTTTTGCATTTTTATTTGGATGAATTCATATAATCTTTAGTCCTTGCATTAAGTGCACTCATGTTTCTGTTGTTGCTCGGTTCATTATTATGAAATCCACAAACAACTCTGTCAGGTTTCACGAGGAGCACATCATGCTGCACTCATGCTCGGGGCTCTAAGATGCATTATTTTTGTTGTCACTACATACTCATATTTGCATGAAAAGAGTAACATCAGGCTTTTTATTGCTCTCAATAAACCCCTAGAATAAGACAGAATAAACAGATACAACTTCCTCTGCTACAGTTTCCTCACAGTGAACATTTCTTGGCAGATATGAGTCAGACATGTACCGGTCTGTAATCCTGCTTCCTGACTGGAGAATACCTGAGAACAAGTCAGCACATTGTGTTAAGACATAATTTTCCAATGTTGGTGTGATGTGAGCATCGCAGAGCATTGCAGCACTCAGTATTCATAAGTAAACATTTATCAGCCTTGTCTTTGTCCTCCCTCCTCTTTATTTTCAGTCTTCACATTACCTCCCTCGTCTTGTTTACTCCTCTTCCTGACACCTACCTCTCCCATCTTATCTCCCTGATTCTCAGCATCACCTTCCATCATTTCTTCCTCAACCTTTTCCCCATAACTGCTTCTTCTTCTTCTGCTTTTTCTAAATCTTAACCCGATAGTTTTTTTTTCCACATGTCACTAAAAGTCAGAATAAGTTAACTTTATTCTCTTGCTCCTTTCAGAGCCTGTGTGGGGGCCAGAGATCCATACTGTGGCTGGGACCTGTTGCTGAAGAAATGCACCACCCTGGAGGAAAGTGTCAGAATGAGCCAATGGGAGCAGAGCATCACAAAATGTCCTGTGAGTATCACTCATTGCAAACTGATTTTGACATACCTGCTTTTAGTTTCCTCTCAAGTTTGCCCTCTTCATTTTCTGTCTCTACTTTGAAACTTCAAAGCTGATAGAAAACACAATTATTCTAACTCGGCTTCCTTCCTCGCTCTCCTCTTCACGTGAATTTAATACTTAAATTCATCCATGCACCTCACCGCTGAAAGCAGCAGCTCTACTCTGTATTCACTGCGTATACTTTAAACTCACAAGCAGTCCCCGAAACCAGCCTGGGAAAATATGCTCGCCGAAGGAAGGTAAATCTGGATTCAAAAACTTGACTTTGAGGAAGTTAGGAGTACCAAAAAAAATGATCCGGAGGGCTGCCTCAATCATTCCCCTCTGACGGCTAGTTCATTAGCAATGTAGCTCCTCCATATTTCAATGTGCATCAAATAGGAGCAGTATTAAAGGACCTATTAGCTTATCAGTTTCAGCATGGCTGTGCTTTTCTCAGCCCCTCTGATATCTTTTCCAAGTCAGTTTCAGCAGAGTGCTGTGAGCTCTGTAGCGTTTAATGTAGCTTTGTGGTTTGGCACTGAGGCTACTGATAACCCAGTGGCAGGAAATTAGCCAAGACCATTTATCAGCATTTATGTTAAACAGAAAAACATTAAAGTACAAACTGTGGACTCTGGACACAATGTTTAATTTCATCTTTGCTGTACGATTATTGTCGCGGTAATTGCTTATTGCTAATTGCTAATTTGAGAGTGTTAGCTCAATCTAAAACAAGCTAGCTTAGCTGTTTATCAAATTATTCAGATGAATTTTTTTTGGCAATTTTGCCAAAAAATAGTATGAAAAAATTTATTTTGTCCTCATGTCTGTAAGGTAATTATGGTGCTAGAGATAGGATATAGTTAGCTTAGCATACAAACTTGATACAGATTGATGCTCAATCCAACTCAACTCAACTTTATTTATAGAGCACTTTAAAAACAACCACAGCTGAAACAAAGTGCTGTACATAAAGGCATAAAAAATAAAAATAAATAAAATAAAAACAATAGCACAAACGTAACTGTTTCATTTTCTTTAAAACAATTAAAAACAATAAAAAAAGTAACTAAAAACAACCCTTGTAAACACTAAAACAGGAGCTGAGTCTCAAGCTGGGTTAAAAGCCAGGGAATAAAAATGGGTCGTAAGACGAGTTTGAGCTTCCATTTCGACCTCAGTTCAAAGATCTGAATGTTGCAGTTTTGTCATTATTAGGAAGTAACTGCTCATTCAAACCTCACTTAATCACTTCCTAAACAAAATATTCCTTTTAAGTGTTTAATTTTAAATTTTAATGGTGCTGAAAGGTTTTGAACAAAGCAGAAAATGCTGGTGTAAAATACAAAGGAAGTGAATAAATGAAAATATTTAAAAAAAAAAAAAGAAAAAAAACATATTTAGACTTGGGAAGCGTACTTCTGCATTTTTCATTGCGTGTTTGTCTCAACTGACAAGTGTTTAAGTGACTGCCTCAACTCCCTCACTTCACCTGCTTCCAGATCATTTATCAGGTAATGGGAGTCAGCGTTTTCCAGTATGAAAAATACCACTGCGACTTTGTCCATGTTGTGTTTAGTCTGTTTTATAAAGCATGTACAATCTTGCTTAACTACACTGCAGCTTTAAATACAGGTACTGAGCATATCCAGCAATAAGCCATGTTTCCAGCAGCAGTGTGGCCACCAGTCTGTTAGTCGTGAGGTATTTTCACGTAGCCACATACCACTGCCCACACCAGTAATAAAGTATGTGTTTAGTCACTTAACCTTGGTCTGGCCAGGTCCAATCCATTTAGAAGGAGCATGAATTAACTCTGACAGTAATAACTTTGCATGCTAGGAGATATAATTCAGGAAAATCATCTGCTTGCACCAATTATATGCCAAGACTAGAAAATAAGAAACAAGGAGTCGTTGTTTTTTTTATCACAGATTGTGGCTCCTTATGAAACTATTAACACTTTTAAAAAAGGCTAAACTAGTG
The DNA here is from genome assembly GCA_030710495.1 of Labroides dimidiatus. Lineage (NCBI taxonomy): Eukaryota > Metazoa > Chordata > Actinopteri > Labriformes > Labridae > Labroides > Labroides dimidiatus. Next base: position 12,934,126 of record CM061161.1, read on the forward strand.
AACGTCTTCAAATCTGGAACTGGAGGCCAGTCAAGGGCATACACACAAAGCTGCGTTGAGCAGACAGAGACAGGAGATACGCCTTACCAAGCTATTCACAAACGCCATCTGGCACCACAGTCACACGTCTATATGGAAACGAGTACAAATTAGTTTCTCTGTGGTTTCAGGAAAGGAACAAGTCACAGTTCCATATGTTCGTCTAAGTTTCAGCCCAGGTGAAATGGAAATTTGTACTCCATGAATGTTTTTGTAAAGAGCTTGCTCTGCTTTAATCAACCCCAATTCGAAAAACATGATGTTACTGTTGCCTTTAGATTAAAGAAGGGAGACAGCTGTTGTTATTTCAGCCTCTGGAAAAGAAATAATTCCTCTTATGGGCCACAAAAAACGAGAGCTCTTTATCATGCTGTCCATGGAGTCATTTTCTCTTACTACTTTAATGAAAATAATTTCATGATTTTCTCATATTTTTTTCTTTTCTTTCTTTCTTTTATTTATTTATTTGTATTTTAGATATTTGTACATATTTCAGGAAGAGTATAAAAAAGAAAAAAAAAACTTACCTTGAGAGGAAAAATATTCTGTATAGTCTAAATAACTTGGAATATTGTCTGCTGTTTGTTTTCGAGGCTGCCTCAATGATGCAAATGTTGTCTGTCTCACCCAAGCGTCTCCCATTTAGCCACACGGCCGAGTTCAATTACCAGTAAGAGCGGAGGGCCGACCTTATTTCTGCTCCTGCCAAAGCAGCTGATGATCAGACTCTCTTTTCTCTCAGTATAAAAGTGTTTTCTGCATTTTTAAATCACCTCTTTAATGTACCGTCGACATGCCTCATATCATCTGCAGCTCTGCATCTCGCGCCCGTGCCTTTCTTGTATTTAGCTCATACAACCAGGACATCGCTCGTAATTCATAGCCCCTGTAATATCACAGCCTTCCTGTTTCATTGTGTTGTGCTTCAGATATCTATTTACGCTGCCACTTTTATTTCCTCACAGTTCTGTCCTCCAATGTGTCCATTCAGAGCAGTGATTTGCCTCTTCTGCTGCTGCAGAGCCTCGTCCTATCCTGACAGTCTCATATATCCCCTTTGTGTTTACAGACCATTTATGATCATGAAACTGCATCATTTTTTGGATGTGCTTAAGATGATGTAAAGCTGTTTGCATCCATTTGAGGAAATCTGATTTCTGATCACATGTGGGCTGTGTTACCCAGAGCAACATGTTCCTGAGAGGATCATAATAATGCAATGACCACCTTCCCAGAAAAGCCATTACTCTTAAATGTTGTGTTTTTGGCCCTAACAGATCCGCAATGTGACTGTCGATGGAGGCTTTGGCGCCTGGTCAGGCTGGTCCATGTGTAGTCATAATGATGGCGGTAGCGCAGGGTCCTGTTTGTGTCGGACACGAGCCTGCGATAATCCTGCCCCCCAGTGTGGAGGCCAGCAGTGTTACGGCATCAGTGTGGAGGTCGCAAACTGCTCCAGGTAAGTCCGTGCTAATACATCAGCTATAGGGCTGGGCAATATGGCCTAGAAATAAAAATCCTGATTTTTTTCCCGCAACACTCAATCTACGATTTTAATAGATTTTTTTTCCCTCTGAAAAAAATTAAAAATAAAAACACTCCCATTAATACAAATATGACAAGAATCAAGTTTTGCCTCTATGTTGTCATAATATTTTCCCAAACCAAACAGATTTTCCCTCTTAAAGTTAAAGTGTGTGTTACAAAATGCTGATTATGCAGCTCAAACGTAGGCAGGTTTGACATAAACACTCAAGGCTGAGTATTTTCACAGTATATTAACATGAAACTCTCTGATCAATATTTAATCTTATTAAAAAAACAAAAGCCTTTGAAAGTCCTTGTGCAAATCCTGACAGGGCCTACCATCATGAAAACTGTACATTTGTTTCAAATCTTGATTTTTAATTTTTTAAATCTTCTGCTGAAAATAATTTGAATTAATGGATTTAATTGATATATTGTCCAGCCCTAGCTACATCTGTAAAACAGTTTCTGTAAATGGCTTCTGAACATGTCTGAACATGAGTCTACATACGAAGCTTTGGGAAGAATGAACCTTTTTCTAACTTATTCCTTACATTTTCACACCTTCTCATCAGGAATACCAACACCTTTAATTTTTCCTCTCTTGAATATTCAGCGCCAGTCTATTTGGGACTAACAAGTGGCGATCTGAGTGTTATTTTCTCAATAATTCAGTTGACATATAATAGACTCTAACTCTCAGATTTAGAATTAACCAAGATGTAGCAGCTGTGTATCAGTCCTCTGCCTGTTGAGCTTGTGAGCTAATCCTTGCCTGGTAAATTTGAAGTGTGAGTCGATAATAAAGGGGCAGTGAGGGTCATTTTCATTTCACAAGTCACCAGAGCCAAAGATATTAAAACAGCTATGAAACATAAAGCCAGCTCATTGTTCTTATATTAAAGCCACAACACAGAGATTCTTTGTTTACCATCTCTATGTGTCTCTCAAGGTGTGAATTGTTCCCCCAATTACTTATTGATTAATGGTCTGTGATTAAATTACTTCCACTCGGTTTTATATTTTAGCTTAAAGGGGGTACACACATAAGGATTTTCTAACTCTTAAACAAATTTTCATCTGCTAGAGACCCCACGCATAAAGATAAAGAATCATATTGTGTTGTGACTATAAATTCAAGGAAAATGCAACGTCTACTACTTTTCAGGTAAATACAAGCAGCTGTTGAAATACCACTTTGGGGTGCAAGTTACAGTTAACCGTTTCAACAGGTTAAATTTACAGGTATAGAGACTTTGAAAAGACATTCATCTCCTCCATTTCTGAGGTCCACCCCACTTTCTGTGTCAGGTCAGCCATGCTTGATTTGTTTATGCTTGCTTCCTCGTTCCTCAGTCAGCTCGCCTCCTGATTGGCTACATTAAATTCTGCGTCACAATCCATGACATCATGACTCAGGAGTTGTCGGCTTTCCCCACACACTTGAAGATTTTTGGTCGTAAATACTGAACAAGTTTAATATTTACTATTGTTGGCCCAATTACTGGGACTAATTCACTCTTAACACACCTCAGACCACAGGATAATCTGATAGGATAATCTGACAAGACTTAAGATAATGAGGCATTGTCTATCCTTGGTTGGGAAGGAGGAAAACTGGGACATAAACAGCCCAACAGTCGTTTCGCGTGTACCCCCTTTTAGACTGAGAAAATGGACGACATGACTTCTCACTAAAAGTGAAGTCAAAGCATGTTGAGTTCTCCAAACTGAACTGAGGACATTCAGGGCAATGAAGAAATAATTTGACTTTGGATGTTGTTACAGTGCTGATGAAAGCTTTTTTTTTTCAGTTCATTTAGTAACTCAACGAGTTAAATCCTGTTCTAGACTATATGAAGGTTTAGCTTTTTAGCTGAGAAGCAAAGATGAAGAATGGGTTCGTTTCTGTGATGATATTTCATCCTTAATAAAGAGAGCTGAATCTGGCAGATGTAAGAATAAAAACTTCTTCTGTGATGGAAAAATATTGAGTATCTCTTCTATTATTTTATGTTTTTAATTAAGATAACCTCAAGCCTGTAAATCTACAACAGATGAGCTTTTAAAAGCTGCATTTAAACCATACCACAACCATCCTTAGAGCAAACAATGGCGTCTTTTATTCTGTAATCAACTCATGATGATGTATTCCTGCTGTAACCTTGTTGTGTTGCTCTTCAGCTGCCGTCACACTGATGTTGCTCTGTCTCTCTGTAGAAATGGAGCGTGGACCCCCTGGACTTCCTGGTCTCCCTGCAGCACCAGTTGTGGTATCGGCTTCCAGGTTCGCCAGCGCTCCTGCAGCAACCCAACCCCTCGCCATGGCGGCCGAGTGTGTGTAGGGCAGAACCGTGAAGAGAGGTAAAACATCCTCACACACACTCGTACATTCACTGGCATGTATGGAGTAAAGGAAGCACAGGCTGTTTATGTGTAATCGTCCTTCTCAACTGGTTTAAACACCACGTTGTTCAATAATATGCGACCTGCAGTTAAGAAGTTTGACTTTGACTGTGACTTTTTCTTTTCTTTCTCTTTTTTCTTCACTTGTGTCCAACTTTGTGACAGCCAATTAAGGAATGAGTGGGGTAGGGGCCTGAGCTCGGGTAATTATCTGGCTTTCACACACAGGCAGAGTCTGCATTTTGAAGCTTTGGAGGCTTTGGCGTAGAATAATCGCCTTTTTAAAGATGTTTGTGCCGTTTCTAAGCAACCGTCAAGGCCTGAAGAAAAAAAAAAATCAGTTTCTCAAGGAGAACGACTGTGAAGGTGCACAAAGAGACACACAAAGTAGCCCAGGTAGAAAAGGTCAACAGATAAGAGTTCTCAAAGTTTTCTCAATTTTTTCTCTGTCATCTCAAACTTAAGTTCAGTCACAGAATCAGAAAACGACTAAGGGGAAGCTGAGACAGCTTCTGTGGTGTTTGAAAATTAGATGACAGACGCTAAATTACAATATTTCAATTCCAGCTTAATAAAAAGGAGTGTTTCATCATGAACTGAGGCATTCTTCTCCTCTGACCACTGCTACCCGGCGAGGCACCATGCTGATGTTTTTCATCTAACTCCCGCCGTTAACCAGCAGTGGAGGCAGAAAAAGTGCAAATAAATACAGTTCAGAGGGTACAGGGAAGGGAAAGGGAGAAATAAATTGTTACCAAGCATTGCCCTGGCAACGAATGCAGCATTGCGATGGACGAGTAATTGGATATGGCCTTCAAGGATGAACCGTATATTGCATCCTTTTTTTCCCTCCTTTTTCTGCACTTTTTCATTTCCTCTCTCCCACCTTCCTTCTCGTTTCGTAGTCGCTGATGCTCCTGGTGGAGCTGTCCGTCTTTTTCTCAAGGACTGCTCTGCCAGGAGCTCTGATGATGTAAAAAACATGGAGTGAACGGCATAGCCCAGCAACTCGCAGACCCAAAAGAAAAAATAAAAAAAAATGCTTCTGCTGGAACTGAAGACTGCATGAGGCCAGCAGGAGTAGGTTTTTTTCACCACCCCCTCTCTTTGCTTCTCTGTGCTGTAATCTGCTTTGTTTCATCTCCTCTTCCCGCTCTGTTCAGCTATTTAAAACACCTTAGGCCAGTTAGAGGCCAGCTGTGAGGGCTGGAAAAGGATCTTTGTGTGGTGGGAGTGAGAGGAGTTTGTGTGTAAAGGAAGGGAAAGAGAAGATGCGTTAGCAGATGAATTATGCTGTGTCAGATTGTGTCTGACTGACGGAGAGAAAGATATGATGGGGATGCATGAAATCGTTTCTGTGTGTGTTCAAAATGAGCAGATCCAGGTGTATCAGGCATGTGTTTCACCAACGCTTGAAGAATAAGAGTGGAAAAAACTTTGGATCTGATGCCCAACCAGTGTGACGGTGTCCAAAAACTTCCAGCGCATCTGTTGTTTGTAGTTACCCATGTGTGAAATAGGTAAAGTCTTCTGTGCAAGCTTTAATCCACACAGCCTGAAAAGGGCTGGCTCTTTTTCTCAGCTTTTTCTTACTGAATGGTTCCTTTAATGCAGTGAGCGGCTTTTATTTTATGGGGCAAAGGCTTCGTTTTAGAGGTGTCAGACGTCTGCAGTGAGCCTCACCACTCACTTTGTTCCTCGAGGACCCTGTTTGGATTTATGCACATTTATGTTCTAACATGTATGCATATGGTGTGAGCTCACATGTGCATAGGGCAGCATTTTTACAAAGGACTCAAAGGAGGCTCTTTTCTCACCTCCTTTTCTGTGTCTTTAGCCAGCAGGCCTTCCATTAGTTTGGCCCTGATTGTTTGCAGCAGGCAAAGCTTTTAAAGATCAAGCAAATGCTCTGAAACCGCCCGTGCACGGCAGCGCTATGGGCTTAAATCTGGCTGGTTAGTGCCTGCATTTATGCACCTTCTGTCTGCATTTCCCTTAGCATACTGACATCATCTACGCTGCTTACTCAGCCTTACACGGGTAATTAGCTGCATTTTACTCTGATCAGCTGCGTGTGATTCTAGAAGAAAGAGCCAGTCACTCGTCTTAAATGATTTAAGTGCATATGATGATGATTTGAAGGTTTAAATCTGCTGCATATTGCATGAATAGCTGTGTGCGAGTGTGTAGCTTTCACAAGATTGTATCCATAATCTCCCTAACGTCTCCACACTACTTTTTCTTGCTGGATCAACCCAGTACAAGCATGCAGATTAGAAAATGTAGAAAAAAAAAACACTTTGCTCTCAGGATTTTAACAATCGGAGCATGCTGGGTGAAGCTTTTATTTCACCCTGAACAAAAGCTGAGTTTTTTGGGGGCAGAGTACAATGGAAATATCTAGCCTGTGCCTCCAGAGGAAGGGTGTAAAGTCAACGCTTTTTTAGCAAAAGAAGACTCATTTTTCCTCTAAAGGCAGTCATGTGCCAAAGCACAACAAAACAGCAATCAAAGCAATTTTATAGTATGCGACAAAGTTATAAAACAAATTATATGGCTCTAATAAGGCTGGCAATCGTCTGTCGTTATTGCATAATGAGGACTGCGTAATTAAGTATTTCAGACGTGGCAGTAATCCTGTCTTGTAAAATGATGTAATTAGAGATGATGCATGCATCTTTGTGGCCTTTTTAATAGCCTGTGTCAATGAATTATGCAAAATGCATATGCACGTTCATTTGTATTTCTGAAGGACTTTTCTTGGATGTTCCTTTATGCAACACTGGCCATTACACCATGCCCAGAAATATACCTCAAGCCCTTCTCTTGTGGCGTGACTCAGTCAGATGTTCTGGTTCACAGTGCACCCTGTCCTCCGTGCTCCAAGGCCACTTCAAAGACAAGTGTCGGAGTTGGTTTGGTTTTGTATAAATTCAAGTTTACACGCCTTTTCACAGAGACTTCTTTCTTGTGGCTGAAACTCTTTGTAGCTATTTCGGTTCAGTGGCAAGGTCTCAAAAGTGCGGTGACGTCTCCAGCAGCATTTACATTTTAATTTCAGTGCTCGGTTAGATAAAGTAGCCATTTAATTTTCCAGAGACAGCTCAAGAGTCATTGTCAGACATGATGCAGTGGTGTGTTATGAGTTTATGGTCCAGTTTCTACCTGAGGATGCACTCTCTCTCTTTTGTTTCTCCACAAACTAGTGCATTAATGTCAAAAGCATCACTTGTTTGGATGAATCTTCTGAACTCCACACTTGTCAAGTAAATAGAATAGAATAGAATAGAATAGAATAGAATGTACTTTATTAATCACCAAAGGGAAATTCAGGTGTCTGACAGGTAAAATTATGAAAAAACACAAACAAGAATTTGAGCTTATCTTCCTTTGGCTTGAGTGTTATGGAGTCTAATGGCTGCAGGTATAAATGATTTTCTGTCTGATTTTCATTTCCTTTTGGGTATTTCTGTCGTTCAGCTCATTGTTTTGATTTCAGGTCTATAACAAAACACTCAAAAACAATTTACAACACTTCCTCTGCAGGGAAAAAAAAATTTAGTGCTCATTGGCTAGCTGGTGGGCAGTGTGAAGATGTTTGAGAGACAAATATTTTCATTTGAAGTTGGCAGAAACAGCATCCTCCCTGTTTCTGTTGATTGACCTTAAGAGATGATCACGTGTCAGTACAGTCTTCGCTGTTTAGTTGTCAGACTGACATCTGAAGGCAACAGTAAGACTTTTGTCACTGACTCGCTGATCAGACTGTGAATGTGTGTAGAGAACATTTCATGCAGAGCAGGCAGGAATATGTCTGCAGGGTAGCAGCTGATCCAAAAACAACATGAGCTCGCAAAATCCTCTGTCTCCTATGGGTCTCAAATGCTATAAGCTCAGTGACTTGTATTTAATTGCTTTTGCTTAGGGTTATCACAAGTGATCTTGAATCAGGAATAAACATTGCACCCCCTGTTTATTGATGCTAATGCTAACTGAAGGCACTGCTGCTTCGTATGTCACGAGTTCATCTTTGTTTTAACGAGAACTTTTCAGGTGACCTAAAAGATATACTGTGGTAAAACTTCCTGACTTCTTCTTCTCTGAACATGTCAGACAGATTGTACAAGTTGTAATTATTTCATCCTTCTCTGAAATGGTGAAAAAAAATCCATTTTTTTGATGTCGTATTATCTCTCTTGCCAGCTTGTTAAGGCTGCGCTTGTTCTTCTTCTGGGTATGTAATTGTGTTGTTTTAATATAGGATGAAAAATTAGGAGGGAGGTATTCTCAAGCATCTCTCTCTTGCAGAGCTTGTATTGACACCCTTCACCTGACAATCTATAGGCAGAGAGTGAGGAAAGCTTGTCCACTGGTTTATTGATCAGGGTCATGGTCTTGTCCAGAAAAAAGAAAGAAAATGCTAAGTGGGTTGGCAATTACACTCACAGGGGCTGTAAATAAACCTTGGGCAGTCCACTAAGGTTTAATTTATGTTTGGGAAACTGGTGTGTATGGATTCAATCAGTCAATGATTGGGTTAGTCTTACTAGTCTTTGCAGGTAGAGGGTTAAAACTCACATGTAAAGCTGATTGATTGAGTAAAATATGTTCAGACTTTGTTTCCATGTACAGGGTTCTTCACTTGCAACACTCAATTTTTGTACAAAGCCAATGACTTTCAGCTTTTTCAGCACAACTAATGGAAATCAAGATGGGACAAGGCTTTGGATAAAAAACTTTGTCAACAGCAGTGGAGGAGGAGGAGATGCTTGTTTTGTTTTGTTTTTTTTTGCACCAAAAAAAAAGTAGTTGGTGGACACAGGCTGTCATTCATTTGTTTTCTTTTAAGAACCTTTAATTTTTCATTTATTGCTCATATCTTGCAGTTGGTGTTACATTCTTTTTGACCTGTTTTAATGAGCTTAATCAGAAAACCCAAACCCTCAGTTATATGTAACCCCTCTACATAGCACTTATAAACTTCTTATAACCTTTTTAGTGCACTTTGAAGTAAATGAAAATAAGTATTATACCTTTTCTGAGAATTATGACTTCTTTAAAAGTACAATCTGTTTCTAGTTTAACATCTGTCTTTACAATGTTGTCTAACATTTGCTGTTGTTTATTATGTTGCAGTTTTACTGTACAATCCGCCACAAACAACCTGCAACTTGCTTTTAACAGTTTACAAGATTGTCTTTTAAAACTTAAACTTGTACTTAACACAAGTAAAACTGAATTCCTGTTGTTCTCCAGGGCTAGGAATATTAACTTTGAAAAAGTAGAAACATATACCTCCAGTAGATCTAGAACTGAGAGTCACAGAGTTTAAATATCTTGGGATATGGCTTGATGAGGAATTTACTTTTAAGCATTTTGTCAACACTCTCGCCACCAAATTATGGAAGAGAGCTGGCTTCCTTTACAGAAATAAATTATGTTTTCCAATTTCATGCCGTAAAAGGATTGTGGAAGCCATGTTCTTATCTGTTTTGGATTATGGCGATATAATATACAGACATGCTGCAGTTTCATCGCTCAAGCCTTTGGACTCAGTAACCACTCTGCTCCCGTTTCATAACTGGTGACAGGTACAACACACATCATTGCATCCTTTATGAGACAGTTGTTTGGCCGTCTCTGGATCAGAGAAGGAACAAACATTTGTTTTTGTATATTTTTCAAGCCCTTACTGGAAAGCTGCCACCTTACCTTTCAAACATGTTGGAGTTTTATGATGGATCCTACATGACTTGTTCTTCTGACTTGCGTATTCTTAATGTCCCCCCAGTCTACACTGAATTCGGCAAATCTGCATTTTCCTTGCATGCCCCTCTCTCATGGAGTACTCTAAACTCTAATGATAACAGCCTTCCCTTCTCTTACAGAGTTTAAGACCTTGATTACTGACCACTGTTCCTCTTATTTTAATTGATTCTTTCGCTTTTGTGATTGACTGATTTGTGTTATTTATTATTATTGTTGTTTATATGATATGTCTGTGATCTTGACGGCGTCAAAAATGAGAGAAACCTCAGTGTCATTTTTCGAGAATAAATAAAGATTTGAATGAATGAATGATCATCATCTAATTTCAGGTGCCAGAAATTAGATTTATGTGTTCGCCATCAGTTAAATCTGCTCCATCAAAGTTATATTGTGTCATAAAATGCTTCATTAAATTTTTTATTTGCTCTAAAAAGACTTGTTTGAAATCATTAGATTCTGCTCTTCTTCACAGGTACTGTAATGAGCACCTGCCCTGCCCTCCCCACGTCTACTGGTCAGCTTGGTCGGCATGGGAACGCTGCAATGTGCCTTGCGGTGGTGGAATCCAATCACGACGCAGGACCTGTGAGAACGGCAACGACTGTCCCGGGTGTGGTCAGGTATGTCACAGGAAACAATAACCCTTCAAGTCGTGCACCCTCATCAGACCCGTCTTCATTTCTGTCTGCTCATTGTTCAGCAGCTCAGCTACAGCCTCTCTGACGCGATGAGCGGGCCATGGTGATGAAACTGGAACATCTAACACGACCAAATCCCCTGGCTATATTTATACAGTGGCAGCAGACATCAGATTTATTACCAAGACCTATTTAATACCACACACGCGCACACACACACACATACACGCACACAGTAATCACCCCACATATGAATAGGCTTATTTTCTGCAACAAAAGCTTTCTCCAAAGCGCGGATGATGCAAGGATGTGTTGAAATATGAGCATTCTTGTTGACGGAATTATGTGAAGCTGGTGTTATTTCTGGTGCTATTTCACACACGCACACACACACACACACACACACGCAGGCACATACTTAGAACGTCTTGGTTAAAATAAGAGAACGAACATGATAGCTGTAGCCCCTCGTGTCCTCCTTGTTACATGGATTAAAGAATATGGGTCAGGGTCTTGTGGATGTGTGAGATCCTCAAAGATTTTTTAGTTTGTTTGTTAAGTTTTTTTTTTTTTGCAATAAATATATAAATAAATAAAACAGAACCGCTAAAGGAAAAGCGTCTCAAGTAATTCATAAAAGGCTGGTCTTTCTTAAGAGTTTGAAATGATTCACAGGATTTAAACCACACATATTTTTCCATTCTTTGAGTTTGAAGGAATCTCAGTCTAACTGAGGCTCTTTTCTTTAAGAATATAGATAACTCAGGTTTTCAAAAGTCTTAGAGTATATGTTAAATAATCAGATATGTGTATTCACCTTCGTAAAATTAAAGTAGGCTGTTGGATAAAAATCAGCCAAACCAAGCGAATTAAATCACATTTAGCTAAAAAAAAAAAAAAAAAAAAAAAAGCTCAACCCACTGGTTGTGTAATGGTCTGCTGTGAGGCTAAATAACACACCGCCAGCTTTATGAAACATCCCACATCCAACCTTGCAACCTGGAGAGCTTATATCTGATAATTACCCATGACACATTAGTCACTGCAGAACACATGAATGAAAAGACTGACCTCCCATTAAGAACCAATTTAGCATTCACAGCATACTATCTGCAGCTACATGAAATGCCCACTCTTTCCTTCTCCCTTGCACACATATGCACACGCTCTCTTCAGATGGTAGCTGTCTTATTTCTGTCATTGCACAGCAACCATCATCCTCTCTGAAGCATCCTGGGAATGCAGCAGCATTCCTTCAGGAACTCAGTTCGGAGAAGACTGACTAGCACGAGAGAGTCTGAGTCACATCGTCATCGCTGTTTCCAGCTGCAGACAGCCTCTTTGTGACTGTCTGCAGCTGTGGGTGTATTTTTTATGCCAGCAGCAAAGAGCCAAGATGACGGAAGAGGAGATGTGAGGCCAGTTTGTTGTGCTGTCAGAGGAAGGGGCCAGTTTTGGTAGTGACAACAGACAAGGAAGTGAAAACCAGAGAGCTGAGATGGATCAGTGGGAAAGGTCAAAGGAGCCGCACGTACAAATGCCACACTCTCTCTTTCTCTGTGTGTGTGCTTGTTTCACCTTCTGACCAGGTGTAGATGTGGTCAACAGGTTTTCCCCTCGTGTTATACAAAGTGAACCCAAAACAATCCCCTTCAAGAGAGCTTTTTTTTGCTCTTGTGGAGTCTGAGGTGCAAGAGTAGACTAAAAATCAGATGGTGGCAATGCAGCGTAGGTGCCTCCCGCTAACTACATCTTACCAAAGTGATGATCCTTCAGGTCGGCACAGTTAACTGAAGAGTAGTCTCTCTTGCGTTGGTTTGATCAGACTTGCATGTTGACGATAAGCTCAGTGACCTTTGTTTTTGTTTCCAGTGAGATTCCTCTTGCAGTTTTTCTGAGGAGCTGTTACCGTGCTGTGTCAGGTGTTGTTTGCAATGTTTGTGCTCCAACAAAACATGTATATTTAACCATCTGGTTGGAAATCCTGCTGTTTTGACCTTTAGGGAGCTGACAACAGTGTACGTGAACCTGATTAGATGTGAGACTTTCCTGCCTCAGTGAGGTCGTTGTTCTAAAGATAGGTTGGGTATGGTTTGGGGGTTGATATATCGAGGAAAGATGTGGCTGGGTAGTCTCTGGAAGCTTTTCTGCAAGTTTTGAAGTACTGGTCCACTACTCACACAGACATAACAGAGAGAGAGAGAGGGAAAAATGAGAGAGACTGGCAGAGGCAGACATCATAGCCACAGGAACATATTCTCAGCAGGGGGTGCTGAGGGAAAAGAAAGCTCCAGCAAAGCTGAAGCTGAACATCGTGTGTAAAGGCGTGCTGTGTGACAGCGGTGGTTGTGTCCTGCATCACACAACTCCAAACATGGGAGTCCTCCCCAGGTTGGCACTGATGAAGCTCCTCAATAGGCTGCTTATGTCCAGATTTTCCAAAATATCTCCATGAACATGCATGAGAGCAAGGTGTGTCAGTATTTTTTAGTTTGATGAGGTCTTCAGCTTCTTTGAGAACAGCTATCGTTGGTGGATGGAGTTTAGACATATTTGCGGCTAAGTCTTGTACAGTGTTACCAGGAGAGTCACTGAAGACGTCTCCGGTCATATTTAGCGGTGTCCCTGTCAAAGTGCAAGGGAAGGTTCAGGGACTCCACATTAACAGTTTGTTCCTTTTTGGCCGACTTAATAACCACCTGCTCTCTAAGAGCAGCTGTTTTCATGCCATCTGGATCAAACCTCCCTCTTTAGTTCTTCTGCAACCAAGTCCACTGCTTCATTAAACTCACATCACCATGAGTGTTGAACTGCTGCCTCTGGCTCTGCTGTGTGCCGGGAGTGGACTGGGGTTTTTGTCATCCTGTGCTCGTCTAGCATTTTCAGTCCAGCTGTGGATACCTTGTTCAGCATGTTCTCCACCACTGCATCATCTCAAAATCCTTCCATGTGCTTTCTCAGCAATTTGGTGCGCTCAAGGGCACCCACTGCACTGTCTTTGGTGTGCTGGAAGCCCCTGGCCACCAACTGACACTGCTCGAAAACTGGTAGCTTTTAGCTTTTAGCACCTTCTTACGCAGGCCTCAGATCTTGGCTCTAGTTTCTCCTCTCACACTTTTGTCATCTTTAAGCTGCTCCAAATTGTAAATGATCTGTCTGTAGGCACTGCAGACATGCTTGATAGCTGTTGTTCATATGCACCCTCTTGTCGGTCATACAGCCAGTATGGTAACTACAGCTTCACCACAGCCCAAGGCATATTCCAGTCTTGAAGACCTACAAATAGAGTTGAACGTCACACCATTTGTGCTGATATCGTATATCGTATACCGATATTGGTATCGGCCAATACTTAAGGCTGCAATATCAGTATCATATCGGAACTGAAAAGGTCATATCGGGACACCCCTAGTACGGGCCAGCCAAGGAGTGGCGTTGAGGGAGGGCAATTGTGCTTGAGTTCCACTCGGTTTGGATGGCCATTGTGACAGCGCCCTTAGTTTTAATTTATTTTATTTATATTTAATTCAGTGATTCCTCCATGTACCACTAACGTTCTTACTTTTCACATTTCATTGCAATAATCATTACGGAGCTCTCTGTTGACATTTCACAGGTCAGAACCAATATAGCATCACCGACTCTCTTCTTTGCTGTCAGTCTTTCTGCAACAGAATTGTGACATGTGCGCTGTTAAAGAGACACTAACAAAACATCACTGTTTGCAGACCTGTGAGTGAGAAGTGGAGAGACACACAGCAGACAGGAGCAGCAAATAATGCAGTGTCATTTCTTCGGACGAAGTCATCTAAATAACACTTTGTTTCTCGACCTATCTCTGCCTCACTTACTCAGAGTAGCTTTTGGTTAAAAGTATCTAAACATCTTAATACGTCTTTGTGTTGATTTGTGTTATTTAATGCTATCAAATGTGTTGTGAACATATTGTTTTGAGGCAACTTTAAGCTATTAAAAATTAAAGCAAGCCTAAAATTATCAAACCCTGACGCTCAAATTAGCCTGTAGTCTGATAGTACAAAATGAGGTGTGTATGCAAATAAACCCATTTCCCTCACAATTTCTATCTTCATCTTTGGATGAATCTCTGAAAAATTCCATTACGTCCCAACTCATTTCAAATAGAGACGTTAAATCTCAGAATTAATTAATGTTGATTAAATAAAATTTTAGAAAGTAACCCACTTGAAACCATGTTCAAGAACATTTCATTGTAAAATTTGACCCACGTCCCATCTGTTCACATAGAGGAGCAAGCTTTATGACTTCTACTGCAGAAGAGTAGGAGGAGGAGCCCCAGATATTTTGGCTACACTTTTGAGGAGCTGCCATGCTGTTTATCGTTTTCTCACACTCAATAATTTCATCCACTGTTCATTCTTCTCACAGACTTCACACCTAGTCCTTTTTCTGTTTGGTTTTCTCATCAAACATCCTCTTCCCCACACATTCCAGCATGGACTTAATTGGGGCCGTGTTAGCTATCAAAGTTGTAATTACTCGCAGATTTCACAGACACCTTTCTTTTCCAAAAGAGAGATGTCATTTTTATAGCTTGGCTAGCTTGTATTTAAGCCGCATATTTATCCCGATCACAGAAGCAATTACTGCCTTTCATTTACAACTCAAATAATGGCACAGCTGTTAATGTAATGCAACAATCGCTTCAATGGGCTTCAAGCTTTTAAAAAGTAAAAGCTCAAGCGATCAAGACAGGAAACAGTTATGTGGTGCACCTTAACATAAAGTGAGTGATATAAATTTGTATGCAGCACTTGAAGATCAAGGATGATGGGAATGTGTTCATTTAATTTCATCAACCCCCCCCCTCACAAAAAAAATAGTGTGATTGAGTTTTTTATGTGCCATCTGTCTGTGTTCTCTTCCCCCGGACAGATCTGCGCTTTAATTAAACAGAAGGAGACCACACACACATTATCACACACACGGTGCAGCTTCTGTCATCACAGCTACTTTTTTTGTACACTACACACCCTGCTGATATCTGAAAAGATGTACACAGAGTTTGTGTTCAACGTGGCTGTGTGAATATCTGTGTGTGTTTTCATGTTTGGCTGTCAGGATTGATATCACGGCAGGTCAGCTTCAAGCAATTGACCGACATTAACCGACAGCGATGAGCTAACATCTGCTTAGTGTTACACAGAAAAATCAAGACTTACTGAGGAAAAACAACTTTTTTTTAACATATTTTGAAAAGTTTACAAAGCTTGACTGAAGTTAGAGATAGTGGTCTCAGGTCAACACACCTCACACACTGAAAGAGTGAATCGCTGAGAAAAACATCGATTCAATTTTGTGTTACTTGCTGTGATTCTTCATTGATCCCTGGAGCAAAATTTTCCAAGCTTATACCCTCACCACAGGTAGCTAACAGCAGATTGTTACAGAAAAGTTCAAATGAAACAAGCAAGGATTCAGGTCAAGGACGCTCTAGTTTAGACAAAAATACCTCCACTTATTGTGCAACCCCTTAAAATTAAATGTTGCCACACGCTTGAATAAAAAGTTAATTTTGCAGGTGCTATATTTCCATCCAACCTGCCCTGGAGTTGCCCTGCATGTTCCCTTAAGCCAAAGTAGTCTTATCATAATAGTATTTAGTCCTCAGGCACTCGGGGCCTCATTTTGCTGATGCAAAAGGCCACTCGTCTGCAGCTTCATCAGTCCCAGATCCTCGTGGTGCCACTCAGTCCCGCTTCTCCCACTATATCTGCATTACAGGTTTGAACCCCCCCCAAAGGAGCTGGCAGAAAAATCTGAGCTGGGAATAAATACGTGTCTGGCTGTGGTGTCACAGTGGTGATGCTGCATGCAATGGGTGCAGTATTTAACCCTTTCTACTCCTGACTGGTGACTGAGGATGTGAGCTCCATCAGCTAACCTTGAATAAGAATAAAAAGCCGTTTGTATTTTAACAAAGACACTTACCTTTAACAGAGGTTAGATTCTGCAAAAAGATGTTATTAAAATCCAAAAAAGACAAGAAGGCATATTGTAGGGCTGCTTGAATGAAAATTATTTCCTTTTTCGACCCCTTTGATGCAGTTCACACACCATGTTTGAGCCCACACACTGTTTATCAAGGCTGCAGATTTAATGCCAGGTTGATTAAGAAGGAATAATTGCACATGAGCATAGAAGCAAGAAACAAAAAATAGTTGCTTTATTCTATGAATATTTATTTTGGCTCACTTTTCTGCTATGAACCGACACTTTTTTGAACTTTAGGAGCTGAAGCTAACCGAGAAAAGTTTCCACTGTTTACAAGGTTTCTGAGGTAACATGGAGTCTATATTTGACTTCTTCAATTTCTGCTCTCTACATATTTGTCTGACTGTGAGCCTCCTTATGCTCAAGAAACAAGTCTCCATGAAATTAATCCTCAAACAAAAGGCAAAGGAAGGGGCTGCTGGCGCATAAATCATACATTGCAATCACAAGAGGTGTTTCCAGACTTCTATGAGCAGAAGTAGAGGCAACACTTAATGACACACACACATATTGTTTGCATATATACACACATCCAAAAAGCAAATATGCATTATTTCTGTCTCATAAGAATATTAAATCACAAACGCTGTGTGAGCTAAATTTTTGAACTTTAAAATGTAACATAACAAAGCACAACATATAATTCATCTGGATTTCTTTAAGAGCGAGAAACGATGTGTCCAAAAGTCAATATTTAAAATATCGTCATGAGAAAAAATGCTACATTTAAAATGTAAAGTAAGCCAAGCTGCTACCTGCTGCCTTGGAGCCAATAGCGGATTGTAGTTTTTGCATTTGGGTTTGGAGTGGCCAGTTACATTTAAAAGGGGGCCTGTGCCACCCTTAATCACCCCCCTAGAAACGCCTCTGTGCATCTCACTTTTAAAACCTCAATCCAACAACTTAGAATTTCTTTTTCTTTTTAGCATTTGTTTCTTACCAGAAATCTGTAGCAGTGCTAATAAAATAGTTAGTGTTCTTAACATTTATTTATATTTAGTATAAAAAAAAAAAAAAACAATTTTTCAAAAACATAATCCACTGGCTTCGACCTTGAGGTCTTTTTTTTGCTGTTGTCCCATCCTCCTTTGAAAAGCTTTATGTGTGAATAAACTTTCTTTGCATAAATCAGTTTCCCTTTACATAAATATTGATTAAACCTTTCTTTGTACTCTTGACATTATCACCAGAGACCAACCAGAGGCTTCTAAATACAGAGTCAATTTACGCCTACAAGACTGGTGTTAACACTCAACCCCCTTTGGCCAGACGCTGATGTTTACAGACATTTATAGACCAGTGTTTTTGACACTGAATAACTTTTACATTATACAGACACTGTGTGCCTATTGAAGAAGAGTAAAATGCAAACATCTTCTCTTTTAAGTTTCAATGTTTACAGCTGATTTCCCGCTGCAGTTAAAGTATCTGTATAAGAAAATAACATAAATTCAGCCTTTCTAATAAATAAATTGGATGCAAAATTAGAATTGCGTATACACATTTATTATTTGGATGATGATGATGATGATGATGAAGCATATGATATTCCAGCAGATAAGTGCTGTTTCTTAAGCACTGTCAGTGCTTAAGATCCAGTAATGGGTTTTCAGTTGGTAAAACTATTTTCCAAACACTGACTGGACTGTCTTTTAACTTTATCACACTTGGTTCTGCCCTCTGACAGCAACTCTGACACCAGAAGAAAAGGCAGTGAACCAAAGCACCAAATCATTACAAACACTATCACAAGCCTTGCTCCACAGTACAATAAAAATGGCAGCTCTAAATCATAATCTTTTCATGGATACAATTTTTTTAATGGTGTTAAAATATTTTTTTATCTGTGTTTCACACCACAGTGTGCTGAGCTGAAGGTACAGACATTCAAAGAAATTACTGTGAGCCATATCTGGATGCATTTATAGTCCTCATACACAACCGCAGCTTTAGTAGCACTGAAATGACATGTCACTGATAATAGAAACACTCACTGACAACTGAGCATCTGACTCAATCATCCAGATGATGTTATAGATGGTGGCAGCGGTGTTGCATAAATGTCTTCAGGCAGGTGACATGTAGACTATATATGTGGAGCGTATGCTAGGGTGACCATAAAACCCCGAAAGAGGACACCCTACCCAACCTGTTGGAGATACTGAATGAATACCCAAAGATACTCAAAGACAACAAAGTACCTTTATAAACCATACATTTATCTAAAACCTTTTCTGTTAGACTAAATAAAGAAATTGCAAATAGAACACATTGCTTCCCACCGGTCACGACCACAATGAAAAGAGGGGTACTTTGTCTCCAGTTCATCTGTAAAGGTGCATTTACAGTACGGTTCGGTTATTTGGGACCTGTCCTAGTTTAGTCAATGGAAACACTATAAAATTTGTGCCATACTGAGAGGAACTGAACTGAACCGCTTGGTTGAAACGGGGCTTTATGCTTTAGCATTTTCTGTCTGAGAACGCAGCGCTGGCAGTCAGAGCATGTCATGGCTGTTTTGAGTCATGACACATGTGGCGTGCATGCTCAACATCTTGACATTGCGGTGCATCAGAGTAATTCCTGTGGCCTAGTACAGCACTTTATTATAAATATTAATGGTCAGCAAAACAAAATTAACAAAACCCGGACATTTTAGAGAGATTTCAAGAAATCCTCCTGGACATAATTTTACGACCAAAAAGGAGGACATGGCCAGGGGAAAAGAGGACGGTTGGTCACCGTAGCGTACGCTCAGGTATCAGCTATACCCAAAGAAAATGCTAGTAGAGAGTCCTCAATTCACATTGTCTGTTTTTGGAGGAGTTTTTGAAGACATCTGAAGACAGACTGTAAAAGTGCTCTGTTAGATCTGACATGTGACAACGACCTGAAATGTAAAAAAAATGTAATAAAATCTAAAATATAATAACTGACCCATAATGTAACAACATGCTGAGCTCAAAACATCAGAACTTTTTGCCAAAAATGTAAAAACTTGTAACATATTTGGGTCATTTATTACTTTTTGGGTTTTATCATATTTTTTATTTCATTTCGGTCTCAGCACTTGTGTTACATTATCAACCATTTATCACAGTTAGGATTTTACATATTTGTTACATTTGGAGTCCTCGTTACAAATCGAGCTCTAACACGCGCTGAAAGATAAAACACTGAACAGGACTAGAGCCTCTTCAGCGTTTTAACAGCCGAACCAAACTGGCACCCCGTCTATTCTGAGTTTTGCATATTTCAGAGCAGCTGAAGCGGAGCTAAATGTATCAGAGAAAATTTATAAAAGATCAAGCCAGACTCAAGTTCTTCATCTCAACTCTTCGACTCCCTCATTCTCTTTTAATGCCGAGCATCAGACGAAAGACGTTTTTCTCCCGTGATGTGCGGTCTTCAAGAGGATCTCACTCAGTGTGGTGTTTCCTGTTTTTTACAGTAAAGTACATCAAATATCCCTCACATCCCAGGATCAGAAAAATGGGGAGGGGGTGGGGGGGGGGGGTTCTGGGCTTAACTGCACATTTTGACTCTTGTTTTAAAAGTTAAAATAAGTTAAATAGGGGCCATGCAGAGCTGATGATGCGCAGAGCTGCTTAATGATGCTGAGCTGTTCCACTTACCTGCCAGAGGTTCACTTGTGCAGCCAGACTGTGAAACCAGAGTTAAGTACTCAGTGTAGTGAGGCACACTGATGGGTGAACACATTTGTGTGTTTTTCTTGTGTTGTTCGGTGTTAGTCATTGTGTGTATGTGAGTGTGCGTGTGTGCACTGGTGTGTAGCCAGGAGACCTGCTTCTGGCCAACTTCATTACAGAGTCAGGCTGGTTGGAAGGTGCAGGGAGAGAGAGAGAGAGGAGCTTGTTTGACAAAGTGTGTTTTGGTCTGTGTTGCTAATTGAACTGATGTGTCATGGAGGCCTGAGGAACATTAGGGCCGTCGTCTCCGTGGACATGCCCACAATAGATAAAGATGTCAGCAGAGGAGAGGAGAGGATCAGTCACTCTCACATCTGGATTGTGCTCTCAAACGTCAGGGTTCTGGTGTGGCTTCACTTTCCCTCACACACACTCACAGCTCTCCCAGCCCAATAAAAGGTGTAATGAGTGTAATGATGGTAGGAGGCTGGAGAGGCACGACTCCTTATTATTCACCTCCCACAGCAGGTCACACACCACAGAGAACCTTTTGTACTTACACACCGACACACACACAGGAGCAAAAATATACTTTGTTTTTGCCTTCTACTCGACATTCATATATTCTGAAACAATAATACAGAGTGAGGCTGAGGACGAACGCTCCTCCAGGACTCAGAAATGTCTTCCTTTTTCTCCCCTTCTTCAGCCTCAGCTTGTATACCCCACACCTGAAAATGAGCAGGAAGGTCTGTGGATGGAGACCAAATGGGATAGGGAGCGGCCCGAATCCAAAACTCAGCCATGCATAAAGTTATAAGCATGCACGCGTACGCGCGCACACACACACACACACACACACACACACACACACATAAGTGCCGGCATGCACGCCTAAAGTCAAACTTCCTTTCTGTGGTTATCTTGACACATGCACGAAATCAGCCTGACCACCACCACTGCCTCCATATTGACCAGCCAGCCAGCCGAGCAGCTTGTTTGTACGAGGCAGTACAGATGCTATCAGACGTCCCCCTCCCTCCCAGCTCTCCTCAAGCTCCAACCAGAACCACATCACCCCTCCGCCTGTCTCCAAGCAGCTGCCTGTTAAAGGTGTTGCGCTGCATAAAATCTCTGCTCTCCATTTGCCCATAATGCATATCACTGCTCCTGCCTGGGGGCTGCTGTAGATATGAGTTGAAATCAGCAAACTAATTGAAACCAATTTTGTGTTCCACATGCTACTTGTCACATTTGACTGCTTTCTGCCACGTTTTCACTTTCGGTTAATTTCTCTGAAAATGAGATGTAAGTGTGGCAGAGTGAAAGGTGTTGGAAGTGTTTCTCTGTTCCTCTGTAGTTTTCTTTTTGTCTTATTAACTCACTGTATCAGCTTAATATGATAAAACATTTCAATAGCTAGATCTGATCAGGGATGTGGGCGGGAATATGAACCAAAATTTAATTAAAACAGAACCGCTGCTTCCTTTAGTTCAGAGGAACATTTTCACGATACACGTGTAATATATGCCTAAGCTGACCTATACGCTGCTCAGGCTCTGTGAATGTCTCTGAATGTCATCTGAATACAGTCATTTCTTTTTTATTGTTATGGTGTATGTGTGTGTTGGGGTTAGGGATTTTATGAGAACAGCTATGCTGATATTTATTTCACACACTGAGGTCCATTTCTAATACATAATTCAAAGTGATGCGAAACAAAAGTCTACTTTTGAGCAGAGAGCTGCTTTTGATATTATATCAGATGATGCCAGGAAAACACAATAAACTGGCTGATGTCCTCAGATTTCTGAACTGGATGCAGCAGTCAGCAGGGCATATATCGTGGACTCGAGATCAAGAAGTAGTGAACTGAAGTGCCAGAAACTGCACTTCAGTGAGTCACCACTTGAGGCAAGCCAAGGGAATTTTGTCACAGTGTTGAAATGATCATTTTTCTGAACATGTTTCCAGCTTTGTACAAAAAAACACGTTTTTGCTCAATGCTTTAGGTGAAATAGATTGTGCATATCACACAGCCAGTCACAGGGAATCATGAAATTACATTATAAATTGCTACACCTAATAAAAGTTGCCAGATGACAGTGCTATCTATGTCAACATACATTTATTAAAATGCTTCCTCAGTCTGACACATAAAAAATTCCTCTATCTCCCTGCATCACAGTGCTCCAGTTTTCAGACTAGCACGTGTTCACTGTATCTTTGCTGTGTGGGGGAAGAAATTCACTGGGTCTCACCAGAGAAGTCAATTTTTTCCTCATTGTCTGGATACTTTGTGTTTTTTTTTTGTTTTTTTTTCAAAGTTGCTTCAAATAATTCTGTTAATTATTATGCAGAAAATTAATGTGAAGCATTGGGAAATTTTCAAAAGCCTATGACTGACAAGCAGTGTTGGGCAATATCGCATTGCTAATAACGCGTTACAGCAATATTATTACTTTTACTAGTAACGAGTGGTGTAATTCCAGTAATAATATGACAGTTAGTCATGAAAAATAACTGGTTACTCCCTTACTGTTGTTATGAACTTTCTAATGATTAAAAAAAAAAAAACAAGCAGCGTAAGCAGCAATGTAGCTAGCTTTTTGGTTGCCAGGTATGTGGTTTTCCTGCAGAACTGGGTATCTTTTAGGCATTGTCATGGGTAGGTTTTTTCTTTGGCTGATAGGCTTGTTTTTTCATTTGTTGTCATACATACGTGGCAACCATGGCTAGCTTGAAAAATGAGTACATGTTTATGTTCAACGGCTGGAAATATGCCCATCGCTTTAGTTTTGTTGAGAGGAAAGATGACAGCAGCGTCTTTGTCAGGTTTAAGTTGTGTCCCTGTGGGAGGTTTCTTTCAACTCAGATCAACTTAGACTGGATTTCATAAATTGTGTCTCTCGTCCTCAGTTGATCCAGGAGTGTATTTCAGATAACTTGTAACTTTGATGCGTTCATGGGCTGCAGGAAAAAATGCACCTGCTGGTAATTTCATACATGACGCTGACACAGAGGCCATGTGTAACTTTTAAAAAGAGTCATGGTTAATAAGTAATATATTACTTTATTCAGTAACAGGCCCAACACTGCTGACAAGAGCCCTAAAAGTTGTTAGAATATGACAGTAGAATGCTGTAATGCTAACTCATCCCAGTTGATGGTTTAATGTACTTAAAATCAAGTGCCTCCCACCATAAACAGAAAAAGGAACCAATCAACATGAGTGCTGTGCATTGTGGGAAACAGTATGTGATGTAGATTGTCTCGCTTCATACTGATAATTTTTCCCCCAGCAGTGGGACATCCAGTTATTTCTTGGCATACTTTTGTTTTTGTTCACAACCTTCACAGTATGTATTAAAATTTATCGTTAGACACTGCTAATATAGCCAGCAGTTAGGAAAACAGCTGAGTCCATGTTTGGTACAGCCAATGGAAGGGGCTCCCAAACTCTTCTATTAGTGCCCCCAATGACAGCGGTACCAGAGACCGATGACCTCCTGCCGTGGGGTCACACAAATAGACAAGAACAGACAAATGAACTAAAACATGTCCAGAGACTATGAGCACATACACCCCCCAGCCCCTTATTTAGGTTCACCTGTTCAGGTACTCGTTAACCCCAATAACTCATCAGCCAATCACATGTTAGCATGTAGGCATGGTCAAGACTACCTGTGCTAATAAACCACCATCACCTCTCATGAGGAGAGGAGTTTATTGGTGGTTGTGGCCCTGTGTGCTTCCATTTTCTCTTTGCAGTTTCATTTGTATTCCACCTTCCAGTCCCATTCAAATATTAATGCTTAAATCAAATTATAATCCATTTAATTTTTTGGTAGCACCATTTAACCAAATTTTAAGGTCACAAACTAAGTCTTATTTAATGATTACAGTGTGGATTGCCTCCAGATACATTTAGCTCTGTTTTGTTCACTCTTTTGCAATAAATCTGCTCTCTGTGTCGACCCCAGGTCTTTATTTTTGCATGCAGACCTTCACTCAATATTTTAAAATTTTCAAATTAATCAAAACAGCAATCTCTAATTTTACATTTAACTGCACAAACAGCAGATTCCAAGAGAAGAGGGAAAAAAATATGTTTCTGACCTCTTTTGAAATGAACTGCCACAAATTGCAGCCTGAATGTGTTGGCAACATACATGTAATAGAATGTACAACTCTCGTGGATGCCATCATAAATGATGTTCAGTGAGATATGAATCTCACAATGTTCACAATTTCTTTCTCATATGTACAAGAGTGAAAGTAACTACAGCTTGTTCAAACATCCACTTGCTAACAGACTTTTGCTGTCTTGCAGAAGACTCTTATTCACAATCTGTAACAAAAGCAAAAGGACACAAAACTTTTAATAAATTAACCAATATTTGCATATTTATTGCCAGCTCTTAAAAAAAATGCTATACCAGAGGCTCTTCACATAAAAAGAGCCGGTTGAGGCTAAACTGTTTGTTTTGGTATTTACAAAGACGCAGCATTCAGATCTGATCATGTTCAACCTTGTCTTATCTCAGTTTACCATGAGCAGAATGCTCAGCAGCATCGATGAAGCAACCAAGGTGAGGAAAAACTTTCTTTTAGCACAAAAATCTCAAACAGATGCAGACTCGTGTGAAACAGCCATCTGCTGAGGCTGTGTTGGGTTCAGGAAGTAACAACAGCTCGTTCACACTAATGGTTATAGTGTTCAAAGTAGTAATTTAACAGATTTAAATATCAGCAGTTTAAAGTCAGCAGGCGTGATCTAAAGATTAAAAAAATAGATGAGATTTAGTTTAGAAATTGGAGTTGGGTCTATAACACGAGACAATTGAGTTTTAACTCCCATCCGGCAATCAGAAATGCTGAATTGCTCCCCTTTTTAAATCCACACTCAAAACCATCAGTTTGAAGCTGCTTTCTCTATTTAATTTCACTGATCCATTTTAACCCGATCTTCCTTTTGCTTGTTGTTTTATTTGTTTTTATTGTTATTTTATTTATTGTGCTTTATCCTCTCTTTAAAGTCTCCTTGGGTGTTTAGAAAGCTACTTTTATTACTTTTGTTAAAGTCAGTTGCCTACAGATAGAGAATAGACGACATGAGTTCAGAGCAACAGGTCCTCTTTCAGTCTTAAGGTCCATTTATACTCAACGTTCAATATGGATCCAGATACAGACGGAGCCTTCTGTCAGTGCTCTGCTTTCATTTTGTTCATATTTCTCCACATTTCCATAAAGCTTACAGATACAGGCCAAACGCAGCAGTACTACTGGAAACCATGGGGCGCAGTGTTGCTGTTACCACCCGATATGTAGCTCTAGTGAGACACAAAAATAAATGGCAACGGAGGAACTATTTAAAGAGAAATTTAGAGTTGGTGAGAAACTTGCTGCTTTGTTTTTGTCTTTTATGCAAGAGGTACATTAGCAATACCTCCTCCACAGTCACCATGTTTGTTTTGAGTTTGTTGTTGTCATAAACTGTCGACTCTGGGCTGCACCCCCACTGGTGGATGTATTGGTTAATAGCAATGTCAACATAAAGCATGCAAGTATGTGAGCAGTGATGGTAACATCGTTTGAAACAGATGTTTACATTTCCGTACGTAAAGGGAGTATAAATGGGCCTTAAGCTTATAGCAGCATAGCAAAGACCTGGTCTAAGCCTGGGCTAGCCTTAACTTAACGCTTTATCAAAAAAAGGAAGTTTTAAACCTTCTCTTAAAGTACAGAGGTTGTTTTTAACAATTCCAAAGAAGAGCTTTGTGAAAACCGAAGTCTCTTGTTTTTATATTACCTCTACAAACTTTCAGCACCATGAGCAGGTCAGCATCCAGGAAGCAAAGTCTTATTAAAGTGTAAAACACACAGAAAAACACTTTAAAGCTGTTCGTCTTTGAAAAAACCTTTGTGATGTTTCAGTGCAGGGATTTTTATACGAGGGCACAAAGGAAACTACAAAGCTCTTATGTTTGTTCAGTCAGTGGGGGCATCTTAGTTACATACACACTGACCACCTTCCTGTAAGCTGCATACACTCAAGCAGCACTTGATGTGGAAGCCTTTGGAGACCTTGAATGAGGTTTAGCTTTAAACCCAGTAATTATCTCCTTAGCCCTGTGCATCGACACTAATCCTATGAGAGTACAGGAAAAACGCTTACCAGACAAGCCTCATTAAATATTTACTGTGTTTAGCCACCATCAACATGTCACACACAGCACAACAGCCGCAGATCGTTTGCCTCTTTCCCTGACGTTCAGGCCATGTGTTGCTTCAGTGTAGCTGCAGGCAGCGGCGGTGGCGGGGGCATCAAGACACTGAGATTGACTCTTTTCTTCCGTTCTGTTATTGGCTGGTAATCACAGATTGTTGGTCGGCTGCTCATGCGTGATGATGTGAAATATTAATGTCTGGAGATGATTACTGCGCGAGATGGAGAAAAGCAGGAAGTGCGGTGTAGGTGACACCCCTATTCATCACGGGGCCTCTAACAGAATCTAAATCCTCCCTGTGTTTTTAACCTTGGTACCCCTGGGAGGAGCGGCAGGGGGAGGAGGAGACAGAAACATGGGTGGGTAGGAAGGGACAGAGAGATGAAGCAGAGAAACAGGGGAAGGGAGAGAGCAAGCTGACGGGAAACCAGTTATGAACGGAGTGAGGAGAAGAAGGTGAGAGAAATATAAAGATGGATAGATAGATGGAAAAGGAGAGCACAAAAGAAGAGGGAAGCCGGTGAAAAATGGACCTGCATACTGTATAATGTACCCGCTCCTCTCCTCAGCTGACCTGTCAACCGATCCCATGTGACAGGCTGACGGATGTGCAGAGAGGAACTCTTATCTTATTTTGTCAAGGTCTGGCAGTCACTCAAGGCCCTTTCAGCATAAATAAACAAGTGCGAGGAAAATGGCAGCCGTCTCACCTTCTCTTTTGCGGTGTCATTTTCTCACTACCTTTGACTCTTTATTTATTTATTTATTTATTTATTTATTTATTTATCTGCACAGAGAGAGGTTTGGACTGCACATTACCCACCTATTATGTCTCTGAGTCAGAGCGTCAGATATAGCAGAGCAGAAGATGCAGACTTTTTCCCTCCGCTTCTCCACACAGGAATTGTCTGAGAGAAGTGGAGGCAAATATATACTCGCAGCACTTCTGAATGAGCCTCACATTTCAGACTGTTAGTGCTCCACTGCTGTGTTTTTCATTTTTATTGCCTGGCTCTTAATACCAGATGCAGATGGAGAAAGAGTCGCCATTAGTGCCTCTTTTTTTCTTCTCTCTTTTACCTCATCCTCTGTTAACTTTTCTATCAGACCCGCTTCCTTTCCCCTTGGTTATAAATTAAACCTGATCAATGACCTCTCCTGCTTGGCTTGTTTCCCTCCTGCCATGTCAAGCAAGTGGTCTAATGGGGGATGTCTCCTCGGTCAATGTGTGCAGACAGAATGGACAGGGGTGTTTGGCCGGAGCCAAGGGGGCTTGGTTAGTTTATGAGAGCTATTTTGGAGGGGATATGCAGCACAGTATCTGGCAACTTTGAGTTGAATGAAGCAGCCAAAACTGGAACAAGAGGCTTTCAAGGATGAGTGATGATGAAAGCTCTAAAAAGGCTGTTTATTTCCTCATAAAATAAGCTGTTTAATTTCATATTAGTCACTGCTGAGAATTTCAAAAGCCATTGTCCTGCCCATTTTTATGCTTTGAAAATGAATTTCTGACTGAGCTTGTCATGTTTAATTATTGCTTTAATGATTTATGATTATCTCCTCCTACGCTCGACTTGGAAATTTTACCTGCCTGAGCGCGTGCTTGCCATAAAATGAGCCACTGTATTAAAATGTTTCTCCTGTTTCTGTGATTGCAGGAGTATCAGTCGTGCAATACCCTGCCGTGTCCCGACCTGAAGAAGACCACTCCATGGACGCCCTGGACGCCTGTCAACATCTCTGACAACGGAGGCCACTACGAGCAACGTTTTCGGTACACTTGCAAAGCTCGAATCCCTGATCCCAGCCTCCTGGAGGTAGGCAGGCAGAGAATCGAGATGCGCTACTGCTCCAGCGACGGATCCACAGGCTGCTCCACTGATGGTGAGTGCAGAGAAAAAGAGACAGATGGTGTCTTTCCAGATAGCTCAGCCTCTGGATGTCTGTGTGTTATCTCTCTCCAACTGGTTTCCTGCGTCTCTGCAGGCCTCTTATTGGCCTCCCCTCCTCGAGCCATTCCTCCTCTCTGTGTCTGTTGTTTATTAGATCTTTCTTTCAAACTTTTCCTCCTCACTGTCCTGCTAAAAGCAAAAGAGCGAATATCTCGATCACTTCTTGTGTTTACAGTCCCATCCTCCTCAACTTTATCTGCGCATCAAAGCATTAGACATGTTAATGAACTTCAAATCCACAAATCCGATCAGCAGTTTACAACTAAATTTAGCTCTCCCACTCTGTCTCCAACTCATGAGCACACAAATACAAATTACAGTCTTGCAAAGAAGTTTTCTTTATCATTGGTCCCAGTTAGCTTCACACAGTCTCAGTCAGGCGCTCCCCTGGTGAATTAAACGCGGTAAATGTTTGTACAAACAGGCTGCTAATTGACAAGTTGTTTATGTTGTCAAGGGGAAGTATCCGTATTAGAGGGGAGACAGGCAGGGTGGCACTGCACCGCACCGCACCACAGCAAAGAGACTTCAGACGCAGATGCAGCGCTTAAAGTTTGTTTACGGTGCTGCTCTTTGCCTCAGAGGGAAAAGCTGACTCTTTTTTTTAAGGCTTTGGAGTTAGCGCCTTGCTAAGCTGCGGCTGCCTCTCATCACTTTGAGTTCATCCGTGTCTCTGGGTGGTCTGCTGCTGAAACACATGCCGCACGCTGCGGTAATCACAAGGGTTAGCCCTAAGGTACTCCATCACGGGGGGTTTTCTCTCTTTTGAGCCCTCTCTTCCTCCTCATTTTTGATTATTAATCTCCATCTCCCCTCTGGGGCCGTCGCTGGTACAAGTTGTTCTCTTCACACTTTGAGGCAGACGCCTAAGTGTTCCTGAAGGGTTTCAGACGTGCAGTGACAGGAGCAGAGGAAACCTGGCTGCAGATTCAGAGCCTTAAAAAGAGTGACAGGCACATATTCTAGACATTATCAAACAAAGACTGAGGCTTTTACCGCTCTGTCTTGTCTCTGATTTGTCAGAGGAAGTGAGAGTCTATGTGTTTCATTAGAGATTGTCACCGTAACCTGACACCCAAATCACCTCAGTGTTAATTATACCAACTTAACAGCAAGGTTGTGGGTTCACAGCCTTTTTTTTGCCAATGTGTGAGTCTGTGTAGGATCTAAGCGGCCCATATGTCACAGCGAGTGATATATAAGCTGTTCTGCAGGTGTCAAATCCCTGACGGGTACCAGTGTACAAACACAGTTGCTGTTTCACAAATCAGCCAACAGGAAACATGGGGAACAGTGTAAATTCAGCGGAAGGAGCAAATAGTACACCTGCAGTGCTGAAGGTAACATTAAGCCCGATTTAGTTGGCTATTTTTTTTTTCAAGACAAGTTTTAATTTCCCTGTTAATGAAGAGAGACTTCATTTAACAGTCACTGCCAAAGCATATTAACAGCAGTGATTCATCACTATGCTGTACATTAATCCTATACTGAGTTCTTACCAGGATTTAAACAACTGTGAGCTTCACTGCCTTGAAGCCTTGTGAATAAAACTTTAGAATAAAATCAGAAATGTGTTTGCTTTTGGTAAATATTTGGTGAAATAAGATTCATTCATTCATTCATTTATTTATTTACAGAAGTGGGGGATAACTATCCACAGTATGAACAATTCCTTTATTATGAAAAGAAAAAAACCTGATTAACTCCAGTTTTTGTGCACATTTAGAGTGAATGAAGAAGTTTTAAGGGCAATGTGGCCTTCTGCTCTCCTGGCGTCCCGTGTTGATGCATCCACTCAGACTTCCACATGATTCACCCCTCAGAGAAGTGTCGAAAAAGATGATGGAGTCCAGTGATCCACGTCTTCATTTCAAACATTATCACACAACCCATCCATCTGGAGAGCACTGGTGTGTGTATTTGTGGGTGTTGGTGTGTGTGGGTGCAGCTTGACTTGTGTTTTGGCCAGTTTTGCTTGTGGGTGGATTTCAGTGTTTTCTGTTTTCGTGTGTGTCTGTGTGTGACTTTTTTCCAATATGTCTCCTCCCACAGTCCACCTCCAATAGATGCATGTGGTGTCTGAGCCTCTAGGACTGTAGTTTACTTTGCTCAGACAAAGAGGCCACAGCAAGAAAAATACAACCAACAGTGGTGCTGTGAACTGATGTCCATTACACTGGTTTAAAGGATGCTTAGATTGTTCAGAAATAATGAGCACCTAAAAAGAAGAGTATGTCTCCAAAATAAATAAATAAATAACATTTACCAAAAAAAACATTTACCATGAGCATCAGGATGTGATGATTTCATGAGAACATCTTTTTTATCCTAAACCCTGTAAAATAAATACATCAATTTTAAAATTAGTCTAAAGTTTGGGTTGTGAACGTAATATTAATTTCGTAACCCAGCTTCAGAAAAAGACAACAGAACCCATGAGGCAGCTTATATTGGTGATAGCTAGCCATGACAGACAGTAATATCACCCCAGAAGTAACATTTTGAACTACATTTTTCTGCTCTGTTTTGCCAAACAAACGTTTACTCAGTTCTTAAAATACAAACAAAGCCTGTTTCTGCTGCATTACCTAAGTTGTCCGACAGCTACAGCAGTCGTAAAGAGCGTTCAGACCATTTAACTGCTTTCATGTGTCATGGGGTATCATCAGTAATCAAGTCAGTCTTTTTCATGACTAGCTAAATTCTGCTCACATGAGCTTTGATGTATGAAAAAAACATGTTGAAAAAAAAAAGGAGCAACGCCTGCAAGCTAGTTCAGAGACAACTTGAGCTGCGCTGCTACACAAATATCACATGTCCCACTCGTCATAACCATCTTCCAGTCATGTCCTCTGCTTCTCAATTTAGCGGTCTATTTAAATGGAAAAATCTCCCATTTCTCCCTCTGCCTATCAGTGACAGTGCTGCCCTGCATTTGTGTTGCTGCATGTTCTTTCATGCCACCGCAGCATCCACTTGCAGGCTCCGAGGGGGGTTATGTTCTGTATGTTTTACTCATCACTCCTCTGTGTTGCCATGTAAACCTTTCTGCAAGAACGAAGTGATGAGTTCGGAGCCTGGCGCCAAACATGCAAATGTATTTGCTGCTCCAGTAAACCATTTAAAACGTGAGTTGTCTTACTGAACTGTAATTAATTTTTGCTTTTGTTATCATGCATTCAAATAGAATACGAATCAGTTATGAAACAACCATGGAGTTTATGTTAAAGACAAAACAACATTCTTGTTTGAAACGGAGCGTAGATATGTTGTGATGTTTTTCAGTATATCAAATGTTTTTTAGTGTTCAGGAACAGTAAATTTACTCTCCCCTCATGGCCAGAGCAGTCCTTTTTGTTCCCCCGTCTGAAACTGCTGCATGAACTTTTATAGAATATTTTTGCTGTCTTGCTGTCACACTGATGTTGCTTCCCCTGCTACTCAATAAAAAGCCCACAATGCCTTGTTGTCTGAGATTTTCGTCTCCCCCTGCTCAGGCAGAATGTCAGCGTGTTTGTAGCTTTGGGCTTCAGAGCTATCAGATAAAGCTGACATTTGACGGTTTTGGATTGTATTCAGAGCCTGTTATTGACACACACCTGGAAGTCTCATCTGTGACTCACAGATATGGAGAATAATTCCACCCCTTATCAATGGAAAAAATAATTCATTGTTCCAGGTATGTAAGCGACTTTTCCCCAGGTTCCCTCTGCAATTTCTTCCCATTAGGATCTCTATCTGTCTTTATTACCAGAGATAAATCATGAAAATATGATTTAACCAAGCATTTACAATGGGCTTTTATACAACATACTGAATTGTTTCATACCAGTGATCATAGCTTAATGACAGCAATGTGTTAATTACTTTAGTTCTGTCAAGATTTAAGGACCCTGTGTACGCCCAGTGATTAGTCTTGTAGCGTTGGTAGTCATTTTTCCTTTTTGTCTCATTGCTCATGCCTGACTGAAAAACCAAACATTTGATCATTTGCATAATTGCCTGTATAGACATTTATTTTTTAATGTCCACAAAGGGTAATTCTACAGGCAATTAAAAAAAAATATGCCTTGCCTATTTCTGCTCTTTACATGATTTATTTTTATTCAATAATACATGTTATCTCCATAATATGTGTATGCATTAATACAACATTCATACTGTTTCTGGTGAAATCAAGGTGGTTTAATTGAGGTAGTTGATTTGTATGGGCTGCGGCGCAGCTGCATTCAACACTGATGCCTGTCAGATATTCAGATTTTATAAGGAAAGTACACACTATTACTCATTATGTTATAAGATCAAACAATTACCCCTGTATGTAAAAGGAGACAACACTGATAGCTTTTATTAGCAAAAAGCTAATTTAGCAATGTTAGCTTAAGTTTTGCTAAAATTTACATTAGCATAAGTTTGTGGAAAATACACAATCTAAGGCCAATTATTTATTGTTAACACACTGCCCCCTTAATTAAAACAGAAATACTGTTAAAAATGTCTTTGAAGCCTATGATGCATGATCGCTACATACTCACAAGCTAAACAAGTGATGCTAAATGAGATTCTGAGAAAATCTGATTTTTCAACTTCAGTGTCAGGAATAAAGAAAACACACAAATCATGAACTAGACTTTTTTAACAGTCAATAACTTGCAAATTAATGAGGATGGTTTAATCAGCCAATATGTGTTACTTTTACGAACATGAACCACAAGCTTAGCTAGCTAGCTTGTGTGCTGGCTATCAATATAGCGCTAAGTTGCCTTTTCCACACAGCAAACTCTTCACCTGTTCTCGATGACTTAAAGACCTAACATTTTCAGTGTTTGCCTCTTATGCACCTCACATAAGAAGATTGTTACACATTCCCTTACAACACAAAGAGTTATGTTTGGTTGGGTCAAGATGGGCAAGCTTATCACCGCTAAATGTGAGCTGTCTCATCACTCCTCCTGCTCGTGTGATTCTTCCAAATTTTTAGCTGCTGTGTTCAAATTATTGCTGTCAGGAAAAATCTGGATGAGTCCAGGGCACATGGTTCAGTCATTTCTTTTTACACGTGCATTTTTTCCAAACATTGCTGGAAATTTGAGGCAGTACCTGTGTAAAAGGGGCTAACAGAATGAGTGTTTACAGTGTGGGAGATCAACAGTTACATCCATTCCCTGCACTTTAGCTCTTGCTTTTTAGAGGAGCTCAAAGAAACACTCTAAACTATTGAAATGACAAATAACACTTACTTTCACCCTAATGCACACCTAAAATTAAAGCTTGACAAACCCTCTCATTGTACTTCTATTTGCTGAGCTCCCTCTGGACACTTGCTGTTCAGTGGATTGGTTTAGAGAACAGTCAATACCCAGCCGGCCTGCAGTTGTCTGCATACAGACAGAGTTCACCCACTGTTTCTGGGACTAAAAGTAGCTTACCTGCCTATCATTAGTCAGCCTCTAACTACAAAACTTCTCAGCTATTAGTCACTCTTTCTGCTGCCAGCGGCCAGCCCTGCTCACAAACACACAACTAAAATGAGGATTCTGTGGAGCCATATTTCTCTGAAATAGATATCCCTTGCCTGTTTTAATCAATACCTTATCATAAAAGGAATGCGTAGTTCAGGCACACTGGTTTTACGTTCCAGTTGCTTCCAATTATGAAGCTTAAAATGACCTAAAACCAGGAATTCGTAACATTTTTTTTCCAATTTGCATCCAATAAAGGCAGGTACACCAAGGAAACAGAAACACAAGGCAGATGAAAGACATTTCTGCTGAAGGTTGTGAGTTTGTAATTTTGCCAGCTTGTGTCGGTGAGTGATAGCTTCATTTTTCTTCTCTAAAGGAATGGTGGTATGTCAGTTGCCTGATGTGTTTCACTTCAGCTGATCTGATATCGAGGCCAGGGCCTTCTCATGGGCGACAGATTAGTTTCTCCTGCTCGGGTGTCATAAGCAGACACTGAGTAGACGCAGGACAGAGCTGAGGGACGCCTCTGACGGATGACAACCATTTCAGGATCCTTATTGTCTCTCTGTTTTTCTGTCCAGCTCTCCCTCCCTGCAGCCACTACTCTCTTGTTCTATCATTGTTTATCAAACGAGAAACAAGACTAACTGAGCCATGAAGTCTGAACACACAGTTGTGTCAGAATTTTTTGAGGCCATCTCAATCCTGGAGGCAAAACGGACAACTTTTCCCTCACTTTTGATTTAAAACATCTACATTATACCCAAACTTATTTTTTTTAATATTAGTGATATGAATCTTGAAGCCTCTTTACAGAGTTAAGGCCCATGAAGTTAAAGAATGAGATACAGTTCCCCTGGAGTGTAGTCGCTGGTGATGGCGGAGGTGGAGTAGAGTAAGTAGGCGGAAAATGGAGGCTCTCAGAAAATAAGAAGTTGGTGGCAGGTTGTGTAATAATTAGTCAGGAAGACAGAGTCACATTTAAAGAACTGTAACTATCAGCAAGAAAACAGTTTTACTTGTCAAAAGTTTTATCAACCATTGTCAAGAGTGGGTGCACGTGAATCTGGGAGTTGATTTTATAAACAGAAATTTATATAAAAGCTCTGTGCAGTAAATGAAAAGAGTGTTTAACGTCTTCCATGCTGACATTACGCTAAACATTTGGATGTTGACTTTGTAAATCTTGGCAACTCCTGTAGCCGCACTTGCCTTATAAATAACTACAAAAATAAAAAGTCTTTGTCCCTGGTGGTTTTCTTTGCTTTTGTGGGTCAAACAGAGACATCAATATTGTTATATTGTCCCAGGAATATAAAAACTTTTTTTTTTCTACCAACAGGAGCTTTGGTCGTGAAAAAAATATTTTCACAGTCCTTCTTTTTCCACTCTTGTTATGAATGTGACAGTATTTGCACTAATATGGTTTCAGTAGCTGGATTTATAACTAAAATCTAGTGTTATCACTATTAATGTTAATGTCCCAATAAAGGACCTTTGAGGATGTTCTAAGCGATCTTGAAAAAGTCCATATGTCTGATCGTAATCCACAACTCAACTTGTCACGTTTCAAACGAAAGCGCTACGTAGCTATAAATATACTACCTCCTCACTTCAAATCTGGTAAAAAAGTTGTCTCGAACAAAGAAAAGTAGTGTTTTAAAAAAGTTCCAATCGCCATTTGTTTGATACCTGAAGTCACATCCTGAAGACAGTGGGTACAAATGCTCATGGGAAATGAAGTCTTTAGCCAGGGAAAAAAACCCTTTCTATTCTAGATAGTCCTCACAGCCCCTTTAACCAACAGTCAAATTTGCAAAGCACTTAAAATTTATAACCAATCATTAAATAAAATCAAATTGTATTATATTGTATAAATTTTATTCTATTCTATTCTATTATAATATATCGTATATTACATTGCTTCTTGTTATCCTACGCTATCCTATCCAGTCTTACACTGAAATAAAGCCAACTTTTGGATGGGGCCATCTTGGAAATGACGCAGACTTTGAGCCTCCTTTCTAACAGCTTTTGGGCACCCATCAGTCATGTGAGCTGAGCTTAGTCTCTGATTGGACAAACTCGTAATCCTAATATCTTCTAAACTGCTGAGTTAGAAAAAAAAATCACTCACTGTGTGCTGATAGCGAAATTAGTGTTTCAGACCCAAGCCGTTTTTGAACCAGGCTGTAAATATGCTTTTTAATGCTTTTTTTTTTTTTTTTGGCTTGGTGTGTATGTCACCTTTGGTCTTTCTGCAGCCAGGCTCTAGCTGATTCTGGATAAACAGCAAGTTCTAGCACTTCCACAAAGGCTTCATTTTTCTTTACCTGATGTTGCCCCTTGGTCATTGGTTTATTAGTTTAGTATTGTCACCTGTCCCATCCTGTTGTGTGGTATCATATCATTTCACTGTATGTCTTCCATTCAGTCACCCTTGTCAAATTGTTAGTCAGGTCCCCTCATTCATAGCTCTGTCTGCAATGCTTCAAGTACACAGCCCTGCCCTCTCTCAGATTACTGTCAGTTGGAGTTCACAACCTTGTTGCAATTATCCTCAACAACAAATTTGCAGAGTGCCGTAGTACTGCCAATGACACACTGCCTGTTTCACATTTGCTTTCAATATGACTCTCAGAGTGGCACAGATTGTCAAGACGTGGAGTCAACAAATTAGCAAACCAGCGTGGGCGATGGAAGAACACAACTGCCAGTCAGAAAAATTAGAAAAATCGACTTTGCTGGCACAGAGCCACTCTTTGCTCAACATGCCTGTTTAAAATTAAGAGATCTGAAAAACATCAAAAAGAAATAACCTCCTAATCAGGTTTAAAGAAAAAGGATTAAAAACAGGTGGGGAAAGTTAGTAGTCTCGCAGTGTATACTGGGCTTGTTTTCTGTTTTCTACCATACTGGCTACCTTTCCACTGTTTTTTACCCAATCAGACTGGATTTGTCCTGTGGTTCTTCAAATTACCAAGCAGGAGGAAACGGCTTCTGTTTTGATGGAGGCAAGTTTTCTTAGGTGGAAAAAAATCAATTCTGCTTGTACTGTTTGTTGGCAATTTCAGCTTGTTGGAGTTGGCACATTCTTTTGAAAGCACCCACAATTACAACAAACACGCACTTGAAGCGCACCGATGCAGCCAGTGGTACCAGCTGGTATCCTGTGTTACCTGTGATTGTATTGGCAAGAGGGATAACTGTAGAGAAGCATGTCTTGAATTCCTCTCTCGATGTTTGCTTTTTCTGCTCCATCACTTAAACAAAAACCAACAAGGCACTGTGCTAGGGCTTCTGTTCAGGTGTGCCAAGGATAAGTTAAACCCCTGCCAAACAATGCTGTTAAATTAAAAAACTTCCTGTCTGTTTTATTCTATAAATATCAATAAGTTACTTAACATACCACTCATGTGCTTATTTAAACCCATTTAGGACATTTTGTACAGGCTGGTTTAATATGTTTTGCATTACAAACATTCTCTTCAGTGTTGGGCTGAAATTGTTTTGCACCACGGCATTAAAAATCACCTTGTTGAAAGCACATCCATCACAGGAAACAATGTTCACACACTGCAGTTAAAAGTGACCTGAATCTTATTTAATCCACATCTGCTTTGTTTCTGAGAGTCTGAACGGCTCAAGTCACACTGAATCAACATTTTTGAGCAGATTCAGGCCCCTTTCAAATGTGGTACTGAATCGGATATTTAGCAGAATTTTTTGAATGTGACCACGGACTGAACTGCCAGGTCACATTTAATGCAACTCTAACGTCATCCTGGAGCGACACACACCACAGTTCTGTGCCAAAACTGAGGCGGGAGTCACGCTCAGTTAGCCAGTTTTACACCCTAATTAGCAGCCTGAGTGCCATGACTGAGCAGCAACACTCACAGTTGAGCAGCAGAGGAGGGAGAGTGGCAGAGTGCGCATGAGTCAAGTGTGTGAGAGGAGTGCTTTCATGTTTCTAATTGTTGTGGAGAGCTGGGAGAGAATCAGGCAGGGAACATACAGGCATTCAAGCAATCCCAAATAAGCAGTTACATTTTAGAAAACAAGCCCAAAAAACCCGGGTTCATTTCCGGAAACGCTGTTCTACGTGTGACATCATTAATGTTCAACTGAGCATGCAGGTCACTTTAGGAGCGTGAGCTGTTCACAGTCAGCAGACAGCTCACATTAAAAAATATAAACAAATAATTTGATTTGAGCAACAATCACAGTTGAGCATTAAGGCTTGCAGTGTAAACATAGCCATTTAGTCCCACTAATCTTGTCATAGTTGTGTTTTGGTTGCAGTTTAAAGTAGCAGGAATCTAAGGTGGCCCTGAAAGCTCACAGCACTGCAACTTAGAGGAACACATGCAAAAAGACAAAACACAAGCAAATTAAGAAAACAGCTGTATCAATTTGACAACACATGTGCAGAATTTACAAAACACACTGCAAATAGACCGCAACACAACATAAGAGTTTCCAGAGGACAATTAAAAGTGATGCACATATCCGTTATAAGCCAATATGCTCTGTATCATGTGATCACAATTTTAAAATGAATCAAAAACACTTCTATCTCATTTTCCAACACCACTGATGGAAAGATAACCTTAATAGGGTGACTCAAAATCCACATCAACAACAAGTGTGTCGGAGTGTGTGCATCAATTTTAAGTGTCCTCTGGAAACACTTCTGTTGTGTTTCTCTAATGTGTTGTTTTGTGGTCTTTGTAGCACATTTTCTAAAAGCTGTGTATAAAGATGTTTATCTTAATTTGATTTTTTTTTTTTTTGGCTTGTGTTTTCTTAAGTTGCAGTGCTGTGAGCTCTCAGGGCCACCGTAGTAAGCAGTTAAAAAATGTTCCTTTGTGGTGCATTCAAGGACAACTGGTGCGTCAGAAGCTGGAATCAGATAAGGCTGAGTGAAAAGCACACTGATAAACAATGCAAAGACTCAGACTTTTAGAGAGCACCGACAGCGTTTTGAGGTGGTTTAGATGTTTCTCTTTGGCAGCCGAATAAGATTGAGTGAGTCAGACTTTGACAGTGATGGAAAAAGTGTGTGATTTAAAGTTGATGGTCTAGAAATATAGCCAAAAAGTCGAGCTCTACCCACTGCAAATCCTCCGTAACAATAAACCATGCAATGCAAAGCAAACAAAATGTCTCATGCAAGAAGGAGATCTAAATAAAGCACAAACACCACAGTGAGAAGGTGCAAGTTTGGCCTTTAAGCCTCTTTTAAAGATCCGACTCTCAAGCTCACTTTTTAAGTAAATCCATGAAACTTTTCTTAACTTTGATAACTTCTTCAGCTGTATACAAATGTGTACTCTATTGTTGGATATTTTTGGATATTTATACCACTGTGACGCCTTAGACCCTAACTCTATGGTTTTATACTACACAGAGCATGCAAAGACAGCACATACTCATACACAGATTCTGTATTGATTTTTACACATACTTTACTTACAGATACAACGAAAGATAGATACCAAAGCAGCCTCTGACTCTTGGAAAGTTGAACATAATGATACACTTTTATCCAGGAATGAAGCCAGCGTGTCTTTTTTTGTCCCATTTTCTTGTTAAGCTGTCACTTTCTGTGAGGGAATAGCATTTGCCGAACATAATGAGTAACACTTGGTCTGTTCTTCTTTTACAACGCATTTGAAGTGATCACTTGGTCTGCAGAAGACACAAATTCGTGGCTATTCTTGGAAGCATTGTCCCAAATTATAAAGGCTGGAATCTAATGGAAGACTTTTTTTTTTTTTTTTTTCAAACTTTTCCCAGAAGTCGCTCATCTCCTCTGCATCATTGTGCAGGTACAGGTTAAGGGTCTTCCTGGTTGGGTTTTGTCTCACCCTGAATGGATTGAAATTTGCATCACCTGTTTTATCACCCTACTGAAGTAGTTAATGAGTTGGTGCTTCATATTTATTAAATACATTTTTTAATTTGTAAACCAATTATTTACAGTGTGTCGCTTAAATCGTGCACTCAGAGACCATTTTCTTAGAAGTGGGAGGCCTGCAAGTCCCTACTCTTCCCACTCTTACCTTGTGTCCTCCTACCTCCCAAATAAAGGCATAACGGTGATTAGTCTCAGAAGAGCTGCTCTGACTAGGAGGGAAGGATGGTGGAGTGGGGGGTGGAGGGGGACAAACATGATGTTGTGAATCTAGAACAGTCTCTTTTTCAGTGTAGTCCAGTGTTCCTCTGATGTTGATAAAACTTTGTGTACACAAGAAAGTGCTTCAGGTTACAGATTTTCCATCTCCTCCGTGGTCCGTCCTGTCTGCAGCTGTCCTCTCTACCTCTCCTTTTCTTGTCTTCTTTCACTGTTTTCAGCACCTTAACAGAATCCTACAGTACATCAAACTGCATATCGGTGTGTCTGTGGGGTCTTAAAGTCTCTGTTTCCCACACACGCAAACACCTAAATTCCTTCACACAGAGACAGGTTTGTTTACAGTGTGTTTTGCCTTTGAGCAGGGTGTAAGGCTGAGCAACGGGAGGGAGGAGGGAACTTTTTTCATGTCCTAGTTTCTTTTGCAGTGGGGACTATCAGATGGAGCGCTGTGGTCCCTCTTAGTTTTCGGCTCAGGCCGGCGCGTCAGGAGAGTGAGAATTAATTCTCTCCGGCTGTGTGTGGTTCTTGTGCAGATCGATACACCCAGTCGCTGCCTATTTGAGAGGGAGGGCAACACGCTGTTTGTTTTGGCGGCAAGAGGGCAGCCCCTGCGGAATAGCATTAACAATACACACCTCAGAGGAGTCCCTGTCCAAAGCTTGAGCAAGCAAAGTGAGCAAAGTGGAGTGTGTAGAAAGTGGGCGCTAGAATAATTGAGTGCCTGTGTTTGCATTTGTACATGCTAATATTAGATCTGAGATTAGACTCTTGTAATGAGTATATGCATGTTTGCATGTTTGAGAGGGGTGATTATAAAGCTCTCCATCGTCACAGGCACAGAGAAGTCCGGTCTCTTAAGCTCCAGAGTGCCTGATAAAGACTAGGGTCACAGCAGCAGGAGAAGACAGTCCAAGCCACCACCTGCTCAGAATCGATAAAGAGCCAGAGCCTCGACGGGGCCTGTCAGCACTCACACCAGCTTTACGCCGGGGTGAGCCAACCTGTGCACTGCCAAGGTTAGACGTAGTTATGAAGAGGTCGAGGATTTGGGGCTAGGTAAACACACACTGTCCTCTCCCTGAGAATACAAAGCAGCCACGGCATGTTAACTGCCAGCGAGAGAGCACGCTGACAAAACAGTGAGGCCGGGCTGGAGGACGGAGGCAAAAAAAAAAAAAGGGAAGGTTAATGGGAAAGATAGACAGAGAGGGGAAGGTGGATAAAGAGAGGCTGGGAGGAAAACAGATGAGATAGTGATAATAAAAAAGGTAAATTGAGAGATTAGAGGGGACAAAAATGGGAAAGTTGCCGCAACACAGCTGAGTGGTTTTCGACCTAGAGTCCAGATGTGTTTTTTCTCTGTCTGTGTCCTTCCTTTGGAAGTTTTTAAATCTATTCTTAAGATTCTAAGAAAACTCTGAGGCAGAGTCATAGACCTGCTCTGAAACCACAGAATTCGTCACACCTGGATTCTTATATTGATTAATACCTTGTGAGATGGATGCTCGTTTTAGTTGCTCTTAATTAGCAATGATAAACACCCCAATAATGCCCATATAAGGGCATGGGACTGCAGGGCTGTGTGCTTCAACAGAAGGTGGAGAGTGGAGAAAAAGTGGAGAGAAGTTGGAGATGCAGGAAAATCTAAAGTAGGAATGAAGGAAGTATATTTGGGTAGTTCTGAAGCTGAGGTATAGTTCTGCTGAAAGTCAACAAACAAGCTGGATTATTTATGTATTTAGTTCAGTCTGGCGACTCACGTTTGTATTGATGTTTATTTCAGTGGCAAAACAGCGTTTGATGTCTAGACTTTGACCTTATCACTGCTTGCAGATTTATTTTACATGCAGGCGTTTTAGAAGTGATGAGATAACACGTAAATCCCTCTGGTTGGAGGCTGCAGGTGGATGCTGTGGAGGTGGTGTGGCTAAATCTATGAGCGCAGTCCTGATGCAGAGCTGCCATCTGCATTGACAAAGCAGAGGGAAAGAAATCTTTGGCACTGACAGACTGCCTAGACACGAGATTATTTTGTCAGTTTATGTGGGGAAAAAATGCAACCAGTGAAGTCTTTAACAGAAGTGTTACAGGGATAGTCTATCGTGAGCTGATGGTGGTGCTAGTTAGAATCCCTTCAGAGGTGAAAAAGACCCCACAGCTTGTACATGCTAAGATGAAGATTTACATTGATGTGTATAATAAAAACATGCTACTTTGGATGCTATCACTTTTTAAGAAGGCAGAGCCTTAAAAGAACTCAATGGAAAATATAAACCTTAGGACACTGAGGAAGAGCTCTGCTCCAAACTGAGTGATCAGCGTTGCCATCAGTTTATCTTTTGCAATGAATTAATGTTGAATAATCTCATGAATTTACACATTAACAGAGTTAGAAACTTTCTGACAGAATTCCTTCCTGGATTTTGCAGTGTTGCTTTAAGTCTGGAAGATGTGTTTAAATTCTTTGTATTTCTAAAGAATAATTGTCTGCTCCTCTATGGTAAAGTAGGCTGCTCTTCAGGGTTTCTCCTGTTTCTCCCATAGACTGTAAAAAAAAAAAAATGGACGCCGTCTCACTCAGCTCAAACTGAGGTCGCCTCAAAAACTGCCCCCTCTGCTGGCTGGCTGCAGTACAAGTCGAAAACTCCGCCTCTCTATTCATTCCAAATGGGCTGTGGT
This sequence comes from Labroides dimidiatus, assembly GCA_030710495.1. Lineage (NCBI taxonomy): Eukaryota > Metazoa > Chordata > Actinopteri > Labriformes > Labridae > Labroides > Labroides dimidiatus. The sequence goes on from CM061161.1 coordinate 12,976,656, forward strand.
CAAACTTTTAAAATTATTACACCTCGTAGAAACGTTTCTGACATCCGTATGCTGTGGGGATATTGAGATATTATTGGGCTGCATTGTGTTCAGGTCCCCTTTTTTCTGAAATGTTTCTTTTTTATTTGTTATTAGAGGTTAAAAACAGGGTTTTACATCTCGTTTAACGATGATTGACAGCTGCCGTTCATGTGTAGTTTTTTCGGGAATTATACAATACATCAGGATGGAGAGTTAAGAAGAGATTAAACTGTCAAAAAAAAAAACAATTATTTTTCTCAGATTTTCCCAGAGTTCCTCATAAGTCTCTACTGTGCAGACTCTGGCTGCACAATGGCGGCTCCTGTGACGGAGGTTTTTTGGCTTCAAAAGCGTACAATGGTAAAAGGCGGAGCCACGCTGTCCATTCTATATACAGTCTATGGTTTCTCCATGTTTGTGCTTGGTCAGACAGTGCATACTCCACCCCTTTAATGTGAGCATGCCCTGATCAAGACTGGAAGACCCTGGATTCACTGAGCGAGTTGATATCCAGCTTCCTAGTACCACTTATCAGGATTGAGAATGTCTCCCTAAGTCAACCCTGGTAACAAAGAGAGATCCTGGATGTGTTAATCCAGCTTCGAAGTACAGGCCTCAGATGAAGTGCAATAAAACATCGTCTCAGACCTGAGGGAGTTAAAAATGAATTCATTTATTCTAGTAGCTGTTGTTAAAATGACGGAACATGTGACAGGTTGTCATTATTGTGGCGAAACCTTCCCTTCAAAAAGTACACGTTAGAAATGTTATCCGAGGGCTGAGCTTATAAACAGAAACTAAAAGCTGCAGTTTTACCAGACATTTCTGAATCAAAGGTAAAGTATAAACAAAGAAAATACACATGTTCAGAGAAGTTTTCCTGAGCGTTTGTCGTCCTTGTTGTTCTTACTGAAGAAAAAAACCTTCAACAGATTCTCTATAAAAACGTAAAAGTGTGTTTTCTGAAGGAACTTCTGTGTAAGAATGATTGGTGAATGAGGTCCAGTGTCTGAAAGTTTAGAAGAGAATGAAGTCCTGAGCTGTTATCTAAAATAGTAGATAATTACCCGGTTTGTTGAATGAGTGAAACATCAGAGAAGTCCTCGGACAGTGACGGTAATTTCATCCAAGGTGATTATCATTCACTCAAACAGATGAGTTCACTCTTTTCATTCAAAAAGGCCACAAGCTTTTTCTCTCAGTCTGCTCATCCTACTTGTTTCTGCAAGGGCTGATTAATGCGAGCAGTAATTACAGTGTGATAGAAATTACCGTTTCATATTTCATTAGAAATCGTCTGTTCGACTCTCTCCAGATGAGAGTACACAGATTAGACGGCTGGTGTTGTTTGGTGAGGGGGCATGTTTGCACATTGACAGAACATACTCCCCTCTCCCTGAATCAAGCTTTGGAGACTGACAGGAGGGGTCTGTGAAGATTTAGAGGATGGAGAAATGCTGGAGAGGATTTCTGTTGCCATTTTGAAATCTTTTTCACTGGATTTATCCATCTTCCGTGGGACTACTTCTGCTCTTCGACTAGGCTACTGTTCATAATATTTTTTTCAAGTTGCAAACAACTTTCTCTCCACACATTATTGACAGTATCCAGGAGTTGAATTTTAATGAAAGCTTGCATTACTTCACAGCACAAAACAACCTACTAGAGAGACAAAATATAATGTGGGCGCTCTCGCTCTTTCAGTCAAAGTCAAGCCAAAGCTCTTAGACATACTCCAAAGGTTTAAGAGTAAAGGCACTGTTAGCAAAAGCTGCTCTTGACTCTCTGCCCTTTTCTTGCTCTTCAGAATAAATCCGCACAGTCATGCCGGATAGGGAAGACAAGTATCATCTGCTTTTTCACAGGCTAACAGCAAGGTTTTATGAGAAATGTCACCTCAAAGCTGAGATGGGCTAACGCATGGCAAGCTTTGCTCAAGGAAACAGTTAGTTGTTGAGTCTTTTTCATCTGGTGTTCTAAGAACCTAATTCTCACACAAAAACTTATTTCTATCCAAGGATTTTAGCGTTTACTGATCTCTTTTTTTTATTTTTACACTTGTAGTACCAATAATATTGACCAAGCAAGAACTAATAAATCTTGGTCGAGGCAGTGTCTCTTCGGTTGTATTTAGTTTGTACCTTTTACTTCAGTCGTGTCCTTCATATTTCTCGTGCCTGGTTTTATTTTGTAGCCATGTCTCTCCTCTCATTTCAGGTCACTTCTCTTCCTGCCCTTGTGATTCTCTTCCCAGCCTCTTATTGTTACCACCTGTGCCCCATTACCTCATGTTTGAGCAAGCAAAATGTGTCAGATCGCCTTGTCACGTCCATGTTGTGTTGTGTTCCTGTCAAGCCAATCTAGACCAAGTCTGCTGTTTTAGTTTGAGAGTTTAGACCTAGATCCGTGCAGATTCTTTGTTCTTTTGTTCTCCTGCTCGAAGCTGTGGTTTTGTGTTTATACTTTTGTTGATCTTCATTAAATAGTTTTTAGGTCTCCACTTTTGAGAGAGTTGCGCTTCTGGGTCCTTTCTGCCAACCTTGTCAGGCAGGAAAAACAAAGTCTTTATAAAAACAAAGGTGATGAAAAACTCAACTTGAGCAATAAATCTGCTTCATGCTTATCATAATCATCTTTCACTGTTTATAAACCTGCATTGTAATGATGATATTTCAGCAAACCTGAGACTTACCAAAAACGGATAAAAATGAACTCCTCTTCATGCAGCGAATCGAAGAAGTTTTTGCAGACTTATCTGAAAGGACAAATTTGGTTTCACATTTGCTATGAACAAACTGTGGCAGCACTTTTTTTTATTGCATTCATAGGTAGAGGTGATCCAGAGTGAAGCCTCTGTTTTGCTTGCTAACTACTATGAAACTGAGACGCAACCAAAAAAGAAGTGGCAAAAAAATCAACCATGTTGTGATGGCAAAAGTTTCTAGTAGGACTTACAGGGCATGGAAAAAGGTGTTTTAGCCTGACGTTTATTATTACAAACTTCTGGCTGCACCAGAGTGCCTGTAAAATCGGTCATTGTCCCCAGAAGCAAGTGTTAGTGTCAGAAAATAGTTGATTGGTTTCAAGATTGACCGTTATTAAACTTCAAATTACATCTGTTCACTCTGCCCCAACAGGGGAAGTGCTTCGTCTTGGGAGGATCTCTGGTCACACCGTGAACGGCGGCTGGTCATCCTGGAGTTCCTGGTCCCAGTGCAGCAGAGACTGCAGCAGGGGGATCCGCAGCCGCAAGAGGACCTGCAGCAACCCAGAGCCCAAGTACGGAGGCCAGACCTGCCTGGGGCCAGCGCAGGAGTACCAAGAGTGTAACATCACTCCTTGTCCAGGTGAGAAATGAACATATGAAGCATGTAAGCTACAGGCCAGTCTGAGCTGGTCATGTACTGAACGCAAACAACTGGCAGAAAAAGTAGAGAGTACACAGAGATAAGAACATTTCCAAGAGCATAAGTCAATTACTGTGCCAGCTCTCGTCTCCCCATACACACACACACATACACAGATAAATGCACGCTAATCCACAGCACACCCAAGCTCTGCTTTCCCCTGATTAATGGATAAAGAATTACAGTGACAAAATGACTTACCAAATCATCAGGAACCACAAAAGAAATCAGTTGCAGATAAGAGGTGTAACGAAGACCCCAATTTACACCAGGAATCAGAGACAATCCCTGTGGCGCTCCACTATGTAATTACATTGCTGGGTAATTATGCTGCCAGCTATGGGAGGCCTTATTCTGTTGTGAGAAGCTCTGAGACAATGTGTTTTCAACACTCCTCCAGCGGAAGAGGAGAGGAAGCTTTCTAATTAAAAGAATGCTCCATCTGACAGGGGAAGTAAGCTGTCTAAATGGAAATCCAGTGCTTAGTTCGGCATAAAGCACACCTGGAATCCTGTGCAGGAACCAAAGCAGACAAGCAGGCGCGTTGTCTCACATGATTATTAATCATACCCCCCTGGTGCAGGTAGTCTTGGGTATCCTGCTAAAAGTCTGTGTCATCTCCAGACGCTACAATCTGTCTTCATAGCTTCCTCTGCGCTGTAAGCAAGCAAAAGAGGCTGAATAGCCATCTATACTATTTTTACAGCTAGTTAATTCATTCATTGAGAGTGAACAATTTTCAGCTCGCAGCAAGTTGAGCATTAATAGGGTAAGCTGGTATCAGCTGTGCTCTCATATGAAGATTCTGGTTTGAGTGTCAGATTTGCCTCCCCTGGAGAAAATACGTCGAGTGAGAGTACTTTGATTCTCGCTGTGCTAATTCTTGTAGTGCACCTATTCTGCTGAGTGTAATAATACCACAGCTACAAAATGTTGATGAATAACTTTGCTCTCTTGTCCCCCAAAGGAACAGACTTAACACAGTCTGAGTAGCAATGAATACTAATACATACTCAATTAGCACCCCTCTGAAAGTGAGATATTTCCAGGAAGGTATACTGTGAAGACCAATTACAATCCTCCTCCGGCTAATCCACTGCTTTTTAAATGCACTGTAAGGCAGAAGGAGAAGAAGGAGCAGAGAAGGCATTATGGGCGCCATCCATCTGGTTTGGAAACAAATGAATCCCTGTTTTTTTCTTGCGTCTGCACCCCAGATGAGATGATCCGTCATGGAGGGCCAGGGATCGACTTGTGTGTCACTTTGTGATAGAGAAATTACACTGAGATGACAAAAAGCTTCGGCAACTTCAATTACCTGCACTGTGCTGCCAGCCATCGTCAGGTCTTTAAAAGCAGTTCTCAAGTGGCTCTGAAGGGGGAATATCTTTCTGCCACAATGGAGTAAGGTTTTATCTGGATGATTGGCGAAGCATACTTACCTCTGTTGTGATGCATAGCAAGAAGATTTGTGTGTGGATACGGACTGCCCAGGTGTTTTTGACTGTCTGTTATTTCCACTTGGCACCACTTTGAGGGAGAAACAACAGCGACAGACTGTGAAGCTTCATTTATCTTTATTAATCAGACGAGAGAACGTGGAGTTCAGGCAGGGTCAGGCATTTGTTGTAACAGCTGGATGAAGCACACATCCTTTTATTATAGAATACATACACACACACAGACATACACTTAAACCCAACTTCCTGTACAGTTCTAATTACACACACCAGTTTGAAATGGCTTGGAATGACTTTGAACTACTTTTTGGTAATGATCAGGAAAATGAATCTTTGAAACAATAAGAGTAGAAATACATTTTAAGTTTCAAAATGTTTCCACTGATTATAATTAAAATAATAAATAAAAATATAAAAAATGTATAAAACTTTAAGTGGACAATCTGACGTTCGTATCCCGTGTTCAGTGGACGGCAGCTGGTCTTGCTGGTCTTCATGGTCCAAGTGCTCGGTGACATGCGGAGGGGGACACTACATGAGGACACGAACCTGCAGCAACCCCCCACCGGCCTACGGAGGGGACATCTGCCTGGGTCTTCACACTGAGGAGGCACTTTGCAACACACAGGCCTGTCCAGGTACACACACATTCATAAATACACACAAACCTCAGTGATAAGCCGCTTAGGGCTCTGACTCGGCCACCAATCCATCACCGGTTCATTGCTTATTTTCTTTAGTCCCTCTCGGCCGCTCAGAGTGCACTCAGGCATGACTAATATGCAGCTGAGGGCACACACACACACACACACACATATGGATACACACCGGACAGGCTGTGAGATACACTGTCGTTTCCGTTTACAGAGAGCTGGTCCAGCTGGTCTGAGTGGTCCCACTGTGACTCCAACGGGGCCCAGATGCGTGTGCGACACTGCGATGTCCTGTTCCCCACTGGAAACCAGTGCTTAGGAAACAACAGCGAGAGCAGGCCATGCTCTCCTGATTCCAATTTCATACCAGGTAATCACACACACACACACACACCTGCTCACACACTCTTATGGAAAAGTCGTAAGCATCCAAGCATGACTAAACACACAACTTTTAAGTGCACACACACTCACTCCACACACCACACACCACCCACCACCGTATGCCCACAGCGGTAATTTGCTTCATTTCCAAGAATCCTGTGATAATGAAATGCATTATTGATCCCTCAGAGGGACTCCTCTTCAGGTTGGAGGTCAGGTTCAGCGACAGGGCAGCCCTTTTGGGGATGGTTGGGATTAGTGTCTTGCTCAAGGACTTGTGAGTTCGGTGGGTGATTACACGGGGGCGTGAACCCGGGTGCTACACTTAAGAGCCATCTCCCTACTCATTCCAACAACCCTGCTGCTATATTAGTTTCATTATGAGCTTTGGAGACTTGTCGGGAAATGCAAAAAGCACTTACACCAGCAGTTTTACTTTTTTTCTGAATGTTAGAAGGAAAAGGGGAAATAGCTTCTGTATGCCAGTTCTTAACACACCCGGTCATTCAAGAAATTCTATTCTCTCATTTCTATCTTTAACATTCATGTGTAAGTGATGGATTTCTTTAATAAGCAACCATCATCTCAATGCAAGTTGGAGCAGTGTTAAGTTGATGGTTAAACGAGCATATAACACCATTACTGAAACATGATAAAGACATAAAGGTGTGAGTCAGATGCAGATGCTCAGCATCCTCTCAAGATAAGGATCCTCGAGAAGATATGAAACACTTATAACTGCTTCTCTTACGAATTGTAGAGCATGCTATTCTGTGAGTCATCTGTATGATCATGAAGCTGGTTTGGTTTCAAAAAACTTACACACAAATGTGTCACTTAATCTATTCTGTGTGTGTTTGTGTGTGTTTGGAAAACAAAACATGATCTCCAGTAGCACTGAATACAAAAATGAAAAGCACAGATCGGCTAACATAAACTACACTCCCACAGTTTCAAATATTGGCTTCCAAATTTCTTCTCAGTTGTGAATAGATTGTTAAATAAATTGTAATTTTAATACAAACTAGAGAAATTGCATTTCCTTGCAGAAAATGCGTTGAAATGCTGACGCTGAAGACTTGAAATCGTGAAAAAAAAGCTGAAAATGTGGAAAAATGTGAAATAAAATTGCTGAAAGGTGTAAGAAAAAGCATACCATGGAAATGTGAAAAAAAGTGAAGAAGAAAGAGTGAATCAGTAGTAGTGACGAAGACCAGGAAGTGAGGTAGAAGGATTGAAAAAGAAGGAGTGAGTAAAAAAGTAAAGAGGAAGATGGAGTGTAAAAGACGTGAGAAAGAAACAGTGGGGAAAAGAGTGAAGAAGCAGTGAGGAAGAAAGTGAAGCCAGAGTGATGAGGAAAGGAGTGAGGGGGAAGGGGTGATGAAGAAAAAGAAGTAAAGGAAGTAAAGAAGAAGGAGTGAGAACAATTAAGAAATGAGAAAGTTGTATGAAAAGAAGGAGCAAAGAAGAACTGAAGAAGTCTTTAGACTGTTTAAACAATAAAATGTTGAAAAAATGTAAATAACAGCAAAAATCTATGCGTTATGTGTAAATAGCATAAAGTCATGTGAAGTAAGGAATACACACACACAAACTCACCCAAACATACACACACACACACACACAGACACACACATACACGCACACACTCACCCAAACACACACACACACACAAACGCACACAGACACTCACACAAACATACACATAAACACACACACACAAACACAAAAACACACACACACACACACACACACACACACACACACACACACACACACACACACACACACACACACACACACACACACACACACACACAGACATAAGCATTACGTGCACTTAAATGTGAGGGGGTTTTGTGTGAACTGATGTACCTTTAACATCATCAATACACACACACACACACACATACACGTTTGAACCCTTTACATGCCCTTTCAAGGATAAGAAAACCTTTGTGTGTAAGCTTTCATTAAAAATACATGGTTTAAATTGAGTTATTTGATTCAAAACGAGTCCTGACTCTGTGTGTCTGTGTGTGTGTGTGAGTGTGTGCTTGTTTGATAATATAGCCAGGCTCTCCCCGAATGCCCCAGAATGTCCTTATGAGTCATCATTCATGGGCAGCTGCATGGTTTCCATGGTGATGGGACTTCAAAGGACAGCTGCTGAGTGTAACGGTCACTTCTTTGTGACTGCTGCTCTCAGGCTGGATTTTGGGGTGAGAAATGGTCCGAACAAACGCTCGCTGTGGCCAAACCGTTATAGCTATGAGAGAAATGAGCGCACCGTGGGAATCCAGAGGATCAGAGGAATCGGCCAATGTCAAGTTTATATATGTAGGGCCAAGAATTTGCCCTCACGGCCGAGTTGAAAATTAGTGACCCTTTTCTGAAAAACCCAAGAGATTTAAAATGCAAGTAAATACAGAGAGGTGGTCAGGTTTGGCTGACAGTTGGCCCTTTCCTGAGTAAGAGCTCCATCCTTTGACTTCAAAGGCTGCTTTGACAGAAGCGCAACGGAAATACCTACGTTTTGATGTAATTTTTATGACCGTGGAGTGAAATTTGTGGGCCTATGAGCGATTTGTTTGTGAAATTTCTGATGTGTCATCAGCTGCTGCTCCACTCTGACTGTTGATGTCACGCACTCTGAGAGCTGAGTTTTTAGTGGAAAATCTGAAAAGTTTGTGTTGTTTAAGGAGTGAAATCTCAAAAACAGTGAAAGATAGTTAAAAAGTTGAAAGATGAGTGAAAAGTGGAAAGATAAGTGAAGATTTTAAAGCAAGAATGGAGTCTGTAAGTGGAAGTATGATGAAGTTTGAGGAGCTCAAAGTTGAAGGAGTTTTAGGAGCAAAAGTCAAAGTTCCCCAGTCATTTCAGATGGGAAATTTTTTTGACAAAAAGTGAAACAATTCAAAAATTGTAAGAGTTAGAGATTAGAAAAGTCATAGCACACATGTCCTAAAGTAGCTGAATAGTTTAAAAGTTGAACGGTGAAAATCGGTGAAAAATTGTGGAAGGAGATAGTTGCCAAAAAACGTACGGAAGAAAAAGAAGAAGTGACTAGAGAAATTGCATTTCCTTGCAGAAAATGCGTTGAAATGCTGACGCTGAAGACCTGAAATCGTGAAAAAAAAGCTGAAATGTGGAAAAATGTGAACTAAAATTGCTGAAAGGTGTAAGAAAAAGCATACCATGGAAATGTGAAAAAAAGTGAAGAAGAAAGAGTGAAGCAGTAGTAGTGAAGAAGACCAGGAAGTGAGGTAGAAGAATTGAAAAAGAAAGAGTGAGTAAAAAAGTAAAGAGGAAGATGGAGTGTAAAAGACGTGCGAAAGAAACAGTGGGGAAAAGAGTGAAGAAGCAGTGAGGAAGAAAGTGAAGCCAGAGTGATGAGGAAAGGAGTGAGGGGGAAGGGGTGATGAAGAAAAAGAAGTAAAGGAAGTAAAGAAGAAGGAGTGAGAACAATTAAGAAATGAGAAAGTTGTATGAAAAGAAGGAGCAAAGAAGAACTGAAGAAGTCTTTAGACTGTTTAAACAATAAAACGTTGAAAAAAATGTAAATAACAGCAAAATCTATGAGTTATGTGTAAATAGCATAAAGTCATGTGAAGTAAAGAAGTACACACACACACTCACCCAAACATACACACAGACACACAGACACACACATACACGCACACACTCACCCAAACACACACACACACAAACGCACACAGACACTCACACAAACATACACATAAACACACACACACAAAGACAAAAACACACACACACACACACACACACACACACACACACACACACACACACACACACACACACAGAGACATAAGCATTACGTGCACTTAAATGTGAGGGGGTTTTGTGTGAACTGATGTACCTTTAACATCATCAATACACACACACACACACACATACACGTTTGAACCCTTTACATGCCCTTTCAAGGATAAGAAAACCTTTGTGTTTAAGCTTTCATTAAAAATACATGGTTTAAATTGAGTTATTTGATTCAAAACGAGTCCTGACTCTGTGTGTCTGTGTGTGTGAGTGTGTGCTTGTTTTGATAATATAGCCAGGCTCTCCCCGAATGCCCCAGAATGTCCTTATGAGTCATCATTCATGAGCAGCTGCATGGTTTCCATGGTGATGGGACTTCAAAGGACAGCTGCTGAGTGTAACGGTCACTTCTTTGTGACTGCTGCTCTCAGGCTGGATTTTGGGGTGAGAAATGGTCCGAACAAACGCTCGCTGTGGCCAAACCGTTATAGCTATCAGAAAAACGAGCGCACCGTGAAAATCCAGACGGGCGGAGGAATCCGTCAATGTGCAGTTTATATTTGTAGGGTCAAGAATTTGCCCTCACGGCCGAGTTGAAAATGAGTGACCCTTTTCTGAAAAACCCGAGAGATTCATAATGCAAGTAAATACAGAGAGGTGGTCAGGTTTGGCTGACAATTGGCCCTTTCCTGACTAAGAGCTCCATCCTTTGACCTCAAAGGCTGCTTTGACAGAAGCGCAACGGAAATACCTACGTTTTGATGTAATTTTTATGACCTTGGAGTGAAATTTGTGGTCCCACGAGACATTTGTTTGGGAAATTCCTTGTGTGTCATGAGCTGCTGCTCCCACTCTGACTTGTGATGTCACGCACTCAGAGAGCTGAGTTTTTAGTGGAAAATCTGAAAAGTTTGTGTTGTTTAAGGAGTGAAATCTCAAAAACAGTGAAAGATAGTTAAAAAGTTGAAAGATGAGTGAAAAGTGGAAAGATAAGTGAAGATTTTAAAGAAAGAATGGAGTCTGTAAGTGGAAGTATGATGAAGTTTGAGGAGCTCAAAGTTGAAGGAGTTTTAGGAGCAAAAGTCAAAGTTCCCCAGTCATTTCAGATGGGAAATTTTTTTGACAAAAAGTGAAATAATTCAAAAATTTTAAGAGTTAGAGATTAGAAAAGTCATAGCACACATGTCCTAAAGTAGCTGAATAGTTTAAAAGTTGAACGGTGAAAATCGGTGAAAAATTGTGGAAGGAGATAGGTGCCAAAAAACGTACGGAAGAAAAAGAAGAAGTGAAGATAAAGTCGAAGATCTATAAGTTGAAATGCTGACTCAGCATTTCAACTTAACTATCAAACTAACATTATCATTTGGTTATGACAGCCATGGCACAGGGCCATGTCCAGAGAGGAGACCGGGCTGGGAATGGATCTCCCTTGAAACTTGATTACCCGACCCGAGTGCCACCTCATAATCCTAATCCATGATTGGTCCTTTGTCTTGTCCAATGTGGGACTTCTATTTAATACATTTTGGATTGTGTTGCAGAAAGTTGCTTGTAAACTTTAAAGAGGAGATTTCCATTTTGTCTTTATACTGTCCCTCTGCTACCCCTGTTGTGGCCGCTGTCTCTTTAAAGCTCCCTGCTCCAAAAACCCCTTCCCTCTGATTGGTCAGCCCTTTCATGGCCTGTAAGGGGGAAGAGCTATGGGCAGACCTTGGTGTTTGATGCCCGCCCCACCAATGTTTTATGAACCAGTTTGGAGATCCTGATGCAGTGACCTTGGCTGTTTTCCAAACTGCCTACTACACTAGCAGTGCCTACTGATTTGGCTGTAATTCAGTCTGTAGTAGGCAGTATGTGAAAACTTGCGAGATCTGCAGAATGCCAAAAATTCCCAGATGTCCTACTTATCCTGGAAAAATTTTCAGTAAGCAACAGACAAGTCTACCTGGCATACTGTTTCCCACAATGCACAGCGCTAACGCCGTTTGTCTATGTGGGTGGCAATCAGGTTTCAATCAGTTGGCAATCAACAATAGTAATGTTAGACGATCTCTGCAATAGAAGTGAAGTGATGTTAAAGAAACACTGTCAAAGCTTTTCACCTTTAGTCTTAAAAAAGGTGTTTATTTTACAAAATCTTTAAAGCCCATGCAAACCTCTGATTGACTTAAAAAAAAAAAAAAAAAAAAAAACATACGTGAATTATATGGAAGTGTTTTTTCCATGAGCTGTAAAAATAAAAAGTCACTCTGCCCTGGATTTATTTTCAAAAAAGATAAACCTTTTGGTGTGAGAATAAAAATAAAATGTGATGATTCTGCTGTTGTATAGTTTTAATGCCTTTTTATTTATTTTTTTATTCATAAAAACAGAAACCTAAAATCTCTCCCTGAATTTGTTTTCCTTTATTCATTTAAAATATACCTTAAACCATAATAGAAGGACCAAAAACACTAAAATATACAATTACTTATAAAAAACTATTTGCTAAAATATAATTACTATTCTTTTCCCTTTCTCAATTCTTTTTATTTATATTTTTTAATAAAGTTAAAGATTTAAAAAATCCAAAATCTAATTCAAGTTCCATTTTCCAAAACTGTAAACCAGTGTATCATACTACAAAACAGATCCAACAGAACATGACATACTACAAACTACAAACTACATACTACATACTACATACTACATACTACATTAATAAGTAGTAGGCAGTATGCAGTGCCTACTATTGACTAAATTCACATGTATTATGTAGTAGGCGGTGTGGAAAACAGCCCTTGTCATTTCACAAAGTCTCTTGAAGATGTTGTGGTTTTTTTTACAACAGACCATTATAAACAGGTTACAGACAGATTCAGGATTTCTACAACATGTGAATATGTAGCCGTTTGAAAATCTGTAGGTTGAATATGAACATCCAGTATTGTTACTTTATATTCATTTTATTCTAAGTTGTAGAAAAATACTTTCCCCAGCATAGAAGAGAAACCAGTGCAACCAAAGGTTTCATACAAAAGGTAGCTAAAAACTGTTTCTGACTCTGTTTCTGAGTTTGGACGAGATTGTTTAAGTAGATATTGGCTCAAAATTATGGCTTTGAACCAACATCATCTTTTTTTCAAGTCTTTAAAAAGTTAAGCTTTAGTTACTTAAAATAAGGATGTTCCCAGGCAACTGATTTCACAGTTGTCGAAATGGAAATTTAAATCTCTGCTAGCTGACTCATCTAGAAGTAAAAAGACCCTCAGGAAACAGTAAAACCGTATGGTCCCAGTTTGGCCACCTCAGTCAAACAATTCTGGACACAATCCTGGTCATGATTCTAGATAATACGAAACAGATGAGAGCAGCTAATAGCTGCACCTGTGCCATATAGTTTCAGAAATCACAGTAATAATGCTTATGTCATAAATTCATCACATACTTGATGTGTGCAGAGTGAAAGGATATAACTAGGCTGGCGGGTTAAGCACCATATCTATTAATGTTGCAGAGGAGTCAGCTCCCTGTGTGTGCTGCACACTCTATTTCTTGGCTGCAAATTTGGGATGAGTTCAATTTTAAATGGTTTTATGTAAGTGAACTGACTGGACTGAGTGAATTTCCCACACTGCATCATCAGATACAGCACACTCTGATTTGCACAAATCCATTTCCTAAATTGAATCTTTTTTTGAAAAATCTTGGTAATCGGTCCCTCTGCATCATGGCACAAGCACCAGCTGGCTCCGGCAGCACTCATATTTTCCATTCACTCCTGTATTCCAAATAATAAAACTTCACATGAATTACATCTGGAGGTGCTGTCTGAGATTAGGTGTCTGCCTGTTCATTATAATTAAACCAATCAGGCTACGTGAAAGTCTTGTAACTGGACAGCTGGGGACTCAGAGGGATGGTTTTCCCGCAGATTGCTGAGCCAAACGGAGCATTGACAAATATCAAAACACAGGATAGTCACAGCCATAATTTGGTTGAACTCGCCGTTTGTTGAACACAAATGCAACTGCAGTCCTGCTTTTCTTCTTATGACATTAGATAAAGGACTACGCTTAACTCGGACAATCAATCCGCAACTTCAGCTCTGATCAGTGTTTATTTGAAGGTGATGATGACTATAAAACCCTGATACGCAGACAGGTTTGATCTTCAGCTAGTAAGACTCACCTTTATGACTCACGGCACACATAAAAGACTTCTTTTTGATTTTATCTGTTTGATCTCTTTTTTATAAATCTTGCATGACAAGGCTGAACAAAAGACTTGGAGTCGAATAAGAAAAAATAGAAGAGCCCCTGAGGTCAGGCTACCTTATCTTTGGAATAATAAGTCGATCCCTAAATACAATATTCTTTAACTTGTGATCCTTCTTTTGTGTTTAGTCGTGATTAAAACAAGTTCTCATCTTAAAATGTCAAGTTTCGCTCTTCCTGAAAGTTCAAAGAGTCCTCGTAAAACCTTTAAATGCACACACATTGCTCTCACGCACACACTTCTTGTATTGATATCTGCTCAGACAAGCATCTCCGTATTGACAGCCAGTAATATGAGACAACCCAGAGCATTGATCCATGCAACACAGAGATTATTAAAAAACTCCTCCTTATACTAAAAAAAGGGCACAGTTATTTGTTTTAAGTCAAAAAATTGTGTCTTTGTCTAAGAGAAAGTTCATCACTCATGAGGTGACTTGAGTTCCTAAACCTCAGGAGTGATTAATAATCAGAGAGAACAAACATTTGATCAAAAGATGAATTTTTAACCTTTTCATGTTAATTAGCAGAGAAATAACAGCCATGAAAACTCTTCACGGGTCTTTATAGAGTCACCCATTTGCCTCTATTTCTAATCATCCATCCCCTTTAATGTGAACGGTAGTCCATTAAGGTTCATTAGCGACATCTTATACTTCATTCTCTTTAATGAGAGCAGATTCTTGTCATAAACTACTCCAGGTGCCACAGCTGTGATTAGCTTTGGGATGTTTCGATGATAATCTGTATCATATTGAGTATAACTTTCATTTCCACTCCCTCCTTTAAGGGGGCAATTTGTCTTGCTAACAGGGCTGTATGTCTGTGTTTATGGTTTTTGGCCCTAACACTGCTGCCTTTCACTCTTTTTCCCTCTCCTTTGTCAGAAGTCTCGATTGCACGCTCCAGCCAGGAGGAGATGCGATGTGGAGGTAATTTTCACTCAGTGTGTGTGTGTGTGTTTGAGTGTGTAAAGATGAAAGCACAACACCTGTTATTGCACATGTACAACATCTTTGGAAGCAGGAAGGCTTTCTAATCCTGTTTTAAAGCTCATAAAACGAGTTTTGGACACCACCAAAGATACGTGGAATAAAAACAGTGATCTTATCTGTTGGTAGTCATAAATGCATGTTATGAAATGTGTCAAGCTTTCTGGAAAATGCGCCATATTTTTAAGCCATAAATATTATTTACCCCCCAAAATAAAGCCACGTTACGGGCAGCAGAGTCAACAACATCTCTGCTTACGTTGCAGTATTTGCCTTTTCAGTAAAACTGTAATCCTGGAAAACCAAAACACTGCAGTTTCCACAGCTGCTGTGGAAGTCCTTGTGCATCAATAAAATCTCTTTTAACAGTGTCGTCTTACTGCCCCGCTGCAATAATCCAGATATGAGAGTGCTCTGAGTTGATAAAAATGCAGATAGAGTGTTGCTTTAGACAGAAACCTGCACCACCGCCAAAGTGAGGCTTTGGGGAGCTTTTGCCTCACACAGGCTACAGAATCCTTTACTTTCATTATTTAGCTTGTTGGAGACTGAATGTAGTCAGAGGAAAATTCTACAGACAAAGCTAAGAGCAGAAATACTAACTATTGTTCTTCCTTATTCTTTTTTATCAGAGATGAAGGCCAGGAGAGTCTGAG
This sequence comes from Labroides dimidiatus, assembly GCA_030710495.1. Taxonomy (NCBI): domain Eukaryota; kingdom Metazoa; phylum Chordata; class Actinopteri; order Labriformes; family Labridae; genus Labroides; species Labroides dimidiatus. The sequence continues at coordinate 12,992,268 of CM061161.1, forward strand.
CGACTCAGAGGTTGAAAGTTTACAATTTGATATTCTGAAGGACTACTGAGCTTATAATACTGAAACCAGATCAGAATGTCTATTAGACTTTATTTGAAAAGAGCAACCTTTTAAAGAGCAGAGGGACTTCTCACTTATCTCTGTTGTTCTCTTTTATTGCAAATTTTGATAACTAGGCTTAACTAAAAAATACAAAAAACCTTTCTTTGGGATTTCTCATTATAATAATTAAAAGATTTCATTTTTTGTTTGTTTTTCTTTCTGTTTGTTTTGTTTTTTTACTACTATTGCTTATTTATCAGTCTTAATCTTAAAGGGTTTGGTGTCCATCTCTGCTAATATTTTTGTTACATGCACACTGCCATTTGGGGTGATTGGGACTGGTTGGTGGTTGGTGGGGCTTATTTCTGGGAACTATTACCACTTATGTTACGATTGCAATGCTCAAGCTGTTGGAAAATAATTAATAAACAACTGATCGCAAAGAAAAAAAAGTTGATGTAAATAGAATCAAAGAATTCTGTCTGTTTCTTTTTGGTTTAACAGAGTCTTCCATCATTTCCATAAGAACTGCAGTTTCTATTACCACTAACACTTGTGTGAACTGACAAACAATCCCCCCTCTCTCCTCTCCGTTTCTCCTGCTCCTGTCTTCTCCCAGATTTCAATCTCTTCCACATGATCGCCGTGGGGCTCAGCAGCTCCATCCTCGGCTGCCTGGTCACACTGCTGGTCTACTCGTACTGCCAGCGCTACCAGCAGCAGGCGCATGACGCCACCGTCATACACCCCATCTCAGCCGCTCCACTCAACACCAGCATCACCAACCACATCAACAAACTGGACAAATACGACACAGTGGAAGCCATCAAGGTCTGTGTAAGCGGTTTTCTCTGAGTGAACTGTGATGCTAGACAAATGTGTGAATGGGGGGATCTTGTAACATTTCCTGACTGTTCGATTTAATCAATTAATGCCACGCTCAAACTCCTGAGTCAGTGAGGAACCGTTTGCCTCTTCCTCTAGCTGTCAGTCTCGATTAAACACTTTTACTGCACGACTCTTGCTGTCACACCGCCTCCTGCAATGCACCGACACTCTGCGGTCGTGTCACAGACAGACAGTTGTGCGTACATCTCTCTGTGTGTCTCAGTGTGTAACTTTGTTCCGTCTCAGTGGTCATACACTGCTTTCTCATAACATATTAATGCAATTACTTAACTGTGCGTGGGTAGGTAATCAGCGAGGACTCTGTATCTGCACATTTCCCTGCTTAGACAGGTTCTTTGTGTCATTATTGCATCCTAAATTAAAGCAAGTCGAGTGTTCAAGAGATCCAGTAACTCTCCTCATACTAACAGCCTCTTATCCTCTGATACATCAGGCCCCCAGTGCCAGACTGAGCTGCTGATTAGTGCCCATCCTCAGATACTCCAGCAGGGCTCTTTGAAGGATTCCCTCTGCTCAGTATTAAGAAGCATTTCAACCACTTTAGCACCTTGAGCATTTTTTGCTCCAAATTGAGGCTTTAGAAGCAATGAATCTGACATAACGGCGACATGCCAATAAGAAAACTTCACTCAAAAGATTTAAAAAATATTAAGATAGTGGCCTAATCCCAGTCTCCACCTGAGAACCTAAACCCTGACGTCAGCTGTGAGTGCCGCAGTGCTTAAGGAAGTATAACGATGTGGAAAAAGACACAGGATCATGATATAGGAAAAGATATGCCATCAAATATTCAAGAAAAAACCAACACCCATCTGTTTTTGATAGTCAACCTTCACAAGGTTTGGAAAATGTTTGGATATTGTGAAAATTTAGAGAATAAAAATCAATACAGGCTTTGTTTACATTGTTATTTGTTCAAAGATTATTAAGTTGTATGACAGCACAGTAGCAACACATGCTGGCGTCATGACTCACCAGTGGGACAGCACTAAGCATTCACCCAGAAGAGAAGCACCTCAAAGTTTGGAGACTGGGACTGTCTGGCACTAGCTGCCCACTTCAAACCCCATGTACCAATTTTCCTGCTCATGAGCAGCTAATGAGTCATACTTGCTGACAGAGCCCCTGATTGTTCCTGTTGATTCGCCCTTCAGATGTACAGCTCATGTAATAACACTGAAAAAATCCAGCATAAATTAGCTTTAGTTTAACAATGGTAACTTGATTCGAACCAGATTCAGAAAAATAGGCTTCTCTTTTGAAGCTGGTTTGCAGATTTTATTGGTCACACCTGTAGCTGTAGCCAGGGGACATAATGCTAACTGGATGTTGTACTTCTTCTGTGGCTGAGTTTAAATCCCAATCTGACTTGGTTTGGGTTTTACCCATTCGAAATGTTTGTTAAATTTGTACCTTTCTCCTTGTGCCAATGAGAAAAAATGTAGAACTGGACTGTTTGGTTGCTTCCTGCTAAACTGTGTTCATATTTTGCATGTAGCTGAATCGGCAAGTTATAAAGAATTAAAGAGAAAAGACTTTCATCTTTGTTGCTATATTTAGCAACTTTTCAGACCCCTTTAGTGACTTTTTGTCCAAAAAGTAACTAGTGAAAATCTTGCTACTTTTCTGGAGTTTGGAGACCAAGCACACATCAGTCTTAGAATATAGAATAGAATATTCTTTATTGATCCCCCATGGGATGCAGAAGCCAAGTCCAGAGCCCGGATAGAGGAAGAGGGTTGTTATTTTTATGTTTAAAAAAAACCAAGAATCTACCGAAGAAAGTTTATTTGAAGTTATAAATATATTTACAGTTTCTATCTATCTGTTATTCCTTTCTCCTTCAGAATCTATGACAACTACATGCAATTAGACAATGACATCATGAATAGTTGGCAACACTGATGGTAACTCACAATGTAGGTTGTAAGCGAATAGCTAAACACACTAACATTGAAGCTAGTGTTACAGAAGATAATCCAAGACTTTTTTTTTTTTGAAAGGCAACAAAGTAAAATCACCCTTAAAACCTTTTCCCTGCAGTACTAACTCTCTCCCAAATCCACATAACATGTCAAAATGCATGAAATTCAAAGCTTGACAAGCCAGCTGAGCCTAAGGCTATGCTAAGGCTTTGAGTGAACACATACAGTTCAGGAGGGATAGTTATCGAGCGATGAAATAACATTCTTCAAGTTTTTTTTTATAGAGCTGACAGATTTCTATAATTTTCTATTCTTTTTAATTCCTTCATCTGTCAGAAAGAGACTTCGGTATATTTCATAAACTAAGTGAAATCTGGCTGTCTGTTTTCAAATCTACACACAGATACAAAAGTATTTTGTGCCACTGAGAGAACAGAGCCATGAGCCCGGAGCAAATGTCTCCAAATGTAATTTGATTGAGAAATAAAGGTGTGAGGGGCGTTCATCTGTCATACAATTAGAGTCAGGAGCGTAGAAAGTAATTCAGTTAGTTGTATTGCAGATTGAGGGGGATATGAATATAGACAGTCCTTGTGAAAATACAAAGTAGCTGCATGACAAATGAACACTGTCTAATTTTCCCAAATGCTCATTCCTTCTTTAACCTCACTCACTGATGCTAAACAGAGTGGATGTTACAGCAAATTTCAACCATTAATATGGGTCTTTTGAGCATTACAGGGGAAATTAAGGAGCACCTGATGCTTTATTAAAATGTTTTTGGTTAATTCCCTGACGTAGAGGAGTCAGATTTCATTGACAAAAGCAGGCGTCTTGTGTTTTATTGGCCGGCAGATTCAATATTTGTCCGTAGCTGACTGGACATTCAGTCTCCTTGTTTTGTACATAAGTACGTACATACGTACGTACACATTTAATACCTAATTCATCCCAATTTTGTTGTCTCAAACACTGTTTACCTGCTTTATTCATGAATGGTTATGTAGCTACTAGTGTAAATTAAAGGAAGTTGATTTTTCAGTGTTGCAGTATACAGTTTGTGATGTAAGTGTGACAGAAAATAACACAACTTCTCCACTATTTAGCTGACTCATAACCATGTTGGCATGGTTGGCGTTCTAACTGTTCAGGGAGAATAAAATGCCTGAAAGAAAATTCAGGCAAGGACTCAGTAATGTGTGCTCCCACCATAAAATGTTAATCAGTAAGGTTTTAAATGTTTGAAGGGCTAGCTTGTTTGCTGGTGTGTGAACCACCAAAAACACAGAGCTAGAATGCCAGTAAGTAGCTAGCCTAAAAACGTTCCCTTAGCATGCTGAACAGGTCGGAAGATAATTTAAACTATCTGTAATTTGATGGGGTCCTTTGAGCACCCGATGCTATATTTTGGTGGTTTTTGGCTTGAAACAGAATGTTGATCAGAAATTGGTGATTATAATTGAGCACAGTGTGTAGTAAGTTGTGTTTTAATCCAGGGGTTGTGTCCATTGAACGCTACATCCTTTGAAGGATGCTGCTTATCTACCGTAGACCACTTTGGAGTTTTGCTTTGTTAGCTTGTTAGTCAGGTAGCTAGCTGACAAACAAGTTAACATTACTAATGAAAGTTAACCTTTTATTTTTAACATATCTGAAGGCTCATTTTATCCCTGGTTTCGCCTGATGTTCATTTGAATTCAAACCTTTTCAAAGAGCTTTTAAAACTTTAAAGGCTACGACGTGCAGCTGGGACTCAATTGGTTTTCATTAGTATCAAGGATTCAACCTCTGAACTGGGACACAGCTATTGATTATGGTTTCGTGGCACACTGGAGTATCTGTGTCAGTGTTATTTAAATAACAATCCTAGATTTACATATCGTGGTCTCCTGTTTGACAAACATGGCCTCAGGGCTTCTTTGAGGATGACTCTTGCCCCTCCCTCTCCCCCCTGCAGCCAGACGTGTCGGTACTCTTGCCGTTGGACGACCCCGCCATGCATCAGCCTCTCTCCGCTAATATGGGGGTGTCCATGCGCGGCCTGGAGATTTTCTACTAACCATTGACCTCTGACCTCAACAACATCCCCCCCATCCAACAGCTCTTTGACCCCAACCACTGCTACTACTTCTACTACTTCCTCTTCCCCATCGTGCCCCTCCCACTTGCTGTGGCACTTCCTGTGTGTGGCAGGTTGGCGTACAGACCATAGTTCTTTTTCTGCTTTTTCACTCAGACCCTTTTATCCTTTCATCACAATACCCCATCTCCCTTCTCCCTCCCAGCTTGTGAGAAGGCAGTGTATCCCTCCTTTATTTGGTTCCTCCATTAGCCCGTTTCTTTTTCCATGTTGTCTTTTTGCTTTGTCCTCTTAAATGGTTTTATTTGTTGTATTTAGAAAAAAAGATAATGTGCTCTTCTGTAACTTCTCTGTCACTAATTCCAAGTCATACTTGAACAAATTTTGTTTACTGCACCAAAAAAAACCTCAAATAAATTCATTCTATAGCTAATTAAAGAGGTTTCAGGCTCACAGACAAGTAGATGATGCTAACAAGCATTGCAGCACAGCTGTTTAAAAGCCACCATGGGGCCACCTGCAGAGACACATAACAGCCTTCAGGGCTGCAGAAGTGTTGATTGCATTTCCTTTGAGTGCAAATCACATAACAGGAAAGAAGCTAAATATATGAGCTTTTTGTCCGGCATGTTCGTTCCCTATCAGTGTCAGTGAGAAAACATCCATCAAGAGTAAATGCAGCATCATCAAGTGTTCAATTACAGTGCCCTGAGGGACTCCAAGCACACATATTCTCTCTGCAACAGAAGGGATATGAATACATCCATTTGCCAAATTGCTGATGTTGTATTAAGCACCACATCAGGAGCTCATTCCATGTTTACCATGTCAAGCAGGGACAGAGAAGATGCCCCCATGGCTCTTCCTTATTGTTTAACAGAAAAACGACCCCCTTCTGATCGATTTTTACGGTTCAGATTGTCCTAGAGGACTACTGATCTGAGGGCCATAAAAACTGCTGATGCCGTGTATTAAAGATGACAGAGGTGGACATACGGAAGCACGGGAAAATAATTTAGCCCCAATGGTGGCTTATCACTTCCCCAGCCTGTTTGCAAATGCTCTGACCTTGCTCTTTGAAATGTGTGTTCCATTCACAGAGCAGGATCTCATTGATTTACGTTGCCTTTTTTCTTTTATTTATTTATTTTTGGTTGGATGGATTTTGCTTTTTACCCTGCCATCTGGGCTGAATAATAACTTGATCCATGTGGTGCAAACCAGTCCAAACTGACGCCTCTCTCACTCTCCTCTCCGTTTTTATCCACAGGCCTTCAACAAAAACAATCTGATTCTGGAGGAAAGAAATAAGTACTTCAACCCACAGCTTGCTGGGAAGACCTACACCAACGCATACTTCTCTGACCTCAACACCTACGACGACTATTAGCCTTTGATTCAGCAGTTCACACTCCGTATCATAGCAGGGGCCTCCAACGCCATCATCCATTTTGACTCAATTCTTTTTTCTGCTTTGTTGAGATTCGTGACGCGTGTGTGTGTCGCACACTGAGACTCTATGGCAGCTGGTATGTAATAAAAACATAGACACACAGTGTTGCCTATGGAGGGAAACGCCCACTCTCTCAGGTGCCTTGGGGTACACTTGGAAAGCTCAGTTTTTGACTCTTGCTGAGAAAATGACAAACTGGATTTCCAAAGGTGGACAAAAAAAGGGAAAAAATAAACTCAACTCAAAGAGACTGTGGGATGTGCAGTCCCTTTTAACTTTCCTGTGACGCCTCTAAAACAGAAAATGTATTTGTAACGATGGGAAATAACCACAAACCGCTTTGCATGACTTCATCTGATGTGTTTTCTCTGCAGTTTTGTTCTGTTTTTGCATGGTTTATTGCATTCCAGGGATCGGGGACTAAAAGAGAAGAGTCTTTTTTTTTCTTTTTCTTTTTTTTTTTTAGATTCAGGACTGGATTTGGAAGTCATAAAATCAAAGACTGATGGGATGCCTGGTTGCTTTTACAACTTACAGCTGTTGATATGTTCAGATGGCTTCATATCTTTGTCAAGTCCTTGAATCAGGATGTATATATTTGAAGTCAGCGGCCGAATTTGTCCAACTTTTTTCTTTTACTTTCTTGAATTTCACAAATATTGAACTTTCAGTACCAATTATTTTGTTGTTTTCCTCACTATTTTTACTTTCAGCTCTTATAGGTGCTTTTATTTTGTACAGGAAGTTAAGTTTAAAGCCTATGTCTGTATTTTTTTCTAAATACATTTATCCTGTGTCTTGAGTGTTTAAAGAATCAAACATTTCTGTTTTAAAAAAAAGGTTAATGTGCATTCTGAAAAAGTTATCATATCAGCCTGCATCAGTTCAGTCACCGTACTTTTTATATTTTTTGTAAAAAAGAAAAAAAATATTTTTTTTGAATTTTGATAGTGTTCGCCATCCCTTTGGCTTCTGGGTTAAGTATGTGTTTGTGAGAGCAGGATGTTTATGGCATTTATTGTACAGACAGAGCGTAGCAAACACTATCCTCCTAAACCCCAACTGGAGCGCTACACATATGCTAACTAGATGAAATACATTCATCAATTTGAAGTATTCCTGTTCAGAGTGTATAACCAAATATTAGGTTATTAAATGGTTCAGTTGCAACTAACTCTTTTTACATGTTTGCTTGTGTTACTGTGCATAAATTAAAAACTGCTTCGTACACAAAAGAGTTCTCAGTGTGAGTTGAAAAGATGTCTCATTTGTAAAACCTTTTATTTCATAAATGTTGTTTTCATGCAGCACCTTTAAATTAGGGCTGGGCAATATATTGATTAAATCGATTAATTCAAATTATTTTCTACAGAAGATTTTAAAAAATTAAAAATGGAGATTTTTTTTCTTGCCTCAGTCCAGTTGTAAGTTGTTGCAATGTTTGAAATGTAGTTTCCATGATGGTTAGCCCTGTCAGGTTTTGCACAAGGACTTTTAAAGGCTTGTATTTGTTTATTTTTTAAATGAGATTAAATACTGATCAGTGAGTTTCATGTCAATATACAGTGAAAATACTCAGCCTTCAGTGTTTATGTCAAACCTGCCTACGTTTGAACTACATAATCAACATTTTATGACACACTTTAACTTTAAGAGGGAAAATCTGTTTAGTTTGGGAACGTATTTTGACAACAGAGGCAAAACCTGATTTGTGTAATTTTTGTATCACTGGGAGTGTTTTGGGTTTGTTTGTTTTTTTTGGTTGTTTGGGGGGTGAGAAGGAAAAAAATCTATTAAAATCATAAATAGAGTGTCGTGGGAAAAAATTTGGGGTTTCATTTTTAGGCCATCACCCAGCCCTACTTTAAATCCAGTGAACTTTTCTGAATGAAAGCAGTTTATTGTGTGTTTCAGCTTTTTTCACTTAGATATTCCTTAAAGAAACATACTGAAACAGAGCACCAGAAGCACCCATGCTCTTCATAAATCACTCAGAACCATAGCAGAGGACCCCTTCGCCTGTTTTTTAAAGGAGTCTTCGTCAGGGCCCTGTAGTGACAAATGGCATGTGCAGAATTGGAAGGATACCTGAAGGGTACAAATCACACGAGGCGGTGGGGTAAAGGTGGAAGGAGGAGGGGGTTGAAGTCTGAAGTCCAAACTCTAATCTGTATGACGGGGTGTAACACCACACACGGCGCTGTTCTCTATCAACCTTCAACCTGATGTCCCATCTGTGTGCAGAGGGTAATGGAGGGGGTGTTATTAATCACCTCGCTATTTGGTTGGTCGGAGGTGGGAGATGGAGGACAGGGAGAGGGAGGAGGGGTGCTGATGCAGGTAAGTGTTATGCTCAGTGCTGTGCGGCTCCAGAGAATCAATTTCTATAACCTGGGTTCAATTTTACTACCTGAGAAAGTAAAGCAGCAGTGCAAACAGATGTTTTCTTGGTGTCCTTTGGGACGTAATATATGCAAGCATGTATTCAGATTCATTTATGTGTTAAAGGTTGAACAACACATGCACTTCCCTCAGAGCTGTGGCAAGCAGAGAAGTGCTGAAACTTTTCCATCATCTAAGGGATTTTTAAGCAGCAAAGTAAGCCATGCAGGGCACAGACAGTCAGACACGTGACATTCTACTGTGACAGCATGGGCGAGGACAACAAATGACTTTCCCAAAGCGACATTTAGGGACTGCTAAAGGTCTCAGTTAAAGGTCACAAGAGCACGGTTTATGCATGTCAGAGAAACCGCTTGCATGTGTATAAAAAAGTCAAAGTGTCATGAGATGTGACTGGCAGAGAGAGATGGACCAAAACCTTTAACATATTTCACAAGGTTAAATTCAAATTACAACGAAAGCTTTTTGAAAACATTTTGGCTTGGACTGAATTAAACAGCTGTGATGAGTTAAAATGATAAAACAAACTGTGTTTAAGGCATAAGTGTACAAAGTACAAAACTTTATTACTGTAAATGCTCTTGCTCCCATACAAGTAAAAGTTGTTCAATCAAATTATAACTCGCTATTAGTTAATAAGAACTTTCTTTTAAGAACACTTGTGGATTTAAACTGCTTTTTGTTAAATATCAGAATGTATTATTACAGTACATGAGTGTACACTCTGCTAAAATATATTTATTGAGGAATAATTATTTACATTTTCTTTAAACTTTTATGATTCAGACTTAAAAAATTACCGCTCCTGAATAATAAGGACGATACCAAAAACAATTCATAGAATGAAAACGGAAACCAAGTTAGTACAAGCACAGGAAACTTTGTCTAAAATATAAGTGTTTAGCTACAAACTTGGACAAATTGCCTCAGGTTGAATGACATTTTTTTCAAATACTAATGTTGTGCAAAAAAAAATTAAGTAAAGTACAGATATTAAAAAAAGGTACTTCAGTAAATTTATTTCATTACTGACCACCGCAAGGTTAAAGCCTTTATTCTATCTCAGGTGAGTTATTTTATTTAATTTTAGTTTTTCCTGAGAGAAATTCTGATACTCTGTATTTTGGAGTTTCTTTTGTAAAAGACATCTTATCTTTTTGACAATATGTTAGTATATCTACAGGGGATCTAACACTCTTAGAAATATAAAAATGTATCATATTTACAGTGGAAAATGGAAAAAAAAATATTTTTATTTAATCCAGCCTGCAACATCAGTTACAAGCTTTTGTCTTCCCAAGTTTAAATATGATATTGAGTGAGTCTATGTTGGAACATTTGTTATCAAAAGGCTTCAGAATAACTGAGTCATAAACTGAAATGAACAAGGATGTCTCTTTAAAAGTTCCAGAAGCATCCAAGGCCTCCAGCACTGACTGGATATGACTGTGTTGTTATTCTAGCTGAATGAATCTGCTGCAACTGGATTGGTGTTAGGCATCTAAAGGCAGCCCAGTGAGCCTTTTATTTTCACATGTTTCATGGCAAAGGTTTTCTGTTAGATTAAGAAAGATGCTTTCACATTTAAAATAAATTAAAAAGAAAAAACAAAGTTATACCACTGTCTTGTCCACTAGGTGGCACCAAAATCAACCCATCCCAAAAGTTCCTCACAGACGCTTTACTCAGCAAATCAGAAATATATTCAGACGTTTGTGTTCTTAACAACTTAATTTTTGATTTAAACAAATACCTGCTAAGCTAACAACACGACCATCAGCTATAATAAGACTCCTGGTTCCTATTCAAATGTTAGCATGACAGTGTGTTAAGCTATAGCTAGGATAGTTCCTGAAACTGCAACACATGCATTCAAAAAATAAAACATTGACTTAAATTAAACTTATTATGTCAACCAGTTACATGTAAACATATCAGGTTAGCTAAAAGAAATATTTCACATTCAATTTATTCAACCCCAAAATTGTTTTCAACTGACCTAATACATTTACATTGAACTTGTTGACATTATAAATTGATTGATTGATTGATTGATTGATTGATTGATTGATTGATTGATTGATTGATTTAAGTGTATGTTAAACCATCCAAATTCAGTGTGCAAATTGGTGCACGCAAGTTATGCCCAGGGGTGGAATAAACAGGCCAGAAATTATTAGGTTAAAGATGGGAGTGCATCCATCACACTGCCCTATAATACTTAGTTTCTTCAAACTTTCACATACCAAAGATTGTCAGCAATCAACAAGCAGCATACAAGTGTTAGAATACACTCTAAATGTGGTCAAACTAATAAAAGCAAAAGTAAAAAGTTGTCCAAGTTACATATATTTGTACTGAAATAAAAATAAAAACAAGGCTTTACATAAAACAATAATTAACTTGAACTGTATTGTGAGTTCACAGAACTAACTAGAATAACAGAGAAACTCTTTAGGTTTCATCTTTGTCAATTTATTTCATACATAAACTCATTAATTCATTTATTTTTTTTTACAATCTTGGTTGCTAGTGCCTATAACACTGAGTGACACATTTTACAGTTTAATGTAGATGGTTGTTCAACCGTCCTTAGTAAATACATTATTAAAAATTATGTCTTGAGTTTTTATTTCAAAAAGCTATTTCCGACATTATTTGAATCTCACCCCTTACAACTACCCCACATCTATCAATCAATCAATCAATCAATCAATCTTTATTTATATAGCCCCAATTCATAACAAACGTCATCTCAAGATGCTTCCCAAAAGCATTAACAGGTCTAGACCTGTAAATGATAATACATTTTATTAACAGAGACCCAACATCAAGACAAGATAAGAAGTCTTATCTCATCTTAACCCACCATGAGTACAGCACTTTGCAACATTTAGCAAGTTACAATGGCAAGGAAAAAGTTTCCTTTGCAAGAAAGACTAATACCTAAACCAATAAAGACTAATAATAATAAAACCCACTTTAAAAAATTAAAATGAAATAGAAATAGAAAACAAAAAGTCAAAATGAAATCAAAATAAAAATCTAAAGAAAATGCAAAACTATAAAAACCTGATGCATGCAAGCTTTTTCATTGCGCTTGAATTATGTGACTAATGATGTCAAACCACTGTGAGGAGATGCTTATTTTTCTATAATAATCAGACATGTTTTCACTCTTCTGTTTTAGCTTTCAGTGTAATTAGTGTCATCACTGATACCTAGATAAGGATGGTGGTGCTAAAAATATAAAACATAAAACATAGCTCTTCATAACAAATCAATAACATGACAACGATGTTGTGCTCTGTTGGGTCAGTGCGTCGATAAATATCAGATGATAACAAATGTGTGGGAAAGAGTCAAGTGTATGTTTTTAACCTCTAGTTAGCAAAGTGTGATTTCTTTATTGTTACGGTAGTTATTTTTATTTGAAAGCACCATCTATGGTGAGCCTTGATAAACTAATGAGTCTAACTTGAAGGGTCCAGATATAACTGTCAGTACTGGCACATGAACATCCCATTGAGTCTGTTAAATCACTTGGAAATTACAGAATATGTTCTGACTGACACCTTTAAGATATAATTGAAATAGGAAATAAATGAAACCGTCTCCAGCTACGAGCTCTGCATCTCTCTGTTACCATTTTGCTCATGAAGCATTCAGCTGCTCTGTTAATTAGCAGCCTGTATACAGAGGCCTGTGAGTGGCAAACAAGGTGAGTGAGTGAGATTGTTCCTGTCAGGCAGGTAACAGAGCGTGAACATCCCATTAAACACTTTTTTTTCTTGGAGAGCAGACTCTCTCATTCACATGGATCACTTTGCTCTGGACCGGCCTCCAGCAGCTCCCTGTGTAGATTCAGGACTCTGTCTGCACTGTTGTACCAGCAGGATAGGCTACAGGAACACTTTCCAAACAGGAAGTCCCTGGACTGCTAATTATCTTTGACTCCAAAACTGTTCCTTTGTCATGTATTGTGGAGAGAAACAGAGAAAGTTTCAGCAAAGTGTGGGATGATACGTCATGCAGTCAGCGCCGTTCATTTCAGTGAGAAAAGAAGTGGTGATGAATGTTCTGTTGAGTTATATTTGTATGAGCTGCGAGAAGTGATGAAGGAAGATGTTGACTAAACAACCTCAGGGAAAGACAGAAGACTCAGAAGACTACAGAACAATTTATGAGCTGTCATGAAGTGTGTGTTGTTTTTTTTCTCCAGGAGGAAAATAAGGGTGATTACTGACGCCTGTCATGCAGAGGGATCCTTGAGCAGGGGGGAGGGGGGGGGTCACATTTAGCACACACAGATACTTAAAATAAGTTATTTTTCATAGCTGAGGTGTACCTGCCTTATCTTACCCAGTATGAGTTTCCTCCTGAGGCCAGAGTGAGGAAGAGTGGAATTAACAACTTAGTTGTTATGACTAAAAATAGGCAGACAGATGATTCTTTAACTGCTCCCTGACACATTTGAGTGTCCCCCGAAGTGTATTTTTCTCTGTGCTTGTATACTTTAAATCAAACTTCCTGAATGCAGCTTCACTCCACATTAACATCACCATGAATTCAAAGCAAACAGATCAGAGATTTTTTTTTTTTCCACACAGTTCGAAATCTCCATAGCACCATTTATGTCAGTGATTTCTTCAAGTGTTTTTTGATGGTAGTATTTACACACTCATCACATTGGCATCTGTTCATGTCTCTGATGCTGTAAAAGTTTTTTGGATAGCACAACAAAACTTTAAAAACTCAGTTTTCTTAAAGCACAACTTCCAGCAGCGCTCACTCAGACAGATATGTGTGGGATGATAGGAAGCTGGCTCGACGCTGCCTCTTCCTTCCGACGTCCCAGACTGAAGGATGAATCTCACCACAGGCGCTAATGCCAGCTGAGGGATGCCACCATAGATTCAACCCCAAGACATCTGGATTCCCAGGTGCCCATCTCGCCTCAATCCAGGTCTCAGCTGCAGGAAGCCAAGAAGAGTTCTCATCAACGCCAAGAGAATCGCTACCCCATCCAAGCCACGCTGGAGCTTATCGGCTCCACCACAACTCCCTTTATGGGCCTATTCACCTCAATCAAAGCTCTTATTTAGGTAACGAGCCAAGATGGCGGATATAGCTGCGCTCCAATTACCCGCTACGTCTCCTCTATCTTAGCCTGCCAGCTTCCCCACAAGCTCTGATTCTCCTGAGCGAGCCCAGCTGCTCTGGCGCTGCTCCTCTTCCTCGGTGTCTGCGTAGAGGGAGACCTTTGAGAACAGAAGGGCTCTGTCAGTGCAGGACTCACTCACAGGGACTATTGATGTCTGCCGTGGCAGTCGGTCCAGTGGGGCTTATCGATGGCAGCGAGGCGTCTTTTCAAAGTGCAAAGTCAAAAACTGGTGTGCTATGAATCACGCCAGGGCTGCAAGACAGGGTTTCTGATGCCCCATTGTTCAAAAGGTTCACAGAAGTTTGAAGACAGATCGATAATGTTGATGTAGTTTTGAGTATTTTCAGAGGCATCTGCAATTAAGGATGGCAATTTCTAAATACTTTTACTCCTGACCCCTCTGTATTTTCATTTATTTTCAGAGACCAAACAAAAAATGTATGTAATCTTGATGAAAAAACTGATGCATATTGTCAGTTTTATGCTTCTTGTTTCACTGTTATCCAAAAAGTTCATTGTAAAGATGTCAGACACATCTCCAAGCCATCGTTTTGAGCCCACAAAGCCATAAAATTATGCTGTGACTTGATACAGATGAAAACATGATTAAAACATTATGGTACCTGGATCACAGATGGCCTAGTGGTCTAGGTTGCACTCCATGTGGGTGAAGGGCCCTTGAGTGGGCAGCCCGGGTTCAAGTCTGACCTGTGGCGACTTTCGTGAAAGCGTGAAAGGTTGTCTGTCTCTGTGTGTCAGCCCTGTGATTCACTGGAGACCAGTCCAGGGTGTACCCCGCCTCTCGCCCTATGACAGCTGGAATAGGCTCCAGCCACCCGTGACCCTGAACCGGATAAGCTGTATAGCAGATGGATGGTAGTGGAAGAGTTCAACCATCTCCATCCCCTCCAAGAGATTCTAGCATGCAGCAACATCTTAGCAATTTATCTATTGCTGTGCCATAGGGTTAGGGTAGAGTTTGGGTTATTGGGTTAGGGTTACATCTTGGGTTAGGGTTAGGGTTAGGGTCAGGGTTAACCCACTTTAAAAGGCAAACCCGCTCAACTGCTTGTCAACACATCCATTCAGTAAGCCAATCAAAACAGA
This sequence comes from Labroides dimidiatus, assembly GCA_030710495.1. Lineage (NCBI taxonomy): Eukaryota > Metazoa > Chordata > Actinopteri > Labriformes > Labridae > Labroides > Labroides dimidiatus. Next base: position 13,007,351 of record CM061161.1, read on the forward strand.
GAAGACATTTCTTGATCAGCAGCAGTTCCCTGGTCTAGAGTTCCTCTATGATGCCAGAGATCAGAGGAGAAAGGCCAGACTGGTTTGAGATGATAGAAAGGCAACATTTGCTTAAAAAAATGATAATAATACTTGTTACAACCCATCAATCCACAGGCAAAAAGATGGAGCTGAGGCAGATCTTGAGTCTTAGAGTAACTGATTGTCAGTCAACCAGCTTTGTGTCTGTTTCTGCAAAGTTATGCATCACCCTTGGCCTATAAACAATGTCTCTCCTCTTATGGGAATTCATGAGCTTTATGAGCCAGCCCCAAGGGAACAATTCAGAAAGACCAGATTTTTGTACCCAGCCTTTTTTTAACTGGAAATTATAGCTTTACACCTCACATCATACAACTCTATTAACTCAGTTTCAGGAGGTAAAAACGAAAAATCCAAAAAATGTATTTTTCTTTTTTTTTAAAATATACTGGCTTGACAGGAACAGGAGCAGAGAACATGCCGTTGTAAAAAGATGCTCAGCACTGTTTGAAAAGTTAAACTACCTTACCCACTCTTTGGAAGATGGTGAGTTAATGTCTATGTTTAGACGAGTTTGATTGTAGATATCCAGGAGTCTGCATCCAGAGGTTGTTTTCCTTTCACAGTCGGAGCTGAACAGCTATGTCTAGACATTTTTTCACTCTTACCCTTCTAACACTAACCCTTCTCAAGAGAGTGTTAAAAACTGCTCTCTTTCCAGTATCTCTGAGCCTTCTTGGTCACATCGCACAGCTTTTTGACTGGCTTTTTTTTTTTTTTTTTTTTTTTTTTTTTTTTTTGGAAGGTATTTTGAGCCCTGGAGTTTTTTACACAGAAAGTCATGTTTGTCTCCTGTCTGAGTCATGTCTGTTTTTAATCCACTACATAGCTCACAGCCATCCACAATTGTTTTGTTTTAATCTTGTATCTCTGATAGTTATTTGTAAAGATTCTCTGAATCTATTAATGGTATCATGTCGCTTAGCTGATGAAACCATTAGATTCTCTGCGATTTAACTCTGGGGAACAGTGTTTTTAATTGTAGAATCACTTAAAGAGTGTCTCACAGAGTGATGAACCTCTTTTTAATTTTGCTTCTGAGACACTCTGCTTTTCTGGAAAACACTTTTCATGCCTGGTTTTGTGTTACTGACCAATTCTAAATCAATCCAAGTAGTTGAGACATGTTGCTCGAGATGCATAAAATTGAAATTAAATCATAATTTTTTATTTTTTTTTTCAGTCTGAAAATTTAATTTCTTGGCCTATTTCGGGGACTATGCATTGTCCCATCTTTTATACAAGCTTTGCTTTATTATCTTCATCTTGTTGACAGCCTTTCTTTAAGTCTCCCTTGTTGAAAATCTATCTGATCTAGTGTAGCTGTGACTAATAAGAAGAGCGTTTTTGAATATGATTTTTGACCCAGGTCTCAGTTTAGTTGTGGAGGCATGAAGCAGCATCACGGATATCTTGTTTATTTGTTTATTTGTTTATTTAAAAGGATCCCCATTAGTTGCTACCAGAGCAGCAACTAGTCTTCCTGGGGTCCATACAATCAACAGTCATACATAACTAAAACATAAAAGACAGCAAACACTTTATAATAATACAATCAACCCCCCTCCCACCATCCCCACCCCCAACACACACACAAATCAATAAGTCATCATGAGTATCCAAATGTCAGTGAACAAATTAATAACAGAAACGAAGAAGCCTGGCTTCACCAAAAGTATGGATTTATATCAGCTAATTCTATAATAATATAGAATAATAAGTTCATAGTGATAAATTGTATCCATCCCTAGTTTAATTTGTAATACTAACAATTGTTTTATAAAAACACACACAAAGAAAAACTAAGAAAAATATTACATAACAAATAACCTGCATTTCTAGAATTTATAATTCATGAATATGTTATCAGCCTAAGTATGCAAATATAAGTTATTTAATTTTTTTTTTAAATTAATTTTACTATTTGATTTTCTAAGGGAACCAGGCAGTGTATTCCACTGAGAAGCTGCTCTGTATAGAAATGTTTTCTGCATCGCACATGTTCTTGGCATGGGTACCACTACATGATCTTGTGTCACCTGTCTTGTTGTATGATTGTGTCTGTTATTGATATAAAGGATCTTTGAGTGCAGATATTTTGGCTTATAGGTTGTACATATCTGATAAAAAAAGACAAGGAGATTAGAATACAATCTTTCCCTGACTTTCTGCCATGAAAGAGCCCGATGCATATAATCAATACTCGCTCTTGATGAACAGCGCAGAGCTAGACGTGCAGCCTTGTTCTGTACAAGCTGGAGCTTATTTAAATCATAACTTGATGCACTTGACCAGATAACAGAACAGTAATCAAGCTGAGATAAAACCAATGACTGTAAGACCTGTCTGATAGAATCACCGGTCATGAAATATGCACATCTTCGAATAGCAGACACAGTTCTCCCCATTTTTGTTACAATACCATCAATGTGATGCGACCAATGCAACTGTTCATCAAGGACAACTCCCAAAAGCTTGACTTCACAGACCTGCTCCAATGTGACACCCTTTAAGGTCAGGGACAGAGGTGGACTCTCCTTTAATCTATGATTTGAACCAAAAATGATGCACTTGGTTTTACTGACATTTAAGAACAATTTGTTGTTGTGTACCCAGTTGGCTACACAGTGAAGATCTTTTTGTAACATCACATTTAACTGGTTAACATTGTGAGCAGCCCTATAAATTGTGGAATCATCAGCATAAATAGTAATAGAGGAATTATTTAATACGCACGGAAGATCATTAATAAATATGGAAAAGAGGAGCGGACCCAGACAGCTTCCCTGAGGAACTCCACACACAAGCCTATTTGTTGTTGAGAAACTGCCATTAAAATAAACCAACTGAGTTCTGTTAGTTAAGTAGCTCTCAAGCCATCTAACTGCCTCTACTTCAAAACCATATGCATCAAGTTTATTTAATAACAGTTTATGATCAATCACATCGAAAGCAGCACTGAAGTCCAGTAAAACAGCACCAACAATTTTCTTTTGATCAATTTGGCATAGCCAGTCATCAGTCATTTGTGTAAGTGCAGAACAGGTTGAGTGGCCAGCCTTATAGGCATGTTGAAACTCAGAGCTAAGATCATTGGTGTAAAAGTATTGTGAAATTTGGGATGATACAAGTTTCTCCAGAATTTTACTAAGAGTAGGGAGAATGCTGACTGGTCTACTATTAGCACCAGATAAGGCAGATCTATTATTTTTAGGGATAGGAATAATTTTAGCCGCTTTCCATGTTTGTGGGAACACATTTTCTTTTAAACTGAGATTAAAGATATAACATACAGGTTCGGCAATGTAATCTGCAATTATTCTAATCAATTTACCATCCAAATTATCCAGACCATGCTGTAGATTATTATTTACTGATTGTAGCAGTTCTTTTACTTCATCCAGTTGTATTGGTCTGAAATTAAATGTACACTTTCTATTTTTCATAATAACTTTCTTAATTAGTTCAGTGGATAGTTTGTTATTAGGATAATTCATATTCTGCCTCAAGCTACACACCTTATCAATAAAGAAATCATTGAAATAATTGGCAATGTCCATAGGTTTGGTCATAAATTTACCCTCAACCTCCACAAATGAAGAACAACTGTCCTTGGACCTTCCTAATATATTATTAAAAGTTTGCCAAAGTTTCTTTCCATCATGCCGTGCTTCATATATTTTATTGCGATAGTATGTTTTTTTCTTTTGATTGTTCATTTTTGTTACCTTGTTCCTAAGTTCTCTGTACTTTTTCCAGATTGCCACACTACCTAATTTTATTGCAGTTTGCTTTATATCATCCCTATTGGCTATGCATGTTTTTAATTCATTATCAAGCCATGGGGCAACTGTCTTCTTAATAGTAAATTTTTTAATTGGTGCGTGTTTATCAATAACTGTTTGTAATAATTCTAGGAATAATCTGAGTGCACCGTTTATGTTATTCTGGGAGTAAATAATATCCCATTTTAGGTTTTTAATATCTACAATGAATCTATCTTTGCAAAAGTATTTATATGACCTTTGCATTAAAACCCTGGGCCCAACCTTGGGTATCTTGGCTCTCCTTACTACAGCCACCATATTGTGGTCACTGAAACCCACAGGGACAGACACAGCTTTTGAGCAAAGTTCATCAGAATTAGTATATATATGATCAATGCAAGTGGAAGACAGTGCTCCAGAGATATTAGTGGTAATCCTCGTAGGACAGTTTACTAACTGAGCTAAATTACATGCTTTCATTGTAGCAAGCAATCTTTCTTTCAGAGTGCAGGATGAGAGCCAATTAATATTGAGATCCCCTAATAAGTATATTTCTCTGTCAGTGTCAGTTGTTTTTAAGAGCATTTCACAGATGTCGTCAGTGTATTGTACAGTGGAACTAGGAGGTCTATAACAACAACCCACAATTATTGGTTTTATATGAGGTAAATGAATTTGTAGCCAGAGAATCTCAATAGAATAGACCATAAGATCATGCCTGACTTTGCATGGGATGTTGCTTTGTACATAAATAGCTACTCCTCCTCCGTGCTTATTTCTATCATGCCTAAAAATGCAATATCCAGGTACAGCCACTTCAGAATCATTGACAGTAGCATCTAAATGAGTTTCAGAAATGGCCATGACATTTAAATTATTATTACTGAGCACAGTGGAAACTTCTTGAACTTTGTATAACAAACTGCAAATGTTAAGGTGAGCTATTCTTAAGCCTTTCTTAGGCAAAACTAGTTCACTTTTTAACCTCAATCTTGTATGTTGTTGTGTATCCATTATGTTTGATGTTAACGACGAATCAGGACATACCTATTTTGACACTGTAAACATGTTTTTAAATTTTAATTGTCACTCTCCAGCCGTGGGGTACTGCTGCGAGGATGAATGATAAGTTTATCATGCCTCAAGAAGGCAATGTCCCCTCTCTGACGCGCAGCTCTCATCTTAGGCAGCAGCTCTTTTCTTTTCAGTTGGACAGCCTCTGTGTAGTCCTCGTTAATAAATATTTTGGTGCCTCTGAGGCTTTTTGCTCGCTGCAATACAGCAAGCTTGTCCTTATACCTCGAAAACTTGACCACCATGGATCTCGGTCTATCACTGCTCGCCGAGGTGTTCCCCATACGGTGTACCCGCTCCACCTCTACCTCCCGCTGAAACTGCAGCCTCTCTGAGAGGAGCCCTTGAACCTTCCCCTCCGCTTCAGCCAAGGTCTCACCAGGTGACTCCTCAATCCCGTTGATAACCACATTATTCCGCTTGGTCTGCCCTTCTAGATAATCCATTTTATCGGTGATTGTGAGTAGGCTGTCACATATTTTCATTACATCAGCTTGTAATGAGTTTTGGATATTAGTTTGCTTTGCAATGTTAAAAGTTAGCAATGTTAGTGATGGAATAGAGGTCAGGGTGAAAAACATTGCACTCATCACCTGCTGGATGACAAATGAAGCCCTTCACGAGCTGCAAGAAGAGAGGAGACGAGAGAGAAGAAAGTCAGGGAGAGAGACGACGCAGCGGAGAAGAATAAAGTTAAAGGAAACACGACAGAAGGATTTTCTTGTATCATTACCTTTCTTCTGCTGTAACATCTTTCATTTTTACACATTATGACATTTTTTTGTTTTGTTTTACAGAATTTACACCAGAGAATGTGAGCATCCCTCCAAGGTATGGTTTGTCTCTTTGATTAATGAAAGCACTAAACACAGGCAGTGGAACACTTACAGGATCGCTGCTCATAAGGAAATTGATTACCTTTAACTAGAAAACAATGGAAAATGGCGAAGTGTAATGACTGGGTACCTATTTAACTCCACAATCATTACAAGGTCCAGGAAAGCAATCACTGTGTTTTGTAAAACTCTGGTATTAATGACTCTTAAAATGTGAGAAACATTGCTTAAAAACACTCCTCAGAAGACTGATTACTGCCATCATACGACAAAATGAAACATTAATATCACCAAGATTGCAGGCTGGTTGTGTTTTGATTAAAAATATGCCTTCTTGCTCAAAGCTATTGTTTTCATTCCAACTTTGCATCCACAGAGAAACGAACAAATGTGACTCTCAAGTGAAGTCAATCACTAAAGTCATGTTGGGGATTAATCAGTGTTAATTGGAACCCCGTTTCAAGAACAACCAAAAACCATTCTTTTCCACTTCTTTACAACTAACAATTAGAATCAAGCTCTATTGCTCTGGATTAAACCAACTCCTCATTTCACTACCCTATTAGATTCATCCCCCCTGCTAATGGGCCTTGTGATGAGCTATTGATCTACAGCAAGGTGTCTCAGGAAGTGAAGGAGAATTATCCAAAACCAGCCAAAAAACAAACAAACAAACAGAAAAAACCTGCAAAGTAACAGAGTAGACTCTGTTTAACCCTTCGCTTGCTATGGTCAACAATAGTCGGTTCAGCCCTCTCATTTCCACCAATGCTGAGACTGAGAACATTCGATTTTTGTACAACTTCCTCTTTCGATTGCACAATTAGGCTTTGACCCAGTTTGTACCATGTAGAATGATTCCAAAGCGGAAATTAAAATAAAAAATAAAATATGTTCAGCACTTGGGGAAATGTGGGGGAATTTTAAATCTGGGGCTCAGGGTTAAGTTAATGCAAAAGTCATAATCGTCCCATTTCCAGGTTCACTTTCTCAACACTGTGCTAACACCTTTTAGCCTAGCATTACACATCTAGAGAACAGATCCAAATCTCTTTTTTTGTTTTGTTTGGTTTTTCTTGGACTGTTATGAATTGGCGCTATACAAATAAAGATTGATTGACTTGAAGAGCACACACTTTTTTTTAGAATCTTCTAACTGGTTTAAGCTGAAATAGATACTAACCCTGTTAGTTAGAGTATCTGTTCTTAGTTGACATTTAATGCTTTTAGCTGATTTCAAAAGTAAACACATAGTGGTAGTCACGAAAAAGAAATAGAAAACTGTAAAATGTTTTGGCTAATGTGAGCTTGTTAACTCAAGTTTTTACTGTATGTTAATCATAAAATATATTAAGCGTAATAAAACTAAGTTTGTTGTAAGGTCTTCCTTTTGGGTTCACTTAATATGACATATTTGAGCTAATGTGGCTGGTGTGACATTTTAAGTTGCACAACACAAAGCTAACAAATTAGCGAATGCTAATGCTACTCCAAACTCATGATCCACAAAAAAGAACAAATAAATGAATAAATAAATAAATACAAGAACGTGCCAATTTTTAGTCCTCAAAGGTCACATATTAAGAACACTGGCATATCAAAGGTTGACTCGTTCTGAAGGTTTCACTAAATGTTCTGATTTTTTTTAAAAATGAGTCCTACCTTTCTCAGGCTGTGAAGAGATGCCAGTTACATCATTCATGGCCCAATATTCTCCATTTTTCTTTACACAAATTGTCAGACTTCTTTGAGTCGAGTAATAGACTTTAAAATTTTGGTTTCAACACATTGGAATAGTGACCAATAGAAATAAAAGATGTCTTGAAGCTTGAAGCTTTGTCAAAATGACTGTGACAGGGTATTGAGTTATGTGATGCGATTTATGCTAGCCAGTTAGTCATTTATCCAGCTATTGCAACCAAGGCAATGCTATTTGATGCAAATGTAAGGGCGGGAACAGCTGATGATGCACACAAGTTCTCACGGATAGTTTCATTTTCGTTCAGCTTCAAAGGCAGGGTGCATTAGAGAGCCCTGCTTCTGAATTGGGACAAAGTTGTACAAGTTAGCCATACATGCTAACATTTGCAGCTTTAGAAGGCATTACCCCTTGATACCTTATAAGCTTCTGTGCCCGTTATTGTGAAAAACTTAACCATTGAAGCTCATAAAAAAGTCCTTAACACCTTTTCTAAATGAAAGAAAATGGATAATTAACCTTTATGGTTAAATGCTATACTTTGTCTCTACATACTGTCCTTTCTAATTGTCGAGGTGATGAGTTTAACCTCTGACCAGCTTGGCGAAGGGAAATTATTATAAGTATCAGCAAAAAGGAATGTCCTGCTTTGAAAAGTTCCTCCTCAGCTCTTTGATATCAGTTATTAGTGATGAGCTTTTTTTTTATTTCCCAGAGAAAAGAATCAGATACATTAGGGGTGAGAGTGAGTGATGACGGTAATTAGGACAGAGTTGTCCTTTCTCAACCTCTGCTCTTCCACTTTCTGCAGACCTTTAAGGACTTTTATTCTTCTCTGTTTCCACCTCTGGATGAAAGATTTATATCATCTATCACAAGGATGAGATTGCTAATACGCCTCACGTGTGTGAACCATCATCCTGCAGCAGACAGTACCTACGCTTTTTCTCCAGACACCTGTATTTAAAGAGTCTTTACTTTTCACAAAATGAATGTATTATTAGCAGTTTTGCTAGATAAGCTGCCTGTAATTATTCCGTCTGTCATTGATTTCCTTCACTTTCAGATCTTCCAAACTCCCCGCAGATTGTTCATAGATACAGATATCCAGACTTCGATTGGATTCTACTGGTTCAAACACAGCTCTATTATATTTCCTACAGTTCTCCATTTATTCGCCTGCCGCTCGCTGAGATTTGCAAGGCGGTAAAATTTGATCCCTCCCGGAACAAATTGAAATGTACTGTACTTGCAGCGCTCAGCAGTAGGGCTTTCCTGCAGCGCAGAGAGGCCATATTGTGCTGACTAGACTCTGGCGCTCACCTCAGTGCACACACCAACCAAAAACTGTGGACCATTATTCCCATACGCTGTGGAGAAAACCAAAGAGTGTGCATCTGTGAGCTACTGGGAGGATTTTAGGTATGCTTCTAAATTTAATGGGTGCAAAAAAAATGTCATTGGATGAAAGTGTGGGTCTGAGTGAACAACTGTAGATGTGGGTGCTTTATGGAGGTGCCTATACATTTAAGCATTTCAAAAATAGTGATGTGTCATTTGAGAACAATGACAGTAACATTTGCCTCTAAAATGACAACCAAGACAGGCTGCAGCAGTTTGTGCTGCTGCCTCACAGCAAGAAGGTCGCTGGTTCGAATACCGGCCCGGGTATGGTGTGCCTTTCTGTGTGGAGTTTGCATGTTCTCCTCTTGCATGCGTGGGTTCTCTCCGGGTTCTACGGCTTCCTACCACAGTCCAAAAAATAACTTAATCACTAGGTCAATTAATGATTCTAAATTGCCCGTAGGTGTGAGTGTGAGCGTGAAAGGTTGTCTGTCTCTATGTGTCAGCCCTGCGATTGACTGGCGACCAGTCCCAGCCTCTCGCCCTAAGCCAGCTGGGATAGGCTCCAGCCACCCGCGACCCTGAAAAGGACAAGCGGTATAGAAAATGAATGAATGAATAAGTCCAAGATGCTTGATTTAGTGTTATACTGTGTAACATTCGTTTCCCTTCTTCATCAAAGTGTGACCAGGGCTGTGTCCAAAATCACTCCCATTTTCTCTTAAAGGTCCTGTCTTGTTACTTATTCTTGTTGGCTGTTTTTTTGTGTGTAATTTGTATTGTATTTGTCCTATATGCAAAAAAAAAAAACCCAATAAATAAACAATGACAAAAAAAGAAGTGTAAGGTCTCCTACTTTCTCACCATGTTGAACATATGCAGAAAAAAAAAACTTCCTTGGGAGCATATTCTGACTAATGCTCTGACTAACATGACCCATTATTCAGGTTGACACAGGCATATGTCGGAAAATGAGCTTAATCAGATTGTGACAGTCAGAATAAGGTGTTTATATGTCTCCTAGGTAATCAGAAAATTGTCCTTGTAATGATTTATACAGGAATATATATGGTGTGCATGTTGACATAGTCATCGAGTGTGTCTGTCTTCCAAGAGAACCGTGACATGTATAAAAACGATATGCAATACTAAAGACTCATGGGTAGAGAGCCATCTGCCTCAGCTATGAGACCAAGAAAGGGGGAGAAGCAGAAGAAGAAATACATGTAGAGGAAAATTAACAGAAAACAGAGAAGGGAAGATAGAGATGAACACATTCCTGTCATTAGGAGAGGCAAACGCAAAAACACGACTAGCTTCAGCATCAACATTTTTAAAGCGTTTGAGGAGCAGGGGAAGAAAAAAAACAGGCTCTAGGGTCTCGTTTGGTTTTTTTCTCAGATAGCAGCAGACAGGATGATTCTGGGTTTTAGACACATAAACACCTCCATGAGCCAGCCACAGGCCCAGAGTTCATAGGATTGATGCTGTAAAGCCCTTTCCCCCTCTCTGTCTCTCTCATGCACACATGCACACATACACAGCTCTATCTCGGTCTCTCCTCCCCTCTGTCTCCTTCCTTCTCTCCCTCCTGCCCTCCCCACTCACCTTTCCTCATGATTAGATTGACTGGCTTAGTTTTGGGACCAGCAGCTCAGGGCTTGAGAAGCACTATGAAGGGGAATTGCCTTTAACCGAGATGAGGTTTGTCTCAGCTCACTCTTGGCTGCTGCTTAAAGCTGCAGGGTATTCAGCGTGCGTCGCAGCACACCACCTGTAAACGTTACCAATAGCCCCCTGGTCAGGCAAGGCAGATCACTTCTCTCAGGTTGACTGTGTTTGTATTTATTGTATTGTGTACTTGTTTTAACTCCACTGCTGCTGCATCAATCAGGGTGGTGGAGCTTGGAAATGAAACCCAGCAGCTGAAATTAAATTGCTTTGATCATCTTTTCTGGATCCATACTAACAGAAAATGTAGAATCAAAGAGAAGCATTACATCTGACTTTGGCATGACATTGGGTCGCCCTAGAATTTTTTCCTTTGTGACCATTATGGGCATCATTATGAGGAATGGGCATGCTTACAGAGTAAGCACCACAGCAGTATATCACCAAATTCATACTTACAATTGCCTTGCAGGCACATGCTGCTACCTTTTTCCTTTTTTATATCACCCCCTTCGTTTGTTTCCTTGGGATTCATGTCAATTTGTCCTCATTTTGCCTCATCCTGTGGTTACAGCATGGAAGCTGAGACACAGACAAGGGGAGAAAATGAGTATGTGCAAAAGGTTGTGTGTTTGGTTTTTTTGTCAAGCAAAGTTAGAGAGAAAATAAAAGGAGGAAAAAGGCAAAGGAGTAGTGGAGAGGATGGCAGGTGGAGGAGGGAGGACGGTCTGGGTTGCCTTTCCGTGTCAGAAGAAGAGTGTCTGGCCCGTAACGAAATGCCAACCAAATGAGGACGGATCAGGGGGCCGAGCGTAAGCCACCCTGAGCCCCCATTACTGAGCGCAGAAGACGGATGGGACTGCTTGTCCTGAGGGAGGGAAGAGAAACACACACACAAACACATTAATACACATCCTCACACTCACCAGCGTGCACAAGCTTCAAGGACGACATCACACACAAACACACACATCAGGACTGCACAAAAAGGCACAAAGACAGGGAGGAATAGATAAAGGTATGTTGATGAAGCGTGTGCATGTGAACTCCATTTATTTCAACAGTCAGCATTCAAAATAACTCTCCACCGAGAATGCAAATTTATAGATATCAAGCAGCAAATAAAATCTGAGACACTGACTCACTGACTACACACACTTAACACAACAAATGTCTCACTGCTAGCAGAAGTTGTCTATGCTAATTTGCAGAAGGCAAATTAGGCAGCAACGCATACTGGACCAGATCATGATGAATGATGAAAGATAATGTGATAAATTTGTTGCTCCAAACCAGATCAAAAATGTTTATGTCGCTTAAAAGCCTCAAATGTCTGCTTGACGTCGCAAGCAAGCATTTATTTCTTATTTCTTTCTTCTTATTAATCTTCCTGGTGAATGACTTCCATGACAAGGAGCGCAGAGCATCAGAGGAGCACAAGCTGCTGAACGAGGGAAATTTATGGAGCCACCCTGGCGGCAGTAGACCCATATCAAACGACACAACGGCAATCAGGCTTTTTGTAATGGCTAATCATTCTCATTTCCCATGGTGAAATACTAATATCACTCCCGCTGAGGAGAAAGGCGCCAGAGAGTTTTTAACTTACTCAGTGACCATTCAAGAGCACTTACACCAACCGCTGTTTATATCACCTTTTAAACGACACACACAAAGCCCTACATTAATTTAAGTCAGTATCAAGCTATTCTTACCAAAACACTTACATCCCGAGTCCCGGATTTCACATATTCATTATTTCAAGAGGTATGATGAGGATAACATTTGACTTTCAAAAAACGACTGTATTAAGTTATAAAATTAAACTCTTGACATGTTAACATTTAATTTTATTAACACCAACAAGGCAAGGTGAAGCACAGGGAACAGAGTGATATAGAATGATTAATGAAATGCAGTTACGTGACCCTCTTTTAGCCGGTTCACTCAAAGAATGAACTGTGTATTTTTAAAAAGTATGGTAAGTAGGTTTTATTTTTTTTTTCCCTCTAAAAACAAGTGGATTAAACTGTTTCAGCCATGAAGTAAACCACAGTTTTTGATATTTATTTAATTTATTTATTTACTAATCTCTTTTACAAGAGTGTCCTGGTCAAGACAGCAGCAGGTCACAAAACACAATGCATTGACAACCCGATGCATCATCCTCCAACACCTTTAGTCGACTTTAAAAACAATTTAAAGAACCTGCTCCTTCTTGAGACCCAAATTCTCCTGCAACAGGTTCCACACTGCAGAAGCTGCATATCTAAAACTCCTTTTTCCAATTTCAAGACTTACTTTAGGAACAGGCAGCAAATATAGATCTTGGGAATGAGAGACTGAGCAAAGACTGTAAGTTCCGTTTTCCCACATTTCTCAACTTGATAATATAAGGTCTAAGGTTTAAGAATAAGAAACTGCATTTTCCTCTCGTGTTCACCTGAAGCAGGCTTTGAAAACACAAGGACTATTACCTAAAACATTAGAATACCCATTCTTGGGTTGCCACTATGGCCTTGTTGTTAGGTTTTGCACCCCATAAGCCTATAGCCCTCAAGTTGGTTCTAGTCCAACCTACAGCACCTTTTCTGCATGTCACGCCACACTCTTGTCCTGTTTCCTGCTCTCTCCACTGTCCTGTCCTCTCTAAATAGAAACATAAAAAGTCAATTAAAAAAAACAAAGAAAGGCCAGTTTTTGCTGCAAATTCACTGAGCTTGAAATTCTCAACACAAAGTAACCCATATTAACAGTAACACATCGTCATTATTTAACACAAACAACCCACCATGTCTGTTACAGTATCAAAGTGAAAAACCGGGAGTGTTGACTGGTATGTTATTGTGTCAATGCAACTGTGGTCTCTGGCTCTGGTTCCGACAGCGGGAGATCTGAACTCCACCCCCTCGCATGCTTTGAGAGATATACTAATTGATCATGGGTGATGTTTGTCATTCTAAGCCAAAGCTCAACAGGTAGATATCACACGTTCACTTCAGCGTGAGAATTCAGAGGTGTGGTGTGAGAGCGTGTGAAGCTACTGAAATGTGTGCGTCTCATGGCCAATGTGTGAGTGTTGGCAGATTTGCATTGATAGACTCTATAGAAGTTAGTTTTATAAACAATAAACCTGATTGTGGTTTGTTCCACTTCATATTAAAAGCACCAGGAATAGCCTCGTTAGCTTCATCTCATTAAAATGATTGTCCTCTTAAGCGGTGTTGGGCCTGTAACTGAAAAAAGTAATATATTATTTATTACCCGTTACTTTTTTTACAGTATTATTATTATTTTACTTAGTCCTCCCTGCCAACAGTAATATAATACACTGCTGATTATATATATTTGTTTTTACATTTCATAAAATTGTTAATTGTGTCCTTTCTCCTCATGATTTTGAGTTTACACATGGCTTCTGTGTCAGATTCATATGTGAAATTAACAGCAGGTGCGTTTTTTTCCTGCAGCCTATGAACGCATCAAAGTTACAGGTTATCTGAAATACACACCTGGCTCAACTGAGGACGAGAGACACATTTTTTTAAATCCTGTTTAAGTTGATCTGAGTTGACAGAGACCTCATACCGGGACTCAACTTAGACCTGACAAAGATGCTGCTGTCATCTTTCCTCTCAACAAAACTAAAGTGATGGCCATATTTCCAGCCACTGAACGTAAACATGTACTGCTCCACCTTTCAAGCTAACTAGGGTTGCCAGGTATGTATGACAACAGTTAAAAAAAACAAGCCTATCAGTCAGAAACTACCCATGACAGTGCCTAAAAAGATGCCCAATTCCACTTGAAAACCACAAACCTTGTGTTTTTGCTTTTTGTTTTTTTTTTCTTCTTATGTTAATGTACTTATTTATTACTATCTATAAAGGCATTACGGTGTCAACACCGAGTCCAAAATGAGTTTTCCCTAGGGGACACTAATGTTTTTTCTATTCTATTCAATACCCTGCAACCATAAAGCGAGCTACATTGCTGCTCAGCTGACATGTATTTTAAATCAATAACATTAAGGGAATAACCATTATTTTTGTGTGAGTAAGTGTAAAGTTAATACTGGAATTTTATGAGTAATTCATTACACTACTCGTTACTAATAAAAGCAATATTATTACTGTAATGTGTTACTAGTAATGTGTTACTGCCCAACACTGCCCCTAGATTAGAGTGCTGCCTTTATGGGTAATCTTGCCCCACTGTTTTAGCATGTATTGCAGTAGCACGTAAAAGTGTACTAAAATCCCTCTTCAGTCTGTTACAGGAGTAAGTAAAGTTTGTAGAAGATGGCATTTTCAGTTCTTGTAGGAGTAACAATTGCCAAAGCTGTTTCATTTCAGGCCAAACCAATGTCCATGTTTGCCCCCTCCTGGTATCAAAGACTTCGCCAGTGTAGTCAGTGCAGGCCACAGCAGATTTCATCAGCTTTGTTTTGAGGCAGAGATAACCTACAGCTCTATTATCCCTGGTGAGGTCAGGCCTGCTTTATGAAAGAGATGAATAAACATAAGGATTGAAGTCAGCAAAATGTAGGATATTTTAAGCAAGCCAGCAGCATGCTTTATTAGTATGAGTAATTAGCACGGATATTCATACCAGTTGTTTTGCTTCTCCACCTTTGATGAGAGGGTATCAGGGCAACCAAAGATAGCAATAGCATGAGACAGAGAGGGTGGAGAAGTGTGCATGTGTGTGTGTGTGTGTGTGTAGCCTTGTTATTTCAGCTCTTACTCCCAGGAGGCTTACTTCCTATTTCAATTAATCCCTAATCAAACTGGGAGCAGCTAACATGATCTGATTTGGCCTCTTCACATCGGGACGCTCTAATCAGTTTCCCCATCCAAATAGGATTTGGAGGCAGACCAGAGGACACACACCTCCTGCATTGTTGAGATTGTCCTCTGAGATATTATCACTCTGTGACACGTCCTACCCCGTGACTCCCCGTGTGTTTTAAAGAGGACAGTGTCAACATGAATAGTTAGACAGCTCTAAAACTTGAATGCAAGGTGATAGAGAGCATTGCAAGTATTCCGGCGGTGTTATCTGTCCTCAGGCGGGTTGGTGGCTCTGGAGTTTGTTCAGCGCCAGATAGTGGAGGACTGGTGCCGACTGCATAATGTCTGCGGAGAGATGAGCCCGTAAACAAAATCTGATGTATTATTCACACCTTGGCAAAAAGGGTGAACACCGGTGCCTGATGCTGTGATGTACGCTGACACCTCACATCTGCTAGCTAATGAGTCTGACTGCAACAGGGCCCTCTCATCAAGGGCATCAGTCGTCGCCCAACTGTGGGACAAGAGATGAGACTACAGTGCCTCAAGGCCCAGCTTCTGTTGCAATATAGAACAACAAGCAGCTGCAAAGCACCAGGAGAGCACTTACATCAATCCATTAAGAGGCAGAGACGCAGCACGGTTGAGGAAATAAACAGAGTACAGAGGGAAGTAGAGTACAAGATGGAATTAAAAGTAAACTAAGAGAGACACAGGAGGGGAGAGGAGGAATGAAGAATATACACCTATGAGGCATAACAGGAAGGAAGGTGTAAATTAAAGACAGCTAAAAGTAGATGTGCTCATAAGTTCCCGGCAGTTTAATTGATGTACTCATGCTCACATTTTCCTGAAGCTGATAAAACAGCTGCTCATATTTTCTCAGTATGCAAGGACACACAAAAGCAGAAAGGCATGTACTTTCCATTATTCAAGGTCTTATACCAGAAAATTCTAAATAGTACAACCCTGATGAGACAAATATTAAAACAGTGAGAGAGTGTCTGCTGGTGCCATGTAAATTATGCTGACCGCAGGTTAATTTGGTGGTTCAGTGCCCCCTGGAGGTCACCACTACATTTCAGCTGCCTAATAACCATGTTTTGTGGTCACATTTCTGTCACATCAATTACATTTTACATTTACAGAGGTAACTGCTTAATGTATAACTGACAGACCTCCATCAGGTGAGAAAAAAGCAATATCAGTGCATCGAATTCTTCCCAACCTGCACGATCTACTGCAAACTTTGAGAGCACAGTTTGAAATGTGTATAATATTTGTTCATGAATATTTCTTACGCCAAATATTCTCACGTCTTTGGTAGAGGTGCTGTCAGGAGCTTTTGAGTTTGAATTTAGTGATTTGTTGATTCTGGTGACCCTGCTGGACAACACTGGTCGTGCTTCTCTGGGATCAAGACTCTCATTTCCCATGAGTACCATCATCCCTGGGGCAATATGTGGCTCTTGACATAAACGCCACTGACTGTGTGATGGGTATTAACTCAGCCTTTTGCCTGTCATATCTGACATGAGCAGAGCCTGGAAAAATTCAGTGTAAAGAAATAACCGACCTTGTTTCTGATATTTTTGTTTTATCATGTAGCTCATGAGAAGGCATCTACTGAGCCCCTAAAGGGACGTGGAGAAAAAACAGATGGAAAAAAAGAATTCTCGAGATCTTGCAAATGTTGTCTCAGGAGTTTATTGGTCAGTGTAATACTTCCGGGTCAATTCAACCAAAATGATGGAACACACAAATCCATGAGAAAGGTTAGTAGAATTTCACTTTGAGCTTGGCCTCAAATATATCAGTTCTTGGACGTAGGAATGGTTTTCATTTAAGCGAGAGACCTCGTCTCTTTCCATGCGCATGATGTCCTAGTTGAGGACATGCCTTGCCTAAAAGCAAACTAATGAACTTTTGGGTTGAATCATTGACACAAAAGTAATACACTGACTTATGGCCCCTCTGACAACATTTAAAAAAAAAACAGACAACATCTGTGAGATCTCGCATAAAGATCCTTAAAAAATACATTTTTTTCTCTTTCCATGTCTCTTTAGGAGCTCCGTAGGCATCAGTTTAAATGTATAGTTTATCAAAACTTCACGTCCAGCATCCTCTGCTACTTTATCAGGTCGTAGAGGATGACGGGGCTGCTATTAAAAGCAAACAACCCAAACAACTGTAATCGTATTTAGATCGACTTATTGCTTCATACTGATTGGGGCACAGAGGTAGGTTACATCTCTTTTTCCTAACTGAATGTTCTGCTTTTCCAGCTGCCAAGGCTGGACAAAAGAGAAAACATCAAAAAGCCTTTAAAAACGGTGGCTGAAAATCCTGTGTTCATGTTGCTCCTGTTGTTCACAGTTGGAAGCTCTTTGGTATACAGGATGCCAGAGCCTTTCCGTATTGGTTTCCCAGATTCTAATAACACCAGAGAGCAGGCATGGAGCTGTTGGATCACTGTGATCAAAAGGAAGTTATGTGCTGCATTAAACTCTGCCTTAGTGTTAGAGAAGAATTGTCCAGCCTGCATATTTTTTATGGCCTTGTTTGATTTTAGAGTTAACGCACAAGATGTCCAGCCTTGGAAAATAACAGAGTTTTTGTAGCTCTTGAAAGTGAGCAACAAAACTTTAACAAATCTTGAATTTCTACATTTTAAGTTGCATGAAATCCTCCTGGGATAACATGTTTAATTAGATTCTCTGTTCGAGGGGCTCACACTCACCCAGAAACTTAACAACATTGTTCTCATTGCAATTCTTACAAGTGGTCATGATGTGCATCAAAGCGTACCTCTTCCCCCCTCAAAGTGCGCTGGAAAACAAACACCCACTTCACTCCACTCTCAAAACATGAAGCATGGAGGGAGAGCGAGCAAAGGGAGCACCTCATTTATCAAACCCCAGTTGGCCAACGGTGGGTGGGCATCACTGTCAAAAGGCCAATTAACAAGAAGCCCATTGTGAGCACCACAGAGCAGCACAAGGGAGAGTAACCATTAGCAGAGATTCATCATTAGGAAATAATGGGACCAGAACAGGAAACACGCTTAACGTCACTTTTGAAGGCTGTTTCTCGCTGAAGAAAAGGTGTGACTCTCTGCTGATCCCTTTCAAAACATTACTTTGAAATTATTTTGGTCATTTTACGTGCAGACGTTGCCTCCAGAGAAATTCAATAATTTTAAAATCACAGAGCCAGACATTTGATGGATCTACAGCTTAAGCATGTCCACTATTCCTCGTTTTCTCCATCTAAAGTGTCTGCAGTGAAAAAATGATTGTGAAACTCCAACATGAATACAGACAGGAGGAGAATCAGGGAGATTTCTAACAGTGAGCGATCAATACAGCTCAAAGAATATCAGTAGAGAATAGAGATGAACAGAGATGGGCTTTAGCGTTCAAGGGCTGCAGGGATTTTAGTGTTTTGGGAGATTGCTGGTTTCATACGTTGTGCCTTTTGTTAGATTATTTTGTCCACTGTAAAAAAATAATGATTCCTCTGGCCCTGAGGCAGAGGTGGGGGATTTGTAAGTGTTCACTCCAGTATGTTACTGTATTGAATGTGCTTCAGATGAAGCCGTCAGTGAAAACAGTTTGTGCAGTTATTTGGAGAACTTTGAAAATTTCCATTTTATTATTACTCTGGGCTCTGATGCTGACTGTTAATGGAGGGAAAAACAGACAACGTACAAGATAAAAGCTCTGAAGATAGACTGAGTTCAATCTGTATTTGCATCTTTACACTTTATATTTCTGTATCTTTTTTTTATGATAATATTTTTGTGCGTAGGAGTCCTTTAGAGTTAATACATAAGGCTTATTGTTGCGTGTCCTTGCAGAACAGCCAGTGGATTCACTGCCATTTCCTGTTAGAGTGCAACAAAAAAAAAGATGGAGAAAAGCGATGGAGGAAACAGCTAAAGGCATTGTGTGAAGTATTTATCAAGATTAAGTGTACTACATCATATACACAAACATAGAAAACCTTCAGAAACATGGCCTCCAAAACATAAAGACATCAGCATTTCAGTGACTCACTCTCACCTTCAATTAACACAGGAACAGACAAAGAGTTGAATCTGAGGCAGGTGTTTGACCTCCTGGAAAACAGCTTCATCTTAGTCAATTGAGAGGGAATTCAGTCATTTTTTGTGATTGGCTGATAAGATATTTGCCTTAATGAGCAGATGAACAGGTGTACCTAATAGAAGAGCGCATATAGTACAATCCCAGGTTCATCCCTTTTAGAGGAACTAAAGTACGATCATGGGATAACAAAGGAGACTTAAAACACTAAGAAAAGAACAGATTTAAACAATGTGGAAAAGTTTGGAAAATATGCTTAAATTATCAGGGTGAAATATATAATAAAGAAGAAAATGAAAGGGATATATAATGTTAAAATTCACAAGAAGGATGAAAAAGAGAGACCTTTAGGTGCAATTATAAACAACAAACTAGGAAGCTTTGAATTTTAAGAGACAAAAATAGCTGTATCACACAGGAAGACCTTGTAACACCAAAGGGGCTGTAAGTTTTTAGTTTTGTTTTATTTATCAACCTATTTTTTTTATTTTTATTTTTTTCAGGATAAAGACTCCATTTCCCATGAGCACTAACACCCACTGTTACTCTTACCCAAACGGCAACTTCCAGTCTGAAAATGTGAAACAATGCTGAAGTGCTAAAACCTGCAGTTCGTCCAGTGTCTGCTTGAGGCTGGAAGTCAAACACACACACCAAGCCAAAAATAGGTGTTTTCACAGCCGGAATAAAATTGTGAAATTACGGCCAAACTTGGCAGAGAAAAGGAATTTGTGAAAAAATGTTGTAAACTATGTGAACAACCTCTTCTCTTTTTTAGTAGTGTGGTAGACTGCCCCCTGCAGTTTGAGAACGGAAGACGGGCAGAGCATGAAAAAGCATTAAAGCCAAACATTTAAAGCATCTAATTTCCACACATGTGCATGGTAGAGACGGGGGTACACCCTGGACTGGACAGCCAATCACAGGGCTGACACACAGGGACAGACAACTTTTCAATTAAGAATCAACAGTTAACCTGAGCATGTTTTTGGACTGTGGGAAGGAGCCAGAGTACCCAGGGAGAACCCAAGCATACATGTGGAGATCATGCAAACTCTACACAAAAAAACAGGATTTACATATTTAAACATATTTGTATTATATTTGATATGAACCAACAACCCACCAGTGATAATGCTGGTAAGCCAGTGAAGAATAATACTTTTTAACTCAGATTTTGGCTTTTGTTTCTTTTGTTAAAAAGAAGGTGTAGAAGTGGGAATCAGGAGCGCTTCGGAGCTCGGATTTTCGATTCAAGGAAAGCAAAGGGTAAAGATGTCACAAAGGATCGAACCATAGCCTGAAAATCTTCTTGCAACTTTACCAAAGGACTCTGATCCCAAGGTGACTCAAGTGCTTCGTGTATTTGCTCAAAATGCTCTTAATAATTCATTCATGAAAATCTTTTAAAAAGTAAATGTCAAGCACTTGGCCTTGGAGCCTGAACAGAAGTGACAAAAAAACTTTGTCCTTCCAAACTTTCTGTTCTTCCGACTTGATTCAACAGCACAGACCTTTCTTTGGGTTCACATTGAAAATTAGCTTTTCAGGCAGTGAGTGGGCGCTTGTGTGTAGATGTCTATGAGTTTGTGGTGCTGTGACCTGGCTTTGTAGGTGCTCCAGGTCGAGGTTGCATGTTTTGTTCCCAGGAGACGTGGGCTGATTAAGAGCTTTGTAACATTTAATGGCTTTGTGGGCTGGGGAGCTCCACACCGACAATTCAACCAGGGACAACAGAAGGCCAGTTCTCTTCTCTTTTGAGGAGACACTCCTGAAACAGCAGCTCCTGTACCTTCAAGCACCACAAGCAAGTTTGAATTCAACACACACTGACATACACACACACACACACATCACCCTGTGCAGTCGTTATAATGCACACTCAATTCTCTCCGTCTCATTTTTATCTCAGACTCTTAACTCCTCTTCCTGTCTTTCAAACTTCTGCTTCATGCACCTCGTTTCTCTTTTCTGCGTCTCTCAGTGTGTTTTCCTTCACTCCTGATTTACTCTCCTGCCGCATCTGGCTCTAATACACACGTACACACTGCTCTCTGTCTCTCTCTAGGTTTCTGTCAGACCCTGTCAGCAATATAACCTGTCAAAGTCAGTCACAGTGATCAGCTGTCACTCAGACTGACACAGGCCTGCTGACTTGCAAGCATAAACCAAGACGAGGGTGAGGTGTGTGCATATGTAAGGCCTTTGGGAAATGGGAGGAAATATTTAAAAGGGTCATACAGTGATGCCTTTTAAGAAGCACTGTACACTGAATTGTTTTAACAAATTTGTGACAACTTTTGTATTCAGGATGTTTAGAAATGTAGGGCATATGAGGTAGGGGAGACCAGGGACAGTTACAACACCTCAGACACCGTTTGGATTGGACAAACCAAAAATTTTTTTCAATAAACTTACATCTTTCTCTTAATAGTCAAGACAATTTAAAGATGATTACAGAAAATACATTCCTCACAGTTTGCATTTTGAATGTATGATGTCAGATGTTGCAACTGACCCCGGCCCAGGGACAGTAGCAACACTATTTGGGGTTACATGTTGCAAGTACACTATATTTAGTGTTATGGTACAATATATTCCAGTCTTATAATATTTCATTATTTATTTATCAGCTTTGATATTATGATAATTATAGATTTGTCTAGAAAATAGGTCTTATGTGCAGGTGTCAAAGATTCAGACTGATATAAAATACAGTAGGCTGTCATGACATAGGAAGACACCACACTGTTAAAAATACTGTTCAGTGGTCTGTTTTTATATTAATGCATTGTATGGGGACAGTTGCAACAGCTCTTTCTGTCTTCTTCAAAACCTACTGTGACACCTCCCATAGCGCCTGTCACTGAAAGTTAATTGTTTGTCTTGGTGAGTTGTGAGGGGATTGGCTTTGCCATGTCAATTCCAATATGGCTCCCACTGATGAAAGGTCACAGATACTACTAAGGGTGGGTGCAAAAATTGTTTCACATAAGTATCAGGGATTTTTTGTTTTACAATTTTAAAATCTTTTTTATTATTATTATTTCAGTCTTTGATTGAAAGCTGGGTTGGAAAAAACATTACCACTTTTCTCCAGCAGAGGGCGAAATGTTTTTCTTTGATTATCTAGAAACATGATGTCAGATCCCTTGACTACATCTTAAAAGCTGACTCACATGTGATGTTCATTTTTGGGGGGAAATATGGCTCCTGATAGTCTATCTAGTCGTCATCATTCAACTTTAGATGGGCTGGTGTTAAATAAGGGAAGTATCGCCAATACCAAAGAATCACAATTTAAATCGAATCAGCACCCCAAAAATCGTAAAGAATCGAATTGAGAGAAAAGCATATCGTCCCAGCCCTAGAGACTACGTCAATTAATTATAGAGTTCATGGGCCCCACCACCTGCCAAGGCTGTGCCTCCAGTAAATGTCTGCTGCTATAATGTTCTACTACCTGGATTTAAACAACCATGGATGGCAGTTGGTATTTTGATGCATGGCATATAATGGTAGTATTTTCATTTGGAAGGTCAAGTTGTTTTTCTGGGCTAATTCCATAAAACTGGCATATAACCATGTGACCGGAGAGATACGTAACCAGCAAAGACACAAAGTCATTAAGATGCTAGCTCTGCTGATGGTAGCCACACAAACCAGTTACCAAAAGATTTAGTGATCCCATGTTAATCCATTTAAAACAAATTAAACTAAAATTCATCGTTTCAACATAAGTTTGTTGGTATCATTTGCTTTGGAACATGCCAAGTGGAAACAAAAGCAGTTAGTCTCAGGCTTTTAGGTTAAACTAAACAATAGTGTTAAAATATACAATTTATGGAGAGAACTTAAAATATTTGGATCTTTTTAACATGTAATAATAAGATTAATCATTTTAAATACTGTCACTCATTTTTATCAGTCCACATAGATGTATAATCCTTTATTTCTTGTCAAAGTTGATTACATCATTGGATATTATTGATTTACAATGTTTTTTCACTTGGACAGCTTTATAGTGTATGTTATTTTGATTTGCCTCACATAAATGGCCCTGTGTGCAGTTTCTAGTGGGTTTTTTTTTCCATGGGGTGTAAGGGTTGGATCTGCCAGCATGAGGCCTAAAATTACTTACAAAGGTGATGTTGATGCTGGCAGAGGTGACCTTCCTGCACATCAGCAAACTTCAGACCAGCTCTGAAGTAGAAGAAGCAACATGAGGCAAAACGGTGAACACAGAAAGTCTGGGATGTGGAGGACAGAAAATGAAATCCCACTGCTGAAAGTTTGGTCAGGGAAAGTTTCAAAGAAAGTTCCAT
This sequence comes from Labroides dimidiatus, assembly GCA_030710495.1. NCBI lineage: Eukaryota > Metazoa > Chordata > Actinopteri > Labriformes > Labridae > Labroides > Labroides dimidiatus. The sequence continues at coordinate 13,031,050 of CM061161.1, forward strand.
GTCTGAAAACTTCTCAAGAAAAAGAAAAAGGAAAACCATGGCTGCAGTCCTACAACATAATAATTCTGGTAGATCGAACTGGCAAAGAAGATACAGATCTTTCTGATTGTACAACACTTCCCATTTCAACATCCAGACTCCAGACAGATACTATATTATTAAGCTGAATTTTAAATGTATCAGCTCAATAAAGCAAACTACAGCCAGCTAGCTGTTTTGCTAAAACTAAATGGGCCTCAATTTTTGTGCAAAGTTCAGATTATTTAAAGCATTATTTGTGTAATGGAGCTTTAAGTGAAGTCACAGTCAAGAGGCATTAATTAGCTTCTCTCCCACAGCTCTATCCATCCTCAGTGTCATCTCATTACTGTTTGTTTGGTGTTTAGCATTCAAACCTCTGAGGGACGTATACACCATGTTATATGGAGGCAAGAAAGCTCTTTATCTTTTTAAGCACACACACACACACATCGACACACACAAAGAGAAATCAGTCGTCGAGGGGCGTTACAGTGGATATCAGTGTTAACACAAGTAATTGCCTTCTGGTTCGGGAGCTTGTGAGTGTTAATCCAGCTCAACAAAGTTTGCTCTTCAGTGCGTGACTCAGAGTACGCCGCTTTATCTGCACTCTTGGTTTGGCTGCTTCTGCCAGAACGTCACATCTGGGTGTGTGCTGCGTTTGTCATCCAGTTGATAGCGCTACACAGAAGGTAACTCACTCCAAAAATGAAGTGAATTTATCATCTCTGAGGAACAGGGAAATAAAAGGTCCCCCAAAACTGCTGACATTAAGACAAATTCAATGTCTAGTGTGTGAGATAAGGAGTGTGGTGAACCTTTTTAAAAACCAAATCTCATCAAATAAAACATTATCACATTTCTCTGTTGGAGGCAGACAATGGTGGAATTACTATGCCTACAGCAGCTGTGAGGTCTCTTATCTTTTATCCTCACGATGAGATAAAACATTTTCTCATTTCCTTTGTTTTACATTTCACACATTCGGAGACAAGGTGATCTCTCCTGGCGGTGTGAGCTCCCATGTTAAGCAGCCTGTTACCGACAGGAAGAGATGTCATTCATTATGAAAAATGCTTAATGAGATCTTCCCAGCGATGCCACCCAGTGATTTGAAACTACACCATCCTGCCTCTGAATTTTTAATCAGGATATTAAATATTTAAGATATGAATAAAGACTGAGTTGACAAAGCAATTAGATATTGACTGACCTTTTCAGTGTGTTTGGTATTCTGGATCACTCGCTCAAGATTCATCTGACAGTGGTGAGGAGTGGATGGGGTGGTAAAAGTAGCACAGATCTTTCGCAATCAATCAGCACCTGAGAAGTGCAGGGAGGCGATTTCCAAACCTCGTATGTAACGCAAAGTTTATGCAGTGAGGCTTGGTGAGAAGACACAGCAATACTAGAGGTTAAAGACAGATCTGGATATCTAAATTAGTTGTAAATGTTCCTTTTCTGCTTTATTTTGAAAGTCTTGCTATGTGTGTCTTGGTTCCTTAAATATCAACACCTGTGTCAGTTTTACCTGCCCTTGGTTATACATCATCTATTAACACAGGTATGGCCTTGTTTTTCTTTAGACGCAGTCTCACATGTTGAAAAATGGAGCCCCAGTGGAACAACAAATAACTACAATCCCTCAATATCCACTTGAAGCTGGCTCTCAATTTTCTTTTCGTCACACCTATAGGGGGTCATCACCCTCAGACGTGTCCGGTAGCACCGCATCAAGTGGTTCCACATAACTTTCGGATCTCATTTACAAAGTATCTGGGTGTTAAATATCTAACTTGTCATATTTTCTAAGACATTAGTGAAGGTTTGGTTGGTTACAAGAGAAGGGATAAAGTAATATTTGAAACTATATTAGCTTTATAAGAGATAAGGAATAAAATGACATCAAAACACTGTAATATCTTGTCTTTTGTGCAAAGTATACTTCCAACTGATTTCCTGCTGCCATCTTTGAAGTATGTTGAGTGTAATAAAGCATTTATTCACTTACAGCTAATGTAATAACCAACGCTTGCAGCCAAACAAAGATAAACTAGAAGTCAAGGATACTGAGAGACTTTTCTAACCACTCACTAACAGGCTCACAGACATGGGGACCAATTAGATTGGCAGCTATCCCATTTTCCCTTACATAAGCAATTACAGTAAAGCCTCTTCATCTGCTGCTCTCAAGATGAGAAACTGAAGGGTGGAAAATAGCCAAACTGAGCGAAATGTCTGAAGGTCCCTCAAACTGGTCAGCACCCAAAGTCCCTCAGGGAGAGGACCAGCACTATGATACTTGACTTGGGCTTAGAGGTGGGTGACAGAGTTTATAAGGGGGGTGGGGGGCAGACCTATTACCACTGACATGAAGTAGGGGCAGTCAGAGCTGAGCCCATGACTCAGAATGACACCAAAGTTTTTCACACCAAGTTCCATCTCACCAAGTATGTTACAACATGGCACTTCATAGCTTTGACTCTGAATCACACCCAGAGTGAGGCAGAAACAAAGAAACAGAAACTTGTCGGACTATAGATGCAGAACTGCTTTGTCTCCATCTAATGAGCCAGAGGTAAGTAACAAAGTGGTCTATCCCAGACCTCTAAGATTGTCGGCTAACTGTCTGTCAGCTCCTCCTTTAGATCATTTCAGTTTTATGAGCCCATCAAATGGCTGTTGTGACTTTGCCATTTGGAGTCCAAATCCGGTCCATGTTGTACTTTATGTCCTAACCAACAGGCAGTAATGATCTTTTAGTGGCATTGGATGACCAAGTTGTCTTTTAGTTGGAAGAGCTTGGTGGCCAGAGTACTGACGACAGAAGCAGATAAATGACATGTTGGGGAGTCAGTGTCTGGGATGGTTTAGGGAAGTCAATCAGAGGCACCGCCATTGTGCATCCAGAATCTGTGTAGTAAAGACTATGAGTCACTCTGAGAGAATCTGAGTGGAGCCGGCTGACAAAAGTCAGTTTATTTTATCTCATTTAATTTAATTTTTTTATTTATTTTATTTTATTTTATTTTGAAGATCTAACCTCCTCTTTACAGAAGAGGATCAGGGCCACTTAAAAAAAAATAATGTCTAATATTTTCTTATCATCATCATTATTATTGTTCCGAGAAAAAAAACAGAACTCAGAGTTCTTATTTTGGTGTAGCTGGTATTTTGGATAAAAGAACCAAAAAATGAAAAGACCTTAATATAATGAAAGTATTTTTTTACATTATTTCTCTTACAAAAAAAAAAAAATGTTAAAAATGTTAAAGAGTAATTGCCCAAAATCTGAAGCAATCAAAGAAAAAAAAAAATAAATGTAACAAAATTCAGCTACAACCCTACAATTTCATTTAGCAGACACTTTTATGTATATATAAATTTTCCATTAGATTAAGTGCTTAAGTGTTCCCTGATCAGGTGAGTCTTCAGACGTCTCTTGAAAGAAGGAAGGGACTCTGTGGATCGTATGGAATTGGGTAATTCATTCCACTATTTGGGAGCAACAGAGGAGAAGAGTCTGGTAGAGATTTGGAGCCATGCTGGGCTGGGAGCACCAGGCGTTTCTCTCAGGCAGAGTGTAGTGGGCGGGAGGGAACATAGACCTGGATGCGGGACTCCAGGTAGGCAAGAGCTGTTCTTGTTACTGTTTTGTAAACCAGAAGTAGAGCTTTTTGAATTTGATTGGAGCTGCCACTGGAAGCCAGTGCAGAGAGATTAACAGCAGGGTGAGGTGTGCTGTTTTTGGCTGGTTAAAGACCAGACGTGCTGCTGCACTCTGGATCATCTGCAGAGGTTTAAATTTAAACACAGGGAGGTCTGCTAGAAGAGAGCTGCAGTAGTCAGTGCGTGAAATCACAAGAGCCTGTACCAGAAGCTGTGTGGCCTGTTGTGTCAGGTAGGATCTGATCCTCCACTATAAACAAAATTTGATTGTATTATCATCTTTATCTTTCTTGGACGGGATGTAGATATTAAGAGATATTAAGCTGTTGTTCCCTCAAAGCATCTAGTTTGGATGAGACACCAAGAGTGTGCAGCAGACTCTTAGCTCAGGTGCAGACAAACAGTAAAGTGAGGACATCATCAAACACAGCTTGAAGAAGAATTAGTTTGAAAAGCTCTTTGGAGAGTACTTCAAGGACCACAAGTAGCTCTCAACCAGAGGTGCCAGCATGTCACAGATCCAAAACCACCTGAACCCTGTTGAGATTATTTCAAGAGGAGACGGCTGAAAACCATCTGCTTTTCAAAACTTCAGAAGAGATGGCTGAAGTTTGAGTTAAACAAGAACACTTGGTGTTGCATCACTTCACCGTAGCATTGTTTATATTTACAACAGCCACTGCACTGCTGCCAGCCTGAGCAAATGATGCTGGAAGCCACCCTGTCTCTCACAGCCTTATTAAAATGTTGTGGCACAGGAGGGGTTAATTTGATCATTTATTGCTTTTGGGGCTGCATGAAGACCTGTGTCAGAACAGGAGACACGTGGTCCGCCACTTGAGGAATTTATGATGCCATTTTAAAAGCAGTAAATGAGGCATTTTGCATCATTAAAAGCTGTTTATAAATTCAAACCAACAAGTCTTAATTAGCTTGGACTCTTATTTTGCTAAAATGATGATAAAAATGCACACCTGCCTGAGAGGCGTTGGTGAAACTCTTCATTTCCTCCTGTCTCTATCATACACACACACACGCACACACACACACACACACGGACACACATTTATACTCCCACACAGTCGCTGTGACATGTGAGAGTAGAGAGGCCAGTGACACTGGTGGCTAATTAGTAACTCGCCTCATTAGTCGCCTCGTCTCCATCTCCGGCCCCTGCAATTATCTCTCTCAGGACCACACCAAGGTTGAGCTTCCCATCTTCATCTCTGTCTTGCACCCCCCTCCCCCACACATCTCCATTTAATCTATTTCCTTTTTTATTTATGATACAAGATACTTTTTTTTTTTTTACTTTTTAAATCTTTTTTTTTACTCACTTAATCAATTTTTAAATATCTTATTTTGCAGAAGGTTTAAAAACACCGCTTTTAAAAAAATGTTATTCAAGGCTTAAACAATGTTAATATTTGAGTTACAATCGTTACTGAAGGTATGCCACATGCCGGTGCCTCATTATTTTGCCAGCAGCTTGTGTTTAGTGTAGTACAATGTTTGTGCTGTCCTCTTTGTCAGATCATAAAAGAAAGAAAGGTTTCTATAGTGATCTCTCACTGAATGTAAGGTTATATGCACAAAACAAACTAATGTATAAATCGAAGTACATATTGTACATCACTAAATATGAGCTTGTTTCAGGCCAGGGATGGCAGCACCAGGCATTCAGCTTTTTCTGTTTTTTCTATTTGGCCTGCAGGACTAGGGAAAAATGTGCAACGGGCAATTATCTTAAAGTTGCACAGACAATGTGAAGTTATGAGATAAATGTTGACATTTTAATAAAAACATTCTTTTCCTATATCTCCTCCTGCTTTGCATGGTACTTGGGTTTGTAATAATGCTCCTTAAAGTCAAAACTTATTTCAGAGAGGTGAAGTGCTATTGTTTACTGCTGTTTTTTGTTTTTGTTTTTGTTTTGTTTTGTTTTGTTTGTTTGTTTATCCACAGTCTTTAAAGTCCAAATTTTCCTCTTTCAAAAGTTTTGAGTTTGTCAACCTTTCATTCAGCTCTATAGTGACATCCATACAAGGTGCATGTTAATATCAAAAATCCACCAATGGGTTAACATGAAAGTTAGCATTAGTTAGTATTCATCTTTCTTTCAGGGCAAGTTTCATTTACTCCAATCAAGCCAACAGTCTTATTTAGTGTTATTTTGTTTTATTATTTATTGATTTTTTTTCAGACACAACAATATATGATTATCCTCAGGCTGTGTTGGTTCCACAGGCGGTATAATAGACTTGGACGTGGTCTCCTTGACTTCACCCATTTCTGTTTCTATAGAGGAGTTTCAAAGCTTAGCACGTTTGGTATTGGAAATGCTGAACTCAGCTTAAAGACATGGTTGGTAAACTAGCATGAATTTGAATGTAGCATCTCGTCAGGACTCCATTTAACCCCCGCCCTCCCACACTCAGCTCCTCCAAAATGACGCCCCCTCTCACATGCACGAGTGCCACTGATTGGCAATCATATGATCGTGACTGAACCACAGACTGAAACTGGTCCTCATCACATCATTTTTGTTTGCACTACGTTACCAGTAATCAGGGTTTAGGTAGTTTTTCTGGGGCTAGTGCATGCCAGCAAAATGTACGCACAGGAGGCAAGCAGAATAGCAAGAAGGGATTTGTTTGACACTCTGGCTGCCAAACACCAGGGTTGGTGGGTGTTTTCCTTTTCACTCCTTCTTATTTTTCACTCTGTTTTAAGAAAACATCATGCATTGATTGTCATCGGGACATAAAGATCATTTTAACCAGAATAACAAAAAGTCTATTTAAATCTGATTACCAATACTGCCTTTAACTCTGGTAAATCTGGTGTGAAGTTAAGATGTGGCGTTGAAGCACAATGTCATTTCTGAATGGGTGTGTATGTGGTTTCCAATACGTCTGGTGCAGTCCCAAATGGACACTCCAGGAACTGCAGTTTTTTGTGTTAGCATAACAACCATGTCGGTCTGGTGTGTATTTTTCTCAGCACCCTTCATGCTACAAAAAATTTCATTCAGCTATATAACTTATATGTGGTTGAAGCAATAACAGATGAGGCTGGCTCTCAAAGTCACAGAAACTCCATCTGAGCCTATATCAATGAAGACATTGGTTTTCCCAGCAGAATCAAACATATTAACTTTAGGGGCCAAGTTACACTCATACATGTTATGGTAAATAAATAATCAGTGTAATTTTGGATGACAGGTAATCTTTATTTTAGGGATTTCATTGATAAGTGTAATTATAACAGTTAAGTAAAGGTGTGTTAAAAGTCATCTAAAAGTAATTTGATTTAATTCATGTGGATTTTCTGTAAAGTTTAAAGCAGTATGGTATTGCTGCTTTAGTAGTGAGGTAGGTTAATGTCACTTTAAGAGAGAGAGAAAGAGAGAGAGAGCTCTTTATGGCTGTGTCAGGGTGAGACTGATGTCAGTTAGTTGAGGATCAATCATCGACCGAGCCACTTAGTTTCTGTGTCGTAGTATAGTTTATTGTTAGGAAAACTTTACTTTCAATCATCCCGTTTAACTAAACTGTGTATTTAAGGAATTTGTTTTATCAGTTTAACTTCAGAATCCTGTGGAAGTTTTTTCTTCTTCAAGTGAACATAAACAACAGTGTTGTACTAAAATCATGTTTTAACTTTAGACTTAATTTCTTGACTCGTTGTAGTTGTATGTCTCGAGACAGAGCTATGGACTCAACTCTGCATCTTTACTGTTGTCTGGCTTAGAAGATAGCAAACAAAAGTTAGTTAGTAGCTATCTCTGCGCTCCTTTACATCTCTTCAGATGTCACTGTGTCATGTTGTACATCATAGGCACTGGTTTTGTGGGTGCTTCAGGGCCCGAGCACCAACGTGTGCCAGTCATGCCAGTGCAGGCCTATGAAACCCCTTCCCACATCACATGCACACATTGCAAACTGGGGAGTCAGTTTGAGTTAACTTTTGTTGCTGTCTCATCGTAAGAGGTGCGATGATGAATATTAATATTAGAAGCACAATAGCCCAGCCTTATAATAGTGGCCGAGTTTTTGAGTTTCTTTATCCTTCAGTGCTTATCTTTTTAAGCCCATTGTGAATCCAACAGTGCCAACGTTTATTAGCTTCAATCATCTCTTTGTCCCTGCTTCATGCTAAGCATTGTGACTGCTTGGAGACCTTTATACAACTTTTACAAATCATGCTTTCACTTTGATACTGGGTTTTGGTTTATTGGTCTGTAACAAAACTGCTTTAAAATTATTTCAGACGAATTACAGGAGGTATGTCTGTAATATTTAATTATTTTGATTCCAGAAAACTAAAAGGCTATCTCAAAAAAAAAAAAAAAAATATTCCCTCATTCTAAGAATGATGGTTCAAAACTGTAACTTTTATTCTCTTCTCTGGGGTTTTGGCACGCTGCACCAAAACTGTCATGTTTCTCTTTTTTTTTCACCAAAAAAGCAAAATATCAGAGCATTTGCATTTTCAGCTGTCTGCTGCCCTCTCTCCCCTTTGTAATCAGAGTAAGTCTGAATATTAAACCAGGCTTAATAGGCCACCAGGGTGGGCCCAGTTTTAGGTATTTGAGTGGCATTTTATTTGGGTATCACCGTTTGCATATCTGCCCTCCCATCTGATCTTCTTCAACATTCACAGGAATACAAAATGAGCTACCTCTGCTCTGCATGCTTCATGGTACAACAGGACCAACTCACACAGGGTTAGATCAGGTTGATGTGTTCAAGCCAGGTCTGAGCTCAGGGCGACTACTAATGTCACAAAGCCCCTCAGCATTACACAGTGGAGCTGTCGTATTAAACACAATTCCTCCTTCCTGATGCTTGGCTGGGTCACTTACCACATTTGAGTTTTGCATGACTTATTTCAGATATCTGACCTGAAATCTTTTCAAGTTCAGTCTCCATCAGTCAAAAGTACATGCTAGAGTTTCACTATTCCAGTGTCTTAAAAAAAATCTCCCCAAACTGCGACATAAATACCAAAAACTGAGGAAGAATACATCTGGAGTGTTGACATGCTGTTGCTGCCCTGCTGCTGGAGTTTTCTTCCTGCCTGCACAGATCAAAAAGAAAGCCGGTATGACAAACATGTATGATGGCGGGGTGTTTGTTAGCAGTGGGAAGGCTGGAGACAGATCAAAGCTCCAGGTGAATTTGAGTCCAATCAAGAAATGAGACGCACTGCTGGCTCGTGTCACGCAGAGTCAGGTGAAGCAATTTTTCTCCCTGCTGGCTGTGTCACCACAGACTTTTACATGCCTTTTTGAGAGTTCTGTTATGACAGAAAATCTTGATCCAAAACTACAGACAGTCTTAAAAAGAAGAACAGGCTGGCAGAGAAACCACCTCACCTCTGTGTTCTGCTATGGCTGATCAGGCTACTACTTCTGTTTGCAACTTACAGCACATCTGCAAAAGAAATAAAGTAACAGTTCGGGTTTTAAGTGATACAAGGACAACAAACCTTGAAGAATGAGTATAGATATGTAGAATGAGCCTGATAAAACAATGACCTATGAGTAAAATGCAGAAACAGCCTTGAAACTTTTAGAAATTTGTCTCTTAAAGTCACACAGCATATACAAGATACTGAAACTAAGAGTCAATAATCCAACCCCTCACCTTCTAAATGAGAGGACCTACTCTACCACTGAGCCATTGAACTACCACTGTTCATTTTTACAGCAAAATTATCCATGTCTACATCCTGGTACAAAAACTGCTCTGGTCTCACTAGCTAATTTCTCTAACACATTTTGTATGAGTGCTTCCTTTCTGCCTAAAACACTTTGATGGCATCTAAAGTAAGAGTTACGCAGAGGTTTGCATATTCTGGGATATGGCTAAGTTGACCTGGCAGTATTGGTGACTGCCATCTGGCATTACAGCCCATTGACTGTAAAAAAAAAAAAAAAAATGGACGTCATCTTGCTCGGCTCAAACTGAGGTCGCCACAAAAACTGCTCCCTCTGGTGGCTGGCTGCAGTACAAGACAAAATTTCACCTCTCTACTCATTCCAGATGTGATGTGGTCAAATTTAAAAAAAATTATTACCCCTCTTAGAAACATTTCTCACATCCGTAAGCTGTGGTGATATTTAGATATTATTGGGCTGCATTGTGTTCAGGTCCTCTTTTTTCTGAAATGTTTATTTTTCATTAGTTATTAGAGGTTAAAAACGGGGTTTTATGTCTCGTTTAACGATGATTGACAGCTGCCGTTCATGTGTAGTTTTTGGGGGGGAATAATAAAATACATTGGGATGGACAGTTAAGAAGAGATTAGATGGTCTAAATAAAAAAAAATAAATTATTCTTGTCACCCATTTCCACTCAGATTTTCCCAGAGTTCCTCAGAAGTCTCTACAGCGCAGATTCTGGCTGCACAATGGTGGCCAATGGCGGCTCCTGTGACAGAGGTTTTTTGGCTTCAAAACCGTACATGGTAAAAGGCAGAGACACTGTCCATTCTATATACAGTTTATGTTACAGCCCTACTTCAGAACCCAATGGGTGACATAACTGAGACTACAACCAAGTTGTAGTCTCAGCCTCTGATTATCTGGGGTGATTTTCTTCACATTGACTAAAAAGACACTGAGCTAAACCACCATCACTGTGAATCATCTGTAGCAAAGCCCTGAAAGGTTTGTTTGAGTCATCCGAACAAGTGTAAGACCCACTAACTACAAATAGTTACAAGGTTCAACCTATTCTTATTAGAGTTAGCAGTTAGCATATAGGCAATGTTAGCTAAAAGTTCCATGTAACTCAAAACAGTGTACAAAGCTATTTGGTAGCTCTGTAGTGTTAGCTTAATGCTGAGCTAATTCCACGCTAACCCCTGCCAAAGAACAGAACGACTGAAGATAGACAAGCATGGCAGACACTTCAAACTTCTGTCAGTAATTAGCTCAAAGATTATGCTAACACTGATGTAAACAATGTGATATTTGTCCATGTAAATTCTCATTCATCCATGTCATGGTTATTCTGACAACTCAAACAAGGCAACTGGACTGTGTAGAGTTGGGAAAATGTTTCGCTTCTCATCCAAGACGGGAAGTGAAGAAGCCTCTTGAATGAGAGGCTCAACTCAACTCAACTCAACTCAACTTTATTTATAGAGCACTTTAAAAACAACCACAGCTGAGACAAAGTGCTGTACACAAAGGCATTAAAATAAATAAATAAAATACAATGAAAATAAAAATAGGATTTAAGTAACTGTTTCATTGTTCCCAAAACAATTAAAAACAATAAAACAGTACTTAAAAACTAAAAACAAGCCATATAAACACTAAAACAGGACCTGAGTCTCAAACTGTGTTAAAAGCCAGGGAATAAAAATGGGTTTTAAGACGAGTTTTAAAAACAGACAGTGATGGGGCTTGTCTTATGTGGAACGGAAGATCGTTCCACAGTTTTGGACCGGCAACAGAAAAGGCCCTGTCCCCTCTGAGCTTCCGTTTAGACCTCGGTACCTCCAGGAGCAGCTGATCAGCTGACCTGAGGCACCGAGCAGGAGTGTGGGGGTGAAGGAGCTCAGAGAGGTAGGATGGGGCCAGACCATTCAAGGATTTAAAAACAAATAAAAGAACCTTAAAATGGACTCTAAAATACACAGGCAGCCAGTGGAGGGAGGCCAGGATGGGAGTGATGTGCTCCCTCTTACGTACTCCAGTTAGTAGGCGAGCGGCTGCATTTTGCACCAACTGGAGACGTGCGAGGGAGGACTGACTGACTCCAAAAGGCGAAACGTCTTCCCAACTCTTCACAGTCCAGTTGCCTTGTTGGAATCGTCAGTATAGTGCAATATTTGCCATGTGACAGGTTACTCTGTAAAGATGGCAAAAGATTTCAAAGTAAAACAAAAACAATATTTTGCTTCTGGGTTAAAACTGACTGTAAATACTTGTTGGACGGTTTTCAGGACATAAACTTTACACTAATTTACAATGGATCCAGCTTTCCAAAAGCTGTGAGTGTAACTGTCAACTTTTTTAAAACTCTAAATTCTCTTTTCTCCTTCACTGCTGCTCCCATAGTTGAGGACATGCTCCCCTCTCTCCTTCAAGTTTGCTTTCAAAGACACAACAGTAATTGCATTATACGTCTAAACCAAATGAAACAGAAACAACCTGAAGGGCGCTCCTCTTACATTCAGGCGGGGCAAGAATCTGGATGTACGCTCTAATTGAACTGGAACAAAGAGCGAGTCAAGACCTTGATGAGAAAAGTTCTCTGTCTTTATCTTGTATGTGTAGATCTTTGCATTTTTGTACGATACTGCTGCAAGCTGGTTTGTTTTATTAATCTCCGGAATAATTATGCAGATATTTGCATAGCACTGCTGTGACACCTCTGGTACTTTGGTATTTGATCGGAATAATAAGGTACTGCACTAAATTGCAACTGTCCCAACAATTTTGGCACTACTTCATCTTTTCTTTAAACAAGCTGCATTCAGCAGCAAAAACCCATTTTTCATCATTTTGGGCTGAAGTTAATGGGTGCATGCTGTATATTTGTCATCTAACAGCAGACAAACACTCCCAGACACAGCTGGAAGATCTGAGTCAACAATTTTTGTTGTTGTTTTTTTTTTTGTTTGTTTTGTTTGTTTGTTTTTATCCTTGCTTTCCAGCCTCTGCTGAGATTTACCTGCAACAAGGTAAATCTGCACTTCGAATGTTCCCCTCAGTCCAACGTTATCTGTCAGAGGCGGTGATTTATCACAGAACCAGAAAGTGTGCAGATAGAGTGCAGCATTCAGGCCTCAGCAGTTGTCTCAAAACGTGTGTGTTGCATGTAAATATGCATGCATAAGCATGTTTCAGATCTCAAGGGAAATGTATGGCAGACTTTTATAGCAGTAGAGGTTTTTTTTTTATTATTGTGATTATGCTTTTATAAAGGATGGAACACGAGCCCACTCACTTTATTAGCTTTGACGTTATGCTGTACAGACAGCAGTGTGATGAGTGCAATAACCTTGTATCTCAGTCCTCAGGGTACACGTGGAGCCTGCCGGTTTTTAGTCAGACTAAACATTCAGGGACTGAGTCAAGCCCGGGGACATTGGTGATCTCAGTTACCTCCTTTTAACTTACTGGTAGGAGAGAGAAGTAGTGGAAGTGAGAGCAGGGATGCAATTTTAAACCATGACACTGGAGATACGAGTTAAGAATTATATTACACTATAATTAAGGGTATTTCTGGGGTTAGAATTCAGTAAAAGAGCCGAACATGACCAAGTAAAGTGAGAGTAAAGCAGTGCTAAAGTGAGTTATTAGCCTGGAGTCATGGCTGTTCTGTATAGTGCTCCCTCGAGGGCATGTTCACCAGAGGAATCGGTGTTAAAGAGGCGAATCAATCATCATGATGGTTTTCATATCGCAGCGTGCATGTTGTTGCGGTCAAGTATAGAGCAAATATATCATCATCTAACAACACAGCAATGAAAATGTAGTGCTCCGATGTACCTGCTATAATAGGACAGTTCACACCTTGTTGTTTCTTAAAAGAGTATGTATTCCTGCTTATTCCTCTTCTAATAGTTTTTAACTTCTTAACTAGTTTCACATTTTCCTGTTTATAAAATATTTCTGAATATATTGTGTGAAAAACATCATCATAACTGAAGTGTGAGTACGTTAAATAGTTTGTTTCAAATTTAGGGGGAATTTTTAACATGTGAAAGCAAATTAAAGGAATGGCATTAAAACAGAGTCGGATTTGGATGGATGTTGCTAAAACTTTTCCATCCCTAAATGACCTAAAATTAACATAATTACATATAAAGTCTGACAAATAGTGCTTTGACATTGTAATTATAAGAAAATTCAGGACTGGAGTTGTCTGAGGCTCAACCCCCGCACATATGAGCTGTACTATTACGCACGTCTTGCATGTGTTTACTTCTGTATTTTTATTTTTCATATAAAGGAAAAATAGGAAGTGAGTTGGTTATAAAATGTAGAACTTTTTTCTGTCATAAATTGATTCTTAAAAAAAATAGTAAAGACTCCCCCTTCTAGTCCTGTTCACCATACAATCAGACAGAACTGAGTGCGTCCATGGTGAGAGCATGACAGTGCAGCTTTGCACTGCACAGAGTTGAGAACTTTGTGGGTGTTTTTGTGCTAAAATGACTTCAGAGCAATTTGACAGAGCAGAGAGCAAGGGAAAATAATGCACACCTCTTGATGCTTTTAGCGGCTGCAATCCATTCTCAGTGAACACCCCTCCCCTGTGGATAAACCTGTTAAATACTTATTATTGCACAGCTGTCAGATACTGCATTCCAATTGGCCACAACTCCCTAACAACACTGCTTTGTGTTTCAACAGCAAAACCTTTCAAAGTTGGAGATGATGAATTTTATTGTTATTTTTATTGCAAAGGAGTGAAAAGGTAAAAACAAACAAACAAAAAAAAGATGGTGGTGGGGGGTTTAAGGCCAGGTGTCTGCGTAGGAACAGATTGATGTGACAAATAAGCATAAACAGACTTAAGAGCCATCAGATCAGCAGATTTTGTGTCTTATGTGTAAGTATTTCTTTTTTTCTCATGTTATCTCTCTCAGAGTGGTGAAGCTCATCGTTACTTCAGAGAGTCCTGTTTAGACTCAGCCTTGTTACTAATCTGCTGTAAATTAACAAATACGGTTTAGATTAATGTCCCATTTGGATAATTTTGAAACGTCCTCTACTATGCTTTGAAAAAAATTGGTTCCAGGCATCCAATTTAAAAATCAGAAGTGTATTCTTTTCAATTATCAACATCTGTTTTATCAATATGTTCAACAGCCTCCAAACGTTTTTGAAAGTGGGGTTGAACATTTTAAAAAACAACACATTTCGTGCTCTGTCTCGGCACTGTATAAATTGCATAACAGATAAAACAGAAGTAGATCCAAATTCAATTTGAGCACATTAATCTACAGCCTGTTGACAATTACTGATAACCTCATTTTTCCGATGTAAAAAAAAAGGAATGTGTTGCCAGATCAAGCCAAATAAAAATGGTCCTGTCTTCCCAAAGTCACATATCAGCTATTGAAAGAGGCTGTGTTTATAATTCAAAATAGCACTTTGGGTGCAAATGAATTAAAAGTGAGCAGCTGTCACAGCACTGCGAGTTGTTTTCTGATTTTATTTTTCCTTAATTTTGTCTACCTTTTTTCACAGAATTAATTTTCACATGTCACAGTTGAAAAGGTGCGGATGTAAATGGTAAAAAATAATGATGGATGAGTTCCATTTAGCTTCTCCAGTTTCAGGGTTCTGGTATTGTGCGTGCTGGCTTATCATCACACTGTCAAAGCTTATGTGCACACTGAAAGGCATGAATAACACCTGTGCATTAAAAATCGAACGTCTGTTGTGAGAAAATCCTTTGAGCTTGTAGAGAAAAGTGAACAAAAATCGAAACGAGGACAGTTGTATTTCCAAAAATGTAAAAAAAGCACAAAACTTGAAACACTTTTTGCATTGCTGCAGGGGGGAAGAAAAAGCGTCCTTCACTTTTTACTCATTTCCTTCTATCAACTCACATAATACTGAAGAGTTTTGTTGTTGCTGGTGCTTTTAAACTGAAATATGTCAACTCCATGTTGGTCTGTCTGATCCCAGTGCAATGAAATAAGATCAGATGCTGAACCAGTTACTAAGCAACAGATATGTCTCAGTATTGTTGCAGAATTATGTCTCCAAAAAGTATCTGCCATCTTGAAGCTCTTTTTAATCACTGGCTTTGGATCTAACTCCAGCATAAAGGCTCTCAGAGGAATATGAGATCCTTAACTCAGTGCTTGGATCTACAATAATTTGGTCTTTTGATGTAATGCACTGTGTAATTTGACACTCAATGGTTTTCTGATAGGGTTCTCTGAGAGAAGATGCTTTTTCTGCAATTTGGTCATCTGCCCTTCAAGACCCACCTGGGTCAAAAAGAGTTGCTGCTATAAATAGAACTAGTGAAAATGTGCTAGAGGTACACCATTTGTTTGCATTTATCAAAGTTGAAATAAAGTGCAGCAGAAAAGGAGAAGCTTGTTGAATCCTCAAATAAATGTCAGGAAGTAAAGCTCTGGAGCATTTGAGCATCTTTTAGCTACCATTTTGGTTTAACTGCACAATTTAATACACACTGCTTTCATTTTATTACTTTTTTATACTGCAAAGCATAACACTGGATATGCACTAAGCAGACACTTTATTAGGCACACCTGTTCAACTGCTCGTTAATGCAAAATTCTAATCAGCCAATCACATGGCAGCAACTTGATGCATTTGGGCAGGTAGACACGGTGAAGACAACCTGCTGAAGTTCAAACTGAGCAGCAAAATGGAGAAGAAAGGCAACTTAAGGGACTTAGAACATGGCACAGTTGTTGGTGCCATTTCACAGTCATCTTCTACGGTTTACTGAGAATTGTCCGGAAAAGAGAATCCAGTGAGCAGCAGTTCTCTGAGAAAATGTCTTGTTGATTCCAGAGGTCAGAGGAGAAGGGAAGGACTGGGTGAACACGATTGAAAGGCAACACTAACTCAAACAACCACCTGTTACAGCTGAACTCATAACAGATACACAAGAATAAGATACTTGATCAGATCCAGTGATAAAAGGTGGGAGCAAGTCATACGGAGTAGTTTATTGTCTGTTAAATAAGGACTTACACCAAGGACTCTCACCCCCAGTCAGTGCAAAGTAAGCTGGAGCTGATCCATGCCCACCGTAGTTAGTGCTTGTGTTTCCAAGGTCAGGTCAGACAACAAGAACAGCGAGGAGAAACTGGTAAAAATCATAATAAAACACCATATCTGACCCAGAAAACTCTGTTGTTTGTGTTTTATTAATGTGTAAAAATAGAAACTCCTGAGTTCTCGCATGATTTTGTACCCTTGCAGGTCTAGCTGCAACACTACACTTCGGACATGCCTCCATTTGGACAGAATGTGTTGGGGGTTTCTTTGTCTAATAGAAAGTTACTCTAAGGATCCCTAACAGTATGCATCAAGTCAACACTTTTGATTTACTCATTAGTCTTCGCTGTGGCCATGGACCGAGTCTCTACTTCCTAATAGCAACCGTGCCTTTATTATCTAATGGCAAAGTTAGCAGCTATAGCTAACAGATAAACACAGAATAGTGAATAGCAGTTAAAAAGTGTCTCAATCAAGCTGCTGTTTTAAGTACAAGTTTATTATTGGTTTTAATTGGGTGATTTGTGTTTGGTTTTGCATATAAGGACTAAAAGTGAACTCATTCCAGTCTGGAACAAACACCAACAGAAAGAGAAGTAGAAGATGAAAAAATATCTGCCCACCAGAACATGCACAGCTCACTTTAAATTATATCTAATGAAAAGTTCTAATTTAATAAGAAGTTTCGTTTCCAGTAATAGTGGAGAAGAAAATGTCTTATTAAATAAAAACTTTTCATTTTATATATCATATTGACATCTTTTTATAGCTGGTCGGTTGTGTGGCAACTGAGGCCACAAGAAATAGATTTCAAGAATATGGTATGAGAGTATATGGATGGATGGATGGATGGATGGATGGATGGATGGATGATGGATGGATGGATGGATGGATGGATGGATGATGGATGATGGATGGATGGATGGATGGATGGATGGATGGATGATGGATGGATGGATGGATGGATGGATGATGGATGGATGGATGGATGGATGGATGGATGGATGGATGATGGATGGATGGATGGATGATGGATGGATGGATGGATGGATGGATGGATGGATGATGGATGGATGGATGGATGGATGGATGGATGATGGATGGATGGATGGATGGATGGATGGATGGATGGATGGATGGATGGATGGATTGATGGATTGATGGATGGATGGATTGAACACCTGATATAGTTTTACATATTGCCTATTTGCACTCACCCAAAGAAAAAGTGGCTTTTATTCATGGTTAGGGTGCATCTCTCCTCGTCATCGTCCAGCAAATTGAAGCCTGAAATCAAGATGGCGTCAGATACAACATTAACTAACCTTTTTTTTTTTAAGCCACATAAAAATCACTTAGGATTTGCTTCCTAGCTTATGAATGTGACACCAAAGTCCCATAATCATAATGCAGTTTCATTGAGGGTTTTTTCCCAAAAAAATACTTCACTAAATCTAACTATGACGTCTAACGGTGTTGTTTTTCAGTGCTTTGCTTAGCAGACCCCACTGCAACAGAATAACACTGTGCTCATATCTGAGCTCCAAATACTAAGAACTCAGTTTAAGCTGTTAAAGTCTTTTTACTGGAGGCTTACTAAACTCAGATTTTAGTATCACAAAGGCAGTACTTTGTTTTCCCTGAAGCAGTTTAAAGTTTTAATCTCCACTATAAGATGTGTATCACATTTATTTAAATCCTAATCCCTCAATAGACAACAAAACTTTCTTGGTTTATTATTCGCCTTGAATACAGCAATGCAAAGCTGAAGCTGCAACCTGTGTAATTGCTCTTTGTATGTATAGATTTTTCAATAAAACAGTAATCGCTGAGTGAATTCCCAGCTGTCTCATTACATGTACACAGGTCGTCACAGTGTAGGAAGATGATTAATTACACATGCAGTCGCTCATTTTTAAATATATCCTATCTTTAATACGTTCTGTCACCTTGGAGGCTGTTTATCACTTCTTTTCAACTGTCTGATGTAGGTAAAAACTTTTTGCATTGCTCCTGGACCCTTGTGCACGAGTGAACCAGTGAGCAGTTTGTGGTGCATTTTTTATTAATATCCAAAAAGTGTGTGCATGTGTTGTGAGGTGACTCTGAGGGCATCCCTACAGGAGATGAATCAGAAAGAGGGTCAGGTCATGTTGTAATGCACACACAGGTTCACCCCCCTGCTGCACAGAAAGCGCTGTAATAGATTCAGAGTCAGAGACCTTTCACATTTTGTTACTCCTACCTGTACCTGTTGTCTTTCACTCTTTTATCCAAAACACCTGTATCCTCTTCTTAAAGGACAACATGTTTTCTCGATCTCTGCCCTTTTTCTAGATCTTTACCCTATTTCAGCATCCCTACAGCTAATCGCTCCCTCTTTACAATGTCATTCTACTTCACAGCCCGTGCTCCAAGTACAGCTGGACATTAATCTGCCACTGATGAGCCCCACTCGCCAGACAGCTCATGGCTGCTTATCGGGCGCTCAGTAAGATTAAGACAGTCAGTGCTGCCACGGTGGAGCTTTGCATAGAGGACAATGAAAGACTCGGTAAAGACAATGCCATTACCTTTCAGATGCTATAAAAACTAAAGGCCCATTCACATTGGAATCAATAAGTGGAACAGCTCTTTTTCAGGCTCACAGCGCGATGAATCTCAAGATAAATTCCTTTAAAAGGAAGTATTACCGTATTGACCCTCCAAATCGGCTGTTTGTGTATCTCTCAGAGCTTTATTTATCGTCTTTGTGCAAAAATATCACCATGGGATCAAACAGACTGCTTAAACCTTCATTCGTTTCAAATCTAACGTGCGGTTTTACAGATGGGCTACGACAGACAAAGGATCCGGCGATTGTTTCATCTTCATTCTTGATATTTTTTAAGTGTAGGACACAGTGATTGATCTGCGAGGAAACAAATGATTCGAGTATGCCAAACAACACAGGCAAATAAATGTCAAGCACAAAAAGTGCATACGATTCTTCTATCCGTGTTTGATCCTACGAGCATCGCTTTTTTTTTTTTTTGCTGAACAGCCTCATCTCAGCACTTAACCACGCATTTGCATAAGTCATTATGGCTGCGAGGAAGGCGGAGGCTATAAATTCTGCTAAGTGTTCATCCGTCGTAGTAAGTTTAAAAATGCCCAACTAATTCTTACATTTCTCTGACTAATGGAGACAGAAACGGCATCCATCATGGAAACATCATTCCTACATTTGATGAGCCAAGCAGTTCCTGTTTAATTCATCTGGACAACCAATACCTGACTTGTGTGTGCAATCAGTCTCAGACAGGTCACATGTAATTTCAATGGTGAGATATTTCAAAAGTTTTATGATTTTTTTTCTTCCACAGCATTCTCTCCTCATGAGCTGACTCTAACAGAAATATTTCTACAAAGCCTCGGGGAGAGGGATACTTGAATTCTTTCTGCCAGCATCAATTACAGCAACTGTTTGTTCCTCTAAATAAAAAGCAAGGGTATCTCTCCTCCTCCATCAATAAACAGAGACCAGAACAACGCTGGCAACTCACAGCGAAAACAGGAAACTCAATAGAAGCACCACGGCCCCTTTGGAAAAACATAGATTTCCGCCAGCACTCCTGACAGACGCTGAAGTTAAAGTGTTTGTGCACAGCTGGGACCCTGGAGAGCAGACTGGCTGTGCCTCTCACTGTGTGTATCAGTGTGAGAGAGTGTCTGTGTGCGTACGTGTCATTGATGCCACATCAAAGAGCTGAGTTGACATTCCTGGGTCATTGACTGCAGACGGGGAACAGCGGAGACAGAGTGGAGGTGTCTTCTTTAATGGTACAACACAGGTGAGAGAAGATGAAGCTCTCTGTTGACTGCGCTTATGCAAAATGAGTCCTCCACAGCAGCACAGCATCTAAACTGAATAACAAACTTCATCTTTACACAAAGTAAAATGCTGGGCGACCTGATGCTGCATTGCTTATATTAAACAGTACAGGTGTTTCACAGGTTTAAACTGTATAAATGTAATAGGGGTGTCCCAATCTGATATTAATATTGGATATCAGTCAGATATCGGATTATATCAGCCTGTGTCTAAAATCGCAGATAGAAGCAGTCCATTCCAGACTCTGCTCCAGCACTTCTATCCAGCAGCACCTGGATTCAGCACCCAGAGCCCACCTGATCATAACAACAGCTGTGCAAAGGTGCTAACAGAGGATCAAAGAGTAGGAATCATGTCTGCTATGTGGCAGTATTTTTTGTTAAACTTCAAAAAATATGTCACAGCTGAGTGCAAAACTTGACCCATGGTGGCACAAAACTGGGGAAGTTTAATACATTTAAACTTTAAACATTCCCCCAAGGCTTATTCGAGCCTTGAAGACCTACACCATTTGTGCTGATATCGCATCATATCGATATCTGTATCGGCCAGTACTCAAGGCTGCGATATCGGAAGTGAAAAGGCTGTATTTGGACACCCCTGAAAGTACTCTATCTGCTAATTGTTATTACATCACTTTTTATCCCAAATGATTGATGAAAACAATTTTAACATTCTAAGGTAAATACAAGATGTACATTAGCTAACTAGTGACTAGCTGACTAGTCAAAACTCCAAAACAACGGTAGTTTACTTTCAATAACAGAAGAGATACCAGGACTACCTGATCACACAAAAATCTATCTTAAAAAAAAAAAAAAAAGGTCCAGCACCTCTGTCTCTTGACGCTATGGTAAAAATGTTAGCTTCTGTTAGCATTCTGGAAAACACATAAAAATGTTAGTTCTCTTCTCAGGCTGGTCTCAAGAGTTGAAAAATGATAGCTTTTGGTCATGGATGTGAGAGCAGCCTGAAAGATACCGGACTGGAGCTACAACCATTAATCAAATAAAATTATTAAATTAATTGTCAATTATCGATTTTCTAATTTCAGCTTTATAAATGTGATTTTTTTCCTGGTTTCTTTGCTTCTCTATGGCAGTCCTGAATATCTTTGGTTTGCAAACATGACATTTGATGATGTTATCTTAGACTACAAGAAACACTGACATTTTTCACAATTTTCCCACATTTTATGGACCGAACAACTACTTGATTAATCGAGAGAATAATTGATAGATTAATCGCTCATGAAAATAACCGTTAGTTGCAGCCCTTTTTCAGACCCAAACCATCTCTGATGAAAGTAAACCAAGATCCAGTCGAACAATCCAGGCAATGAAAACAAAGCTTTTAACCTAAACTACACGCAGTATTAATAATAATGGTTTTTAAAAGTATTACATTTACCTCTTCAGTGCGTTGATTGTGCTGTTTTTTAACCAGGCTGTAAATATGTTTTTTAATACTGCAAAAGGCTTGGAGTGTATGTGACTTACGTTCTTTCTGCAGCCAGTCCTCTACTGGTTTCTCCATGAACAGCAACTTTTAGCACTTCCATCATTTTTCTCTCCCAGATGTTGCCCCTTGAAATCAACTCCTTGGCTAAAGTTTTACTAGCTGGAAAATTAATTTCTAGCCAATAGCACATTAGCTATCATCATGTTGCTTAGAGTATTTGATACATTATTGTACAATATTAACATTCAGCTGCTTCCTGTGTAACAGTAAAACTAGCTAATAAGTGTTCCATGCTAGTGCTAGCTTTTTCTATAAGTGCAATTGATGAGATTTTAGTGGAACAATGGGAGAGAATTCTAGCTAACGAAAGCAAAGACAAAGCTAAGCTAGGAATTCAAAGCATTCCACTGATCCTGCAACACTTAGAATGCTAAAATTAGCTTTCCTGTTTTACAAACCATTCAGTGTTTACTTTAGCAGCTGGACAACGACAGCATTAGCAGGATTTAAGCTTGAAACTGAGTGCAACTGTCAGAGGAAGGTTATGCTACCTGTACAAAATTATTTTCATGTTTACAGAGTTGCAGAGTTGAATCTCCAAAAAGTTTTGTCTTAAGGGGTAAAACTTTATTTCTTTTTACTCCTGAAACTCAGACCTGAGCTAAGTGAATTGAACATATTGTCATTGGACTAATTAAGGCACAGTTCTTCGCAGAGCAAAGGGAGGGAGGGTGTGGGAAGTTCCACCTACTCTCTCCCATCATCACGCTTTGTACTTTCTGCAGCAGGAAGCCGCGTGTTAAGCAGGTCTTTCTGAAATCTCTCAGCTCATTGACATCAAGTGCATCTCTCCACTTGGCTCTCTCAACACTTCATAATAACAGTCATTATCTTCAGCACACATCTTTCTGCTCCATTTAAGCTCGTCTTAACAAGGGGGTATCTATCATAGAGGTGCTACTATGCTGCGGTCGCTCTGACCTCCAGCACTCTGATTTATTCCTGACCGTCTCCGCAGCTCCGTCTTTTGCTCACGCTGCGGGACAAAAACCGCCACTGTGAACCTTTTTAATTATGAAGACATAATTTAAAACTTCATCAGTCCTAGGAGGGAGCTGGACGAGGTGACACAAGCAGCCGGCAGGCTCTCTGTCTTACGGCGGGGGTCATTTTTTAAATAGAGATGAGGGTATTTTAATGGAATGGGTAAATAAGGGCAGCACTGCTTCAAGTGTACTTCCTGGTTCTTAAATTATTCACTTTTAATGATCAGCCACTTTGATGAAACTTTCCTGTTTGTTGCAGCACACATACAAGTTGCTGTCATCCCTCCACCAACAAATTGGTTTAAATGGAGGCTATGCATCATCACGAGTGTGCGTGAAATGAGATTGGTGGCGCTGTTAGGCGCACACAGCATCATTATTTTGATTCTGTCCTCTACTCCTGTGACTTGGGCGAAGCAGCAGGACACTGAGAGATGAGGACGGTGAGGTGCACCCAGCTCCGCCTGGACAAACACAAGGACAGCTCCACCGTCAGCCACAATGTATTAGACCAATTATTCACCATCAGGGATTGTTTTCTGCGACAGTGCATGTTTTGTTTACTCCACTCAGAACCGTAGTGAATGGGGTGTCATCTACGGCGCAGGCGGCTGAGATTGTAAACATGTTTTTCACTCCCTTTGCTACAAGACTATAAATAAAGACACTGCTGTTGGAAGATTTAATTCTGAGAAGCCTCTCTCTCTCTCTGGGGCTCAGCGCTAAGAAGCCCTTTGTAAAAAGCCTTCAATTAGCAGAGTACGCCTTCATCTTCGGACTAAAGTCACCTTGAACAATTAAATTATCTCCGAATTTAAATAAAACAATCACTTCCAATCAATCACAGCTCATTAGCTCCCAAATTATTGTCATTGCTTCTTGAGCATGCACCACTTGTTCACAGTCGCACTTCAAATACCCGTGTTCTAAGGTCATCTACAAACACACCTGTGTGCACAATCAAAGAAAAGCAGCAGACAACAATAGTTTACTCTGAAATGTATTTTAATTCCTGATCACACAAGGCACAGTTGTGTTTGATTTCTCCACAGTTTGGGAGATTTTCGAAGGGTTTGCAGGACTTAGAAATGTTGAAGTTCACTCTCCCCAAAACTGGCAGTCAGCTGGGGTAGACAGACACAAACAAATTGAGTTTGGTATATTTAGAACTGTGGATTATCATTGGGGATTCACAGTTCTTGAAAATTTAGTACAATAGAACAATAAATCACTGAAAAATCTCTGCATTTTCAAAGACTTAATTCACAGGAGTGTATATTTATACAATGACATGAATTAAAACCGTCTTCATTTAGCACATAGTAAACAAATGGACACTTATAATCTCAGTATTTTTGATGGAAGAGTGTAACACCAGTCTCTGTTTGCAATAGGATAAGATTCTATACACTGGGTTTAAAACATGTTAAAAAATTTGTCTATTTTTTTTTTTTTAGTTTCACTTTGCCTTTTTTCCAGGTTAGTTTCGACAGCAAACATGCTATAAATTTGGAGTGCAGGTGGCCTAGTGGTTTAGGTTGCACTTCACATAGCTAAAAGCCCTTGAGCGGGCAGCCTGGGGTTCAAGTCCAGCCTGTGGTGACTTTCCAGCATGTCAATCCCCACTCTCACCCTGTTTCCTGCTCTATCATATCCTGTCCTCTCAGATTAATGACATAAAAATATATAAATATCTTTTTCTTTTAAAAAAAGCTTTTATTTTGAAAGGACAGGAATGGTTCTTTTGCTGGAGCTTATAAAAACAAAACAGCTAAAAATGTTCAATTTACGAGCACCTCTGGAGGGTTATGGTTAGGGCATGAGCTTTTGTAGTGTTGTAGCTTCTGTCAAGTTTCTCTTTCTTTTAATGACATTAAGAGGAGTGGTGGAAGATAGAGTGAGTGGGGGTGTGTGTGTGTGGGGGGGGGATACAACCAGTTAATCAACAGATAGTCATCTCAACTTAAATATGGTTTATAAGTATTAAAATTGCTGACAAATATATCTTTGTGAACTGACCAGATATTTTTTATGCAGATGACACACTGATGTTACATCCTCAGTTGTAAAATCTTTGCCTGCTCACATCATGTTCAGACCGTGAAAAAATGGCTCAGAACCTGAAAAGCTAGTTCCCAGCTGGAACGAAAAAAAAAGTTGGTTCCAGCTCGCGAACTGTGACATCACTGATGGGCGTGTCATATTCTGTGTTGATAAAATGAGCAGGAAGTTGAGAAAGTTGAAGAACATGACTTCTGTCTGGCTTTCAAGGTAAACTGTGGTGCCGTCAGGGGTGTTTTGTTTTATTTCTGAAAAATTACCATATAACTTTAAAACCGCTTTTATTTCCCCTGAATGACAGTAAACACTTTACTGTTTGAATGTTGTTTAAAATTGCTCTGTTGTTTTCTTTAAGGTTGTAGTTACATCCCGCTCTCAGCCTCATCAAAGTCACTCCATCACAGCCGACGGAAGTAAATGCCTTTTCCCCAGACAGGACGAAGGCAGGAAAAGAGGCTTGTCGACGCTAAAAGCATTTTCACACTGAGGGACCAATCTCCAGCACCACTGCCCTGACCAAGGTCATTTCTGTTCAAACAGCAAAGCCTGAGATGATGTAGTGGACTGATATCCCCGGGTCAGCAAGCTACATTCCATCTTGGAGGCAAAGGCTGGTGTAAACTAAGTCGAGGCTTCAGCATCCGCAATTTTACGGTTCTGGAGGTTACAGCTGAGACGGCTGATTTTTTTTTTTAAAGGTGTAAAAGAGCAGAGTAGATGCTGCAAAACTCCCTTATCTTGTCATCCGCTGTCAGGCCCAGATATCCTGCAAATAGCGTTTCTCCTCCCTCAGCCCCGCCAGTGTCTTCATGGCACCCAGTTGATCAACCTGGAGCTCTGTCTTGATCATCTCCATCAGGGTGTCGTTTACGTCCTTCGCCATGTTCTTAGCATCTCTGGGAGAATAAAGGAGGATGAGAGAAATCACATTACAAAGCACAGACACAAGCCCATCTTTTTTTTTTTTTTTTTTTTTTTTTTTTTTGTGGAAGCAGCAAGTGCTGCCAGTCCAGGAGTGCACCCTGAAAGGAAATTGCTGAAATCTCTTTCTTGCTGTGGCAGCACATTGTGAGAGATTCATCATCCTGTAGACTTAAAGTGAAGTTTTTGACTCTTAGGGATTCAGCCAGCTCTGATGTTTCAAAGATCATTTACTCAAAAGGTGAACTGAGCGATCTAGCGGTGATGAGATACGACACTTCTTGATAGAAAGAGTGATACAAAGCTGGAGGAATGTTGATCTGTGATAAGCCTAGGTTTGTTTTATTTGCCTTGCTGTATTTATTCTGACAACACTCTGTTCTGATATGGAAAAAAGCAAAGAGATGTTATGTTTACTCAATAAATGCCTTAAAACTGTACAAGGTGTTACATCAGTATGAAGTCAGCAGGAGCAGAGGGGAGTTGCAGACAGAATTTTCAAGTTACTTGGTGTAAAGCAGGGCACTATAGCAACTTTTGTGAATGTTTTATGAATCATCTGCTTTGCTGGAAGCAGAATTTGTCTTCAGCCGACAGGTGAGGTTGGCAGCAGTACTTGGCACTGAACTGCTTCACAGCTACGTCACGTCTCTGACACCATTCCAATGTCCACTGCAACACCTCAAAGGCAGCATGTCTACAGGCAATGTGTTGTTTAGCAGGATAGCGAGTTATTTTTTGTCTCTTTCTCCCCTGTCGGCAATAATTCAGCCCTGTGAAATGACTAGGTGTTTGTTTACTTCCATAGTCTGAATAATAAAAAATGAAATTAGGATTATAATTCATGACAGAGTCTCTCACCTATTTTTTGCAGGGTTTTAAAGAAACTAGTGTAGCTGCCTTTAAAAGGATTTGTTAAAGAGAGAATATATATGTGGTTCACTGACTGATAAAGAAGGACAGTGCACCGTGTTCTTAGAATCTCTGGGAGAAGAAAGGAGTTTTAGAAAAATCATCAAACCATAAAGAGGGATGGTGCATCTTCATCTCCTCCAACTGCAAAAGTGAAGCTGATTGGAAAGCCAAGACAGCTGCTGATAGGTAATGTTTTTTTTGGAGATGAAGTCTATATGGCAGGGATCAGCTGGTGTATAGTCAGCTGAACGACTTTATTTCATAACCCTCAGTGGTCTGAAATCAGTCAGAGTAATTACCAATATTTTTTATTATTACAGGCTTTGCCACTGAGGCTTTGAACTGAGCTGAGATGGCATCTCATTACATGGCAAACTTTGGCAGTACTGTCATCTTAATGAATGTAGTTTTTTGAAAGGGGTGTGTCTGCTTAAATTTGGCACAAAACCATGACAGGACCATCAGACAGGTATGAAGGCTAGCAGTGCTAGCTTTGCTAACATTCTGAATAGTTTAAAATCACTCTTTCTCTGCTTATCAGTTTATCTGAAGCACCAGGGACAGAATGAGCTGCATTTATCACTAAGGCTGTCAGTTCTGGCATTGCTCCCTTTGGAGCAAGAATGCCTTGTGACATGTATTGCAGCCAGTAAATAGGGGGGGTGAGTAAGTCTTTTTGGCTTCACTTTTGTGGCTTAAGTTGTTTCGCCCATCTTTTATTCAGTCTATGATGTTTTTACATATTACGTTGACAATATTTTGAGAAATGTGTCACAGAAATACAAAGAAAACACTGTTGTGTTTTCGGTTACTGACTGCAATCACCAAACAAAAGCATCAGTTCAAATCTACAGGTTTATTTCAGACATCAGAGATGTGTTTAAAAATAGACCAGACATGCAAATAAACTCACAGAACTGGAAAGAGCCGCGACACAAAGACAGAAGCTCTGCTGTCTCTTCACACAGACGTGCCATATCATGACAGCTCTATGCCAGGTGAACACAGATGAATATATTTTATCATTATCAGTGTCGGACTCACCCGCAGACGAAGAGGTAACCGTTTTGTCGGAGCAGGACGTCCATGACATGCTGCCTGTTAATTAGCAGGTTGTCTTGGACGTATTTGGGTCGTCCTTCCTCCTCCTCCTGGTCGTCTCTAGAGAAACACACCTTGAGGTGGCTCAGGGTACCGCTGGACACAAATCCCTCCAGCTCCTCTCTGTGCAGGATTGCAGTGACACATTCAAACATTTTAGGTAATTACAAAACCCAATTTCCTCCAAGGTTATCACAGTAAGCCTGGCAGATTGCACGTGATGTATGAAAAAAAAACATTCTAACCTTGTGGGATAACATTTGTCTGTGTTTTCTTTTATCCTAACTTAGAAATAAATGAAAAAACTTCTGGCCTGTTAGTGCCTAGTATTCAACAATCTATTTACCCTTTTAGAGCTAAATTCTTTC
This sequence comes from Labroides dimidiatus, assembly GCA_030710495.1. Lineage (NCBI taxonomy): Eukaryota > Metazoa > Chordata > Actinopteri > Labriformes > Labridae > Labroides > Labroides dimidiatus. The sequence continues at coordinate 13,059,226 of CM061161.1, forward strand.
AATTTTTAACAAAAACTTCAACAAGACCTTATGAACTTCCTCCAAGATTATTTTCCATGAACGAAACAACTGTCCAGTTTAATAAAACATAAAACCGACAGGTAAACAACCAATCTCCTTTTTTAACAAGACAGGTAATAAGATATGGGTTACATAAGCAGGGTTGAGCCACTGCTGGAGCACCTTTACACAACCCTCCCAGCACTGCAGTTTTCGGTGTAACCTTGCTCGCTCTATGTGGCCAGCTTGCCAACTAGTACCACTTCTTCTGCCTCTGAGTTTTTACAGGGCCTGGGGTGCTATCAGAAGGAAAGGAAAGGAAAGGAAAGAGGAAGGTGAGAGGGAGAGAGGGTTTGCCAAAGCTCAGAGCATCTTGTTTAGAACTAAGCAGTCAAAATGAGCAGAAACACACAGACAGACATGATTACAGATGCACCCATAACAAGCTGCAGCACTGAGATCATGGGTGAAGGTCTTCGCCTCCGGGGTCTGGGTTTTTCTAGCAGCCCCTAGACTAAAATAAGGCATTTGCCAATAACAAATAGACACTGCTGTGAGAATACCAAAGGTAGAGGTGAGTTCTGGTGTCCTGGTTTAATATGAATCATCTACAATTGCTGCTTCTCCTGTTTTTACTCGCACTCTAACCTTTGACTGGAGTTATTAAAATGAAACATCTTTTTCACCGAGATGTGCGATCAAAAAGTCACTTTGAACAAGAAATAAAAAGCATGAAAAACAAGGGGAAGGATGGAAGGGTCCTGCTTATTTGTCATCTGACTATGAATCATCAGAAATAGATAACCGCATGAGCAGGAACTGGCGGATGACAAAAGAGCCGACTTCTTAGAAAACAGTTGGGCCCAAACCTGCCAGACTCCTCCGTGTGTTTATACAAATAACAGCCTGTGGCGATATCACGGACCCTAACGTGACCCCAGCAGGCCTTCAGTCATGTTTCGCCTCCTGCATGAAATCACTATCCGTGAAAAGGAAAAGTCAGAAGAGGGGAGCGAGAATAAGTGTACGAGGGTGGAGAGGGGAGGACAGATTTGATGTGGCAAACAGGAAGATTGGCATCAGCCTCTCAGAGGGGACGACGAATCATTTGGATTACTGAGTTACATTGTATGCCTTGTTTGGTTTTTGTCAAGTGGGAATTCATAACTCAGTCAGAAAAATGGTTACATTCAAACAAAATTTTTGAGTAATTGCAACAATTGTCATCCACAAAAAGCACCTTACCTCAATCATGCATTGAACAAGTAATTAGATTTAAGTGGAATTTAATACACTGCAAACTGTGTTCAAAGCAAATCAAACATAATTACTTTCACCAAATACTCCAAAAAATCTTTTTTTCCCCACTAAAAGGGGGGTTGATATGTCAAGGAAAACCTGTACTTACACAACTATTAAGAGTACATGAACAATCTGTGATTTGTAAGACAGCTTGAACCTTAGCTTGAGAAAAAGCACTTTATTCTGCTTTTGGCTCGTAATGAAATGTAGTAAAATTATTACTGATGCTGCTTTATGGGCTACAAAAGCAAACAGGTCCATTAGCATAAAGATTGATTTTGTTCTGTTGTGTTTTTATGTCTGCTGCTGTGGGACGGATGTCACGGTAGAAGATCAGCTGTATGTGTTTCTCAAGGCAAACATTGCCAGGGAGTGATAAATTGGATTGTTCAAGACACAATTAGGATATTTTAATTTAAACAGGACAAACGCTAGAGACTAGGGCTGCCACATACAATTATTTTGATAATCGACCAGTCACCGATTATTTTTTGTGATCAGTCAACTATTCGAATCACACATAAATTGCAGCTTATTGCACCAGCATACAGCTACCATCATTAGTTTCAGCTTCAAGTGTTTAAGGTATGCAATAACTAAAAATGAAGACAATTAAGATGATAGTTTATTCAACTTTTAATGAACTTTGCAGCTTGTAGCAGCATTTCTGGCATTTTTTTAATGTAATAATTTTCTATTCAAACATGACATAGCTATTAAGTAGGTAGCGCACTGCTGACGTTAATGTTAGCAGCTAGCTAGCAATTAGCTTACCAAGCTTGTCCTTCGTCAGAAAATAAATCAGCCACGACGTGCTTTCTTTTTAAACGTGCTTTTAGCCGACCTAAAACACAATTTTTTTAATAAAATGCCCTCCAGAGTGGAATTTTTCTGATATGCTGCAGCCACCGTTGTCGTGTAAAAGGCAAGCAAGAGTTTTCAGTGGAAACGCTGACTTCATGTTCCGTTTTGTGCGTGCGCATTCCACTTTGGTTGTGGGAAATGAAATACAGTTTTAGATGTTGTGTGTGTATGGAGTCATGTGGGAAGTGTGGGGTGGATATGTACTGTGTGTTTGTTATGTATTTATGGTTTTTATAAATGTATGCCCTCTGCAGACTGTGATGACAAACTGCATTGTAAAAGGACACGCTCTCTCTCTCTCTCCCTCTGAAATTGGAAAAAAGAAAAAGAAGTACAGGGGAGGGGAAAGATTGTGACATGTTATATCGTTTTCTCTACTTTTGGCGCAGAGTGCTCTTGTCAGATGTGGTAATTGATCCTATTTTTGGGGGGGATTTCCTTCTTCGCCCTCGGGTTATAGGACATTTAAAATAGAGATGTCAACCAAACAATTAATCGCTGGTTTTGTCAAACTGACACGTTTACATTTCCTCCTCCTTTTTACGGCCATCAGATCTGAAATTCTACAAACTAAGTGAACCAAGTTTTCAGCATTTAAAAGTCAATACCAAACATCAAACTGCATTTACCTTGATAGAAATCCAGCAGAGATGTACGCAGGCAGCCAATTCAGCTGCAGGTATGTTGCTCTCATTCTGCTAACCTATTTAAATTGAGTACAACTCTTCATGGGTGGCTCATAAAAACACAGACTAATCACTTTGGTCAACACTGCAGGGGTGTTCATCAGAGATGCCCACACTGTGAACAAACACAGCCCACTACCTGCCCGTGAGTCCATATTTAACCAAGGGATAGAGGAAACAAAGGGGAACAAACAGCATCCTCTGTGATGTGCTGGTGTGTGTTTAAGGATGCTAATCCATTCACACAGCACTTAATCCTGCAGCACAACTCGATCAGTGCACCGGCACCAGCACGTGAGCTGCTGATAGTGGCAGGAGCTGATCAATTAGCATGTATTAGGAGGGTAATGCCTGGCAGAGGGATCAGAGCCATGATCTACCTGCAGGTGGGAGTCAATCTACAGTGCATCAACATAGCATTAGGTCAATCCAAGCGCTTGTTAAAATAGGTTGGATTAGTGGGATTTAACAATTTAAATACAGACTTCTGAACTTTTTTTAGAACATGGAGAACCTTTTGTGTGAAGTATTAAACCCCCACAGATCCACCACAAAATGAAATATGATGTAATACCCCCACAGGTAATAAACAATAGAGTTGTGGTTCAGTTGCTTTTTATCAAATCTGAATCTGGTAATGAGCCTGCCTGTCGATTCAAAATCCTTTCTGCGTGGCGGATTAAATTAATCCCTTATCAGATATATTTAGGATTAGCCTTCAAAAACTTAACAGCTGCACTGACTGAGGAAACAAGTTGTGAACACAACTCTGACTGAAAGTATCGACTTGGAAGGTTGTAAGGCGAACAGATGATTTTTTTTTACGTACTCAGCCACATAAAAACATCTGTATGGAGTTCTATTTCTGACCAGCAGACACCGTTGTGCTCAATAATTTCTTTCCCTTACACAATAAGTCCGGTTTAAAATCAATTTATCCTGCAAATAGGCTGATAAAAATCTGCCATGAAAATGTTACAGACTCTGAAATCAATCATTTTTAACTCAATATTGTGCTTCAGTCTATTAAAGGCAGAGTTGGTAATCAGATTTAGATAGACTTTTTGTTATCCTGGTTTAAATGACCTTTATTCCCTTATGTCAATCAATGCATGATGTGTTCTTAATGTGTCTTGAAATTGAGTGAAAAATACCTGCTGTCTACAGCAGGAGTAAACCTGGGAAAACACAAACCAATCCTAGCGTTTGGCATCCAATTTGTTAAACTAATCAAACCCCGTCCTGCTGGGTTGCCCGCCTCCTGCGGGTACATTTGGCCAGCGTGCACTCGCCATGACTCCTCAGGGCTGAACGGAGCCCTGAGAAGATGCTACATTCAAATTCATGCTAGTTTTCTGTGAGCTACCAACCCTGCCTTTAATGCTTTTAGTCAGTAGCCAGTTTATAACTTGATGCAAGAAGAGGAGTCCAGCTCACCCTGTCAGGATTCTGTCGAAGCCCCTGCTCATTAGACATCATCCGTTTTATAACTCCAGGAGTTATCACCACTAGTAAGTCTTTATCTGCCTGGCACGGTCAAAATTATTTTTTGAGTAAAATGGAAAAGGAAAAGGAAGATAAATATATCTGCTCATTCTACAAACCTGATTTCAAATGAATAAAGGACCCAACCATAATTAAAGTCTGCTATATGATTTCTTGCCTTGAGTAACAACTAAATGCACTTTTTTCACTGAAAGGAGATGATCTTGGAGCCTTGAAATGCTACGTATTTCCTCCCATAGATTTTAAACAAGTCCTTGAGGTGATTGCTTCTTGGTGTTCATGTAAAGAGTTGAGTAAAGAACATCTACGTCATATATACAAACAGCGAAATATTCATTACGCAGGTCACACATTTCAGTGCAATGAAATGTGCAGCGGCAAGGTGAAGAGGGATGTTAGTGCATCGTTTGTCTGATTCACAAAAGAGAGAGGTGTGTCAGAAATGCATAAATATATTACATGTATATGCTCTTTGAATAATCCGTGCACTAAATGAAAAGCATCTCACCTGAACAGGAAGTCTCTGTTTCTGTGACGGCAGCCAAAGAACAGCCAGGTCTCGCCAAATACGGCCTCAGGCTTCTCCTGCTTCTCCTTTTCTCTGAAAGTCAAACAACGGGTGTTAGCGGTCAATCAATACTCACAGACGACCAGGCCAGATGGAGGAGAGCAAGTCCTTCCTCACAGCAGAGGTTAAAGAAGAGTAGTGACACCATTAAGCACTGTCTGCAATGACAGAACACTGAATGCTGCAATTGCCTAATGTACGGAAACGACTGTGTGTGCTGCGGCGAGGACATTAGATGTATTATTAAATTTCACCCAAACAGAAGGATAGAGGCCATCACTGTTACTGAAAATGAAACTGCAGCTTGTGCTTTGTGTGTGCACTTTCAGAACTGTCATGTTTGTGTGTCCAACTGTGCAGGAAAAAAAAAAAGATCCTGCAAAAGTGATTCCTCTTGTGGTTTAGAAGTTTGGCAAAGCTCCCAGAATCCTTTGCAGGCAATGGCAACACACTGTGCACAAAGCAGCTCTAAGGGTGCCGGTATCTGTGCCGCACACCTGCTGCAAGGGTGACAGCTCCCTCCCTGATAACAACAGTTGACCTCCAACCTTTCATGATGCCATCAGTCAGTCGACTCTCTAAAGAGGCCCGTGTTATCTGTTGCCCCCGTCTGGAGGAGGGGGAGGGGGGGCAGGGTCGTTGAAGTGACCAACCACGACGAGGAGTTGAGGAATGCCACAGAGATGCTCCAGGCCTTTATGCTGTGCTGCTGCACACCCTAAACCCAAATATTTGATGTAAACAAACACTTAATCCTACTTTGTGTTTTCAAGCTGTCACAAAGTTTGAATGGCTGCCATCTTGGAACTTTGCCACTCTGGTGCTGAAAAGATACACTGATAAATAGTTCTGTTCAAACTACAGGAAATTAATAATCATTTTAACAATGATGCATATCTGAACATGCTTTTCTTTGTGATGTCAAAATTATTCTCCACATTGGCACGGCACATTACTTGCTGTCAAGCTTGTGGGTGAGCCTAGCGAGGCTAATGGTTGAGTAAAAGAGGGATTCCAAAAGTGACTAAGAGACTTCATACAGGTGTGAGGAGCCACAGTGTTGAGAAATGTGAGCATTCCCCACTTTCAAAATATAATCCTGGCGTATGTTACAAATGAACTGCCATAAAGTACTGTCACAAGGACATTTCAGCACACAGAAAGTAAGGCTGCTTTCCAAACCAACTACTACATACTACATAGGAATTTAGCATGTAGTAGGCAGTGCATACTTTGTTTTTGGTCCTTTTATTATGGTTTAAGGCACATTTTAAATTAAAGACTAAACAAATTCAGGGAGAGATTTCAGGGTCCTTTTTTTGAATAAAAAACTGAAAAAGCATTGAAAGTATGCAGCAGAATCATCACATTTGATTTTTATTCTCACACCAAAAGGTTAATCTTTTATTAAAAATAAATTCAGGATGGATTGACTTCCATGTATGTTTTTTTTAAGTTAATCAGTGGTTTGTACGGGCTTCAATGAATAAGTAGAAGTAAACACCTCATTCATGACTAAAAGTGACAAGATTTGACCGTTTCTCTTTCTCATCACTTCACTTCTGTTGCACAGACCATCTCACGTTACTATTGTTGTAGTAATTCACCTAAACCTGAGTGCCGCCCACATAGACAAACAGCATTAACATTGTGCATCACAGGAAACAGTATCCCAGTGGTCCGATGCATGCTGAGAAATTTTCTCAGATCAGTAAAACATCAGGGAATTTTTTGAATACTGCCTACTACATACCGAATTTTAGTCAAATTAGTAGGCACTGCTAGTGTTGTAGGCTGTTTGGAAAACAGACTAAGTTTGTCAGGGAGCACTTAGGAGGTGTAGCATCAATGAGCCCACTGACAATACCTTCAGCTTGCGCTGAAACACTAAAAATCGAAGTGTTTGCCTTATTTTTTGGTAATGGTGTCTTGTCAGATTAAGTTTGAGCCACATCCATCGGACAAGTCCAAAGAAGTGACTTATTTCAAGATATTAAAGACATATTGATATATTAAATAACTGACTGATTGAAGACGTATTGACATATTGCAGAATTGCTTGTAAAGAGTAAAAGATCTGCCAGTAGTGTAAAAAATGTCCTTGTTAAGTTTCTTGTACTAAGACATTTTTTTCTTGAAACGTGACTCATTTTTCTTACCTCATAGGCAGATTTTTTAAACTACATTAGCCATCATTTTATCTTCTTTTTATATTCTGAAATAAGACATTTTTTTCCAGTTGTCAAAATAAACGGGGGCGCAGATGGCCTGGCAGTTTAGGTTGGGTCCCGTAAGGTTTGCTCTCAGGGGGGTGGCCATGGTTCAAATCCAGCCTATCCACTGTCCCATCCTCTCTCATTAAAAGCATCAGCCATAAATACTTGCTTTGATTTCAGTTCTTGCTGTGTGACAGCCAAATGCACATCACTGAGGATTCATATGCATGGGAAACAGTCATGTCTGTGCAAAGATGAGAGCTGTATGAGTGTTTCTTATTAGATTAGATTGGATTGAATTAGAAAACTTTATTAATCCCCTGTGGGAAAACTCATTTGTCACCCATGTAAATAAACAATATTATTTACAACCATGGGTCATCTGCTTTCTGCTGGAAAAAGGATCTTCTAAGTTGTTCAGTAAAGCACCAAAGCCCCACTAGCCGCTCACTGAAGGAGCTTTAAAAGATCAGAATCATCTTTAGTTTAGTCCGCCGCCTCTTCGCCACAGTAACCTCAAGTGAGTCAGGGGTAAATCACAGATACATACTGTATATGCCTTTAAATCAGATTTCATTTTCACAGATAATGGCAGGGAGATAGCTACATGCTTCCACATCGTGATTACTTTCAAGCCAGGAAGCCATGGAGCGACTCATTAAGGCTGTCAACTGGCAAAATTAGGAACAGAGAAAAAAAGTCCCAAACAAGCTCATAGAGATCTCCAATGTGTGGAAGAGCGGACAATAAAAATCCCTGGAAGCATTTCATTTCTTGCTAAATCAGTTAACACACCTGGGCCAAGATGAGTCATTACCATTTTTCATGTCCTGACCGTGTTGAGAGCTTGATTCTGACTGATCAAACCCACAAAACAATGATGATTAATTCTGGACAGAAAAAGAAACACCAGGGACGGCCTGATCACACATCACATTGACTTAATCTGCTGGAAGGAGCCACATTTCACCTCTGCCTGTTGATACCGAAGCGAAAACAGTTTCTGTCTCAGGCTGGTGTTGAGAGTGGAAATGATGACAGGTGCTGGGCACCCCAAGGAGCTACTGGGCCTAAACTATCAGACAGCAAACTTAAAGTTTTGCTCACCTTGTCAAGATTCTAAATTGCATAACCACCTGATCACCACATTGTGTCTGGTACATAATGTTTTCAAGCAAGTAAAAAAATAACTTTTAATAGTAAAAGATAATGAAATAATCAATTTTGTTTGATATTAGTGGAGTAGCTTTGGGGGATTTAGTGACACTGAATAAAGTCATAAAACATGATCATCAATCTTGATTTTTAAAGAACTTCTTTGTTGAGATTCTCTTTTTGAGAAATCAAAATAAAAGTGAACAAGTTCATTTAAGAACAATAAATTAGGTTTTCTCATTCAGACAAGGCCATCCAGCTATATGTTAGCAAGTTGTTTTTCCAACAGCATGATTAAAGTACAAACAGTGGAAGTGTGGAAAGATCAGATACTCTGTGGACCAAAGCTTGAATCTGTACTTTATCTATAAGTAACAAACTTGCAGCTCTGGCCTGATTAGTGTTGGTGAGAAAACTGAATCAATGTAAAGGTCTGAAACCCAGAACAAAGCTTCGCCCTCATTAATTAAACAAAAAGTTGACCAGTTAATGAAAATACTTTGCAGAAGAAGTTTCTTTGAACTGTGTGTCTCCGTCTGGGTCTCGGTAACAGAGCTGTCTGGCTGACTAGATTCAAAAGCTCAGATCCCGTCCATTAGCATCCTGGACCAGATTCTTCTGATCTGCAAACAGCCTGGAGTAAACTCATTTTAGTGGACTCTTCTCTCTCCTCTTGCTGCCTGCCCTAAAGGGATCAATACCAATATGAAAAACCTGGATTCCATTCTGAGCAGACCACACCGGCGCCTTTCTCTGAATACAAATCACATCACATCACATGCCCACACTATAACAGCCTGCGATACAATCCCAGGGGGGGAAGGCAGCATCTACAGAGCACTCCATTTGGGGTCAGAATCAGAAGCTGTTGCCTTTCAGCACCATTCAGATGATCAGCAGGAGGGGGAAACTGTGAGGAAGGCTGGGGTGAAAGACTTGGTAAACATCCCAATTATCTCATATTTATCATCTGTTTTCTCTGCAGCTCCGTGCAAGAGGTACAGAGCAGCTTTTTGGGCATGAAAAACAACAAGACAAAAGGAAGCTTAAATCCAACAACAGCTTGAGGCTTAATCAGTGAAATTACACTGCAAAATTACACCCAAATATAAACAACGAGCTGAATTATGAATGTTTTCTGAATACAGGAAGGTAGAAGCAAGACGCTGAAGCCTTAATTGTAATCAGCTGTGTGGTTAGCCTGATAATGAAAGCTCAATATTTGTTGCCATAAACTTTAATAAAAGTTGTCATACAGAATGCGCCGAGCACGCCTTTAAAACCGAAGCGTAAAACTGAGAGAGCTGAGAAGGAAAAGCTTGTTAGAGCTGTAAAGAGATTATTTCAGGCTGCTCATTCAGTAAAAATACAATATTTGTTTAACTGTTACTGCTCCTGGCAAAACAGAAACGCACTGAAAATCACATTATCTATGAAATCCTTCCACTCAAAAGCACAGCAATCAATACCACAGTACCAGGGGGGACTTATTAAAATCTCCTGGTACCACCAAGTGAGCCTCTGACCTTTGAAGACTCTTCTTTCACTTGTCACCCGTGCTACAAACTCATACTTTTGAAAACAGCCATCGATTAACAGCAGGGGTGGGGGGAGAGGGTGGGAGAGGCAGGCAAATCGAAGCGTCCCTGGTGTTGTTTTGATGCTAACACGACCCTTCTTAGGCCTGGAGGCAGATACAGTGTCCCGTTGACAAACTGGTGATTGTTATCTCCTATCAGAGTGCAGCGTCAGCCGCCAAGGCTTTGTTTGGAATCTCAAGTTAGATTCTGTATAATGCAGCGCTCCATGACAGGTTTGTACAATCCTCTAGCACAATATGCAGCATGCGGGGTAGAGAGTGAGAGAGACAGAAAGAGGAGGGACTAAAGAGACAACAGAGCTGATGAGTCTGTAACGAAAAGCCTCTTAAAAAGAAAAAAAAACATATGAAATTTAACACAAATGGAAGATCATCATTTTTGTATTATGAAACAAAGCTTCCAAGAAAATCCATCAAGGTGTGAGCGTTTGAGCTTCCCTGTCAAAACATCTGCAGGTGCAAACACACTTAAATGTGAATCTTGATGTCTTATATTAACGAGGGCAACATTTGGACAGCGCCATGAGGATCAAAGAATGACTGATAGCTTCATATCACAGTTCTTCACCAGCGCACACTCCCTCTGGCTCCACCTTGATCAGTAGAGGTAGAGGAGTGTGTCTGTGAGAGGTAGAACCAGGTCAGTCGTGTGCTATCTCAACTACTCCTGGATCCCAAAGGCACAAACACCTCCTCACCTCACATGCCCGCTCATCTTTCCTCTGAACCTGCTGCTGACGCTCCACTGCTGCCATCACGGCACCTCTCAGAGCTATCACCCACTGACGTCCCCGCCACAACAGAGCTCACGTCTTGGGGATTTAGAGACAATTGGACCTGACTGGGGCACAACCTCATTTATAAAAAGCCACCCCAGAGTTATAGATGTCAGTCTGACTAAAAAGGCTCACCCTGCTTTCTAACAAGTCACGGAGGGCAGTCGAGCTGGTTCAACACACAGGCCTCAGAAATGGACCGGGCAGCTACTCCAATCATGCAAAATCCTTCTGACAGATCATCGTTTTGCAATCACTATTTAACCGTCAAATCAGGATCTCAGCACATTAGACAAAGTGTCACGTTTCTACCCAATGATAGCACTCCTCAAACATTTAGATCGACAGCAGCCGGTTTAACAAGCCGCGGGAGAAGTGCAGCGTACTCAGCCAACGGTCAATATCCTCACACCATCTTGCTGGCAATTAACAAGCAATGATTTACTCCAACAACGTTGCTGTGGACTGGTGGACTTTTTTTTACTTCCAAATCAATAACGCTCCATGTGCCGCTTTGACTCCTGGCTCTTCATTACTGGAAGAGTCATAAACTTGTGCTTAGGAGAAGGCTCAATTTATTCCTCTTCAGACGAGTGAGGCATCTGAAATAATCCCTGATGTGATCACAGCCTTCACTGCTAGATGTGTCTTGACTCATACAATGGTAGCTTTTATTGCCTTTGAGCGTGGTCCCATTTAATTGTCTCTGCAGATTACTCAAAAATAGGCTTGGATGATGCGCACTTAACATCACTTGAACATTTTGAATATTCATTACTGGATGCAGATTTTGGCTGAAGTAGCCCGTGTCAAACAGTGTGCCAAACAGAATTACAAGTCACATGGCTCTGCTGCTTGACACTGATATTTAAATGAGCTGATCAAGCAGCATATCATATCACGTGTGTAACATTATCAGGTGAACTTTGTACAGGGGTCATAGTCCTTTAAGTGGGTGGTCAGAGCTTAAAATTGACCCTTGACTTGGCGCTGAACATCATTTTTCATTCTCTTTGACCTTCATTTTTCCTACTCACACCAGATCCGTGTACGTTCTGTCTCCACTCAGTAGCAATTTGACTGCGTGCTCTCTTATCTGTCGGCTCACACCAGTTGCATGTTCAGTCCTACATGCAGCAGGGCCGCCTCCTGAGACAGAGGAGTCTCTTCTCATTCATGTTGTCTTAATTGGGCTTTAAAACCTCAAACCTGCTGAATAGGCCTGGATCTGATCATTAAGTGAGTCTGTTATTCTCTTTAACACCTGGTATTTTATTTCTGTCAACCGGATGTTTTAATGTTGTTTCACTACCCGATTTAGTTCAATCTGCTCTGCCCAAATTGTTGCAGCCTTGTATCTAACTGGTAACTTTCCCCGACTTTCCTGATCTGACATCAAGCAAAAATGCAACAGAGCAGAGCCAGTGTGAGTTTAAAATACTGATTGTCTTGAACCCTATCAGATCCAGAGCTGTGCTGAAGCAGAGATGAATCTGCTATGATCTGGCTGTTGGAGGTGTAAATGTCCAAAAATAAATTATTAATATTATTATCATTTTAACTTGGCTAAACTTCCTGGAATGCATCAGAAGTGATGGATCCAACTTCAATTCTATAAGCACACATTTCAAAAGTTGTTTTCTTCATCCGATGAGAACAAACCGGAACAAATTTGCATTTCAACTTTTGACCAATCTGCATCATGCATCCACATCATATCTGCAAACTTAAGACCTACAAGTGGATCACAAGATTTTTTTTTTGTTTGGGTCCAAAGTAAACTAGAGCTGAGCCTCTTGGTAATTACATTGATTTATCCTTTTTTTTTAAAATGTTTTGTCTGTATATTGATGCTATGTAAAGCACTTTGGACTGCTCCGTAAAGATGAAGACACCTGATCAAAATCCTGATCTTAAGAAGGGTCTCAGCAGAGCTTCATTCAATGTAAAAGAAGAAATGGGAGTGAAACAAAAAAAAAGAGTGAGCAATTTGTTGCGAACAACAATTAAACTGAAATAATCTGTTGATCAGCTGATCAAAGGTTTAAGAGCACAGCTTTTAAAAGACAAAATCTGCACAAAAAAGTGGATTCAATGACATTTTGCTATCAGGTATTCACTCTGTCATAACCTCCTGATGGCAAAGGCAAAAAGGTTTTCTCTCTTTGAACGCGGTTGGATTGCTGAGCCGCATAAGCAAGGCCTCTCACAACGCGCCATCGCTGCTGAGGTTGGACATCGTACGGTAAGACAGTCATTTTGAATTTCTTCAAAGATCCTGAGGAATATCAAACAAAAAAGTCAAATAGTAGACCCAAAAATATTTTAACAGCACTGAGCCAGAGGATCCCATTGGCTGTTTGTCAAGACACAGGACGATCCTGGACCCAAATAAAGGTCTTTACTGGTGCTGACTGCAGCCCAATAACCATCAGACCTCTTCAAAGGCCTCGTCCTCCTATTTCTTTGGACTTTGCAAAAGAGCAGCAAACATGGCACGCTGAAAGGTGGAAAAAAGTTTTATTCTCTAATGAGTAAAAAATTTAACCTAGACAGTCCTGATGGCTTCAACGTTACTGACATGACGAGGAGATCCACAGGAGATGTTTTCTAAGCAGCACAGTGGAGGGGGCGGCATCATGATCTAGGCTGCTTTTTCCTTCAGTGGAACAATGGAGCTTCAGGTTGTTCAGGGGCATCAAACAGCGGCTGGCTATGTAGAGATGTTACAGGGGGCGTCCTTCATGACCGAGGGCCCTGGTCTGTGTGCTAATGACTGGGTATTTCAACGGGACAACGCTGCAGTTCACAATGGCCGCCTGACAAAGGACTTCTTCCAGAGGAATACGCTCACTCCCTGGGAACATCCTGCATCTTCCCCTGATCTAAATCACACTGAGAACATTTGGGGATGGATGGCGAAGGAAGTTTACCAAATTGGACGTCGGTTCCAGACAATAGAAGAAAGCTATCTTCACCACTTGGAGCAACTTTCCCATGAGCCTCCTGGAAACACTCACATCAAGCATGCCCAAACCAGTTTTTGAAGTAATCAACAAGAACGGTGAAGCTCCTCATTACTGAGTCCTTTTTTTGAAACCTTTATTTCTATTTTAGGGTTTTTTGCTTTTTTTTTTGCTATGGTCCTAAACTTTTGATCTGCTAATGAACAGTCTATCTGAGTTTAATTGTTGTTTGCAGTAAATTGCCTACTCTTTTTTTTCTCACTCCCATTCTTTCTTTTTGCATTTTGTAACTACTGAGAACCTTTTGAAGATCCAGCAGTCCAAAATGTAAATTAACTGGTCTTAAAGTTTTGATCAGGTGTGGATTAAATAAACTTTACTTGCTACCTACCTACTAACTGACAAAATGCTGACATTTCATTATGCTAATATATCCAGAGAAGCAAATTTCCTTTGCTTTTGATCTAAACATGGCTGCGTCTTTAGTTAGACTGAACAGAAAAAAATAAGTATTGGGGGGAGGGGGGGTCATTTATTGCCAACTGCTGGCTGCACTGGATGCTCAGAAAGATGGCCCCCGTTACCAGAAGCATATATTAGTGTCATGTTAGCTGATAAATTTTCGCTTATTATGGTGCAATATGATGTTGAAGTGTATAATTTATTTCTTCATACCTTTGCTGGAGGAAACCAATGAAGGGTGCAACCCCTGTGCCGGGTCCAACCATTATGTAGGGCACCGACGGGTCAGCTGGAGGTCGAAAGGAGCTGTTCGGTCTCAACTTCACATGGATCTGAGGTCAGAGGCCATTAGCGAGCATTTAAAATAATGAGAGTAATTACAACAATGCTGAGAAGTCGCTGTGGGCTTACCAATCTATTAATTGATCTACTTAATATTCTTAAGACATACTAATAGGAAAACTCATGAGCTCCAGCTGGAATCCATAAAGTCTTTGGTAGAGAGGATTTACTTGCTCTAATTTAAATGAATTTCTTCATTAATCACACACAACTGGCCCAAGGCTTGTTCTTTTTTTGTCTATAATGCATTAAAACAGTTTCCATAGGAATATTAAAGATGTAGTTGAAATAGTTTGGATACAATATAACTTCTGTTCTGCAGATTCAAGAAAATATTGAAAATCTTGCTGTATTCTGCTCCCCCTCTCAACCCTCCCTTTGACTATAGAACTTCTTGAACTGCAATATTTGAAAGAGAACAGCCCGTCTAGTTCTCTTGGTATCTTTAAGGAAGCAAAACTAAGAATAAGTGCGTATGGCAAAGTAATGCTAAGCAGGATTTCAATCCAGTCAGGATGTGTGCTTGTTTTTTTCTCTCTCTCTATGCGTGGGAGGAGGTTACAACTTTAACAGCACCTGAGTACAACTACTAGAAAATATGAGCACCAGTAAAGAAATGTATCTGTCAAGGCCAAGAGATCACAAATTTGCACAACCTACATTCAACTCTCCATTTTCCACTGCACTCATTACCTGTGGCAGGGCTAGGTTGCAAGAGGATTCATCTATCCCAGAGAAAACCAGGACAGGACTGATGAGGTCAAACAGCCAACCGGTACACAAGCCCTGCTTTCCTGCAGGCCGCAAAGAGCAAGCTGGGAACTCTACGACGCTGAAGACAAAGTTGAGCTTTCCTGGGTGTCTGAGGCAGGAGCTGTAGAAATAGTAACAGAGTTTGAGATGAAGGTAGATGAGGATAGAGGAAAATGACAATGTGAGAGACAGAGAGGGAACACAAACAGTGACAAGCAGAGAGATGATGTGAAAAATAGAGTGAAATTCAGAGAGAAGCAAGGAGAAAACAGAAAAGTACAGCCAGGATCCAACAATAAATGGGATTGAAAATTCAAAGAATAAACGATGCTCTTCCAAGTGATCCCTCAATCTACTTTTACAAAAATGTAATCTATTATCTACAGAAAGTGACAAGGAACCATCGATATTTGTTACAAACACCCTCAAATGTGGATATAGCACTGAAATGTGCTTCATTATGATCTGTACGAGTGGTTTCTAATGATTTCCTGTCTTACTTAGCCCAACCTGTGTGCCAAGGCAGCTATTGAACGACTTCATCAACACCAGTCATCATTCAAAAATGTGTCTGGCTGGATTTAAAACTGGAGGCATAAGTAGTATTAAGCACATGAAAAGTAAATGTTATGTCAATACATTTTCATGCAGTTATCAATGTTCTCTGCAGTTAGGTTTACATTTTAGATATCCCACCATTACTAGGGCTGAGTTGATATGCTTTTCTCCTGATTCGATTCTTTTATGATTTTTGGGATGCCGATTTGATTTAACTTGCAATTCTTTGATTTTGGCAATTTTGGCAATTTTAGCGATTTTGGAGATTTACTTTTCTCATTTAACATCAGCCCATGTAAAGTTAAATGATGATAATGTCTATCAACTATATCAGGAGCCATATTTCCCCCAAAAAATTAACAGCCCTCTGCTGGAGAAAAACAGTAAGGTTTTTCATACAAACTTGTAAATAAGGATTGAAATGAAGGACTTAAATTTGACAAAAAAAAACCAACTTTTTTTTCTTAAGTTTTTTTTTTTACAAAAAAAGAAATCAATTTTTAAAATTGTAAAACAAAAAATCGCAATACATATGTGAAACAAACTTTTCTCCCACCACTAACCATTACACAGAGGTTGAATGTCTCTCTTAGTTAGTTAACCATGTCATCTCATTGTCATGACTTTTAAGTAACTGTTTCAACCATATTTTTTAATTTTCATCTATTTAGTCATTAGCTTCAGCTAACATTTTAAGCTACATTTCCACTTTGTTTTGTTCAGTATCTTAATAATCTGTCTACTGAGTTAAGCTAACTTCAAAAACGGTTTATCTGTAGCCCTAAGCTAACTTCAAAAAGTAGTTTCTCCTTACTTTTAACTTAAAACTTAACTTATCCATTAACTTAAACTTACTCATGATGACTATTCCTCTGTGATGTAGGCCAACATCTTTTTACAAACCTAAATTTAACAGTTGGCGGTTAAATAATTACTCTAAGCTAGCTACATTAACACCTTAGCTATTGCTTTCACACTGTTTTATTTTCAAGTTTTACATATATGTTAATGCTAACGTCTTAAAACATTCATATCAAGCTAACAATTCTAGTTGCTAATATGTTATTTTAAGCTAATTGTGTCAATTTCTTAAGGCATACTTTAATTTTTAGTTTAGTTGAAGCCTAAAACTAGGCTTAGCCTTACCTAAAAGGCTGACTCATACCTTGAAACAAAGCAATCCAATTGTTAATCCATGAATTTAAACTTAGTCTTTCGACTGCCTATTCCCCTTTTAAGATATCACAATTTTTCTTCCATTGCTTTAAGCTTATTAAGTTAACTGTGCAGCCATGGCTTTTAAAAAGGTTTTTGAACAGGCTATTCACTGATTTAAGCAAACTATGTTAATTTTTCTTTAGCTTGACAGCCCATATTTTGGGGCATTAATCAAATAGGTCTTGGAATGACTAGGTTGGTGGGATGTATCATGCTGTAGCTCATAATAACGAATCTCTATGACTGACATCCCAACATGCCAATATATAATGTCACGTGCGCTGTGCTAAATGATCCACACATGACTTCTACCTCATTCTGTGCTAAAAAATACTGCCAGCCAGCAGTGAGAATAAAATAGCTTCCTGTCCGTCTTGCTTCAATAAAACTCCCTCTCCCTCCTCTATATTCTGGTCTCCTCTGTTGGCCAAGGAACTCTCACGCTCCCTCATCCTTCACTCTCCAGTTCCTGTGGGCCACCAGAGACCTCTATTGACCACAGCATCAATAATGCAGGCCTCTAATGTCTCTGCACCATCTGATAAACTACAGCCACCGTCTCTGCTGTCCACTCCTTATCTCTCGGTACACACAAACACAGCACATACACACACAAACACACACACACACACACGGGCAGCTAAGTGAGGGACTAATGAGAAGAGAGGAGAAGTTCTGACATTGCGTTAGATGTTGCTGTTCCACATGAGCTTTAAAGCAAACCTAATGGGCACTAGCTTAACAGGAAGAGCAAATCAATGACAGACTAAGTGGGGAAAAAGATAGAACACTTTAGCCTATTTAAAATAAGCTCACCTGGCTAAACACTACATAAAATTTACTTTCTGTTGTTTGCATAAGTTTTTTCAGCATTCAGGAAGCCTTGAGAAGGAACACCTTTTAATGCACACCAAAGAAAAGCATACAGGAACAGAAATATTAAGGCTAGGGTTAGTAGCATGTACATATGTTATATTATTCTTGCATATATTTCAATTTTTTTATATGACACTTGTGCTTATATTTTGTACTTTCCAATATTCTAACACTGTTTGAATGGGAGTAGCTGTAAACCAAAAAGCAATTTCCCCCATGGGGATCAACCAAGTATTCCTGATTTCTGATGCACCTATACTCAGCTGAGTCACTCCTTTTTCTGAGATAGTTTCTAGATGTCTCCGAAAACACAGAACTCATACGCCACCCTGTATATTATGCATGGAGGCTCACTTTGATGTTATAATAAACTCTGTCAAGTGTCACATAATTTGAGAGCTGGATCCAGCACTGTGAAGAAGTGGGCAAAATAGCACATCCCTGGTGAAAAGCAATGCATTTCCTTGCAGCCAGTAGTGAAAAAATAACAATATTATTATGTGAACTCGACTGTCTTGCCTCAAATAAGCAAAAAAAAAAAAAAGAAGAAAAAAAAACAACCAATGTAGAGGCCTTGATAGATTGGTCCATTGTAATGAACTATAACAGATAAAATGTCAATAAAATGAGGTTGGAGGATTATATATTCAGGGTCACGGGTGGCTGAAGCCTATCCCAGCTGTCTAAGGGCGAGGTACTGCCAACATAAAAATCAAAATTAAACTTTTAATCTTCCTTTGAGTGTAACATTATCGTGCAGAATTTTTAAAGGACTTTAACTTCAAAAGTTGAAAATTCTGAAGTCTTTTCTTGTTTCAACATTACAGAATCCAGAGTTTTTTTGTTGTTGTTTTGTGTTGTCAGAGATGATCTTTGAATTCCAGAAATAAGCTACACTGAATCGGTTCAAGTTTGGGAGAAGATGGATTAGTCATACTATCTCATTCCATTACTCATGGAATTATAGAAGTCATGTTTTTGTTGCAGATAAGAAAATGATAAAAGAGCTTCATCTCCAAGTAAATGAGATGTACCAATTACTCACTCAATGCATCATAATTAATCATCAGTACAGAAAAAGACAGATAGTGGAGTTTGACTATGTCACAGAATCACTACCAGACTGTATGCTAAAACATCCAAGGGGAAAAGATGTTTTATGTGTACCTGACCTAAAGCAAGGACCATTAATAATAATGTCAAGGAAATAAGACCACCATTCCTATACTACCAAGTTTAAAATCTCACTAATTTTAATTAAAGCCTGATTCACATGACAGGTCAAGACATCACATCTTATTTAAAAATATTACAAGCAATAAGGAGGGACTTAATTGTGTGTCGTGATCAAAAGTCTTTGTTTTTGGTTCATTTTCCTGAAATGAGATACTACATCTTCACTATCTCTTTTTTCTTTCTTGTAATATCTGCAAAAAAAAAATGTTTGTCTACGTTTGCACGGCTAATGTGGATATCAGGTGCATCTCAATAAATTAGAATATCGTAGAAAAGTTAATTCATTTCAGTGGGTTTAAGGTAAAACTTGTATATTAGACAAAACCAGTTTGCACAGAGTGAAATATTTCAAGTAGAAGAAATTAAGGAACAAGGACCCTGATTCTTTAGGAAGAGGGGAGAGGAACAGAATCCAGGTGTCCTGAAGTCCGGAGTAATGTTTCCACAGTCAGTGATGGTTTGATTACCAGGAAATTTTAAGAGCACTTCATGCTTCCTTGCTGATTTCATTTTCTGGCAGGACTTGGCACCTGCCCACACCGCCAAAAGTACCAAAAGTTAAATGACAGTGATATTACTGTGCTTGATTGGCCAGTAAACCTGCCAGACCTAAACCTAGTAGAGAAAATATAAGGTACTGTCAAGAGGACGATGAGAAACCAGACCCCAAGCACCCTGGGTTTCTGTAACACCTCAGCAGTACTAGAGACCAATCGCCTCCACATGACACCACACTGATGCAGTAATTCATGCCAAAGAGCCGCGACCACGTACTGAGAGCACATTAGAGACTTTTCAGAACATGAATCCTTTTCAGCTGCTCTTATGTGATATTCTATTATTTTAGACAAGGAATAATGGGTTTTCTTTGCCTGTAAGCCATCATCATCACAACTACAAGAAGTAAATGCTTAACATTTTTTACTCTGAGCACACACTCCGTTCACCACACGAGTCTCACTTTTTTTAAGCTGAGCAACTGAAATAAATCAATTTTTTTTCACAACGTTCTAATTTATTGAGATGCATTCATAGAAATCAGCTTTTTTGATGCACAAAATTAAAGATTTGAGGTGTGGCAGTGTGTGTCTCTTCGTATGAATGTATATGCTATTAGAGCAAATCTGTTCAAAGTTTCATGCAGTTCTTATTTTTCTGTCACCTTACCTTGCTGCTGAATAAGGCCTGGGCTGCAGTTTCGGCAAATGCTCTGAAAAGCAAGCACAACTGTCAATCACTCTGCTGAAATGCTTAGATTATGTTACACAGACACCCATGACAGAGAGAAGGCTAAATAAGTGAAAGTCATCCAAGTCCATCAAGGCGTCCCACCCACCAGTCTTTCCACAGCAACCCACACACACAGGTACCAGTCTTGTTTCTAGGACATACTTCTATATTTATGAAATTACTAACTCAGGGTTATGGAATCCCAAGTGTCCAGATGTGGAGCCAGTAGGAAACAGACTGCTTATGCAGAGCTTATTTCAATGCCAGCCATGAAGGTGCCCTCTTTTGGGTAATATGTGGCAGGAATTACTTTAGAGAGGATGTGTCAGAGAAATTAGGAAACTTATTAGAGTTAGAGATAACTTTTCACCCCGTTGCACCAACATTTGCAATCTGCCACGCTTGGACCACCTCTAAATATTGTGCTAAAAACTGATTGGGAGTTATGTGATGGTCTCTCTTACATTTTATTTGTATCTCAGTGATGGATGGACCTGGAAAAGTAAAGCTGCACCACATGCACCAGCTGAGGCTTCACAATAACACATTTTTCTGCTAAATTGCACAGGCAGACCAACAGCTGGACTAAATCTGCTGTCTCTTCTTTTTCTGGATTTCTCTGACATCTAAACAGCTCAGGGTGTTAAGCAAGACAGCTCGGCACTTTGACACTCGTTTCATCTTTTTGAGCTGGGATGTTTGGGCTTTTTTAAAGTGGTGATGCATTAATCACATTAAAGTGAGTTTGAAAGGCAGTTTGGAGGAAGAAAGAAAACAACTGCTCTTGAGTTTCATCCACACTTTTGATATCTTTAAGGAAGGATAAAGGAGTTAACATTCAAAAAAGGAAAACACTGTTTGTCAAGGGTAAGTGAACTTAAAAAAGACTGCTTGTATTTAAGATAGAAATAAAAAAAAACAAATGGATAAAAAATTGGTTTGTGATCTTTCGAAGAAGTGAAATCTTTATGCACTCCTCGACTTTCTGTTTAACCACATCATCTTGAAATTAGGCTGTAAGTCAGTCTGAGAGAAGAAGAGAAGATTTCTCAAAGTGCATCCTCAGTGATCTGGAAAATAAGTTTGTTTTTGGTGTACACACAAACATTTGAGGCTGCTTCACAAAGCCTGGTAGATAGAAAAACAAAACCTCACACCTTTACAGGTGATTTGCTTCTGCATGCAATTAAAAAACAGTATTAAAGTAAGTCTTGTAATATGTTTGATGGAGGCGGCATATATAACCACAGTTTTTTTTTTTCTCAATCATTTTGCCTGAATGTGTAAAAGCACTGCAGTCTCACAGCAAGAAGGTCACGGTTTTGAATCCCTGTTCAGGAAGGTGGGCTTTTCTGTGTGGAGTTTGCATGTTCTATCCGTGCATGTATGGGCTCTCTTCGGGTACTCCGGCTTCCTCCCACAGTCCAAAAACATGCTCATCAGGTTAAATAGTGATTCTAAACAGGGATGCACCGATACAGACCCTGGTATCAGGTATCGGTAGGAAAGGGCCGATCTGTGGTGCCGATCCAGGCAACCAGCTCTGTGCCTTTTTTTTTACTGGTACTCTCATATTTTTTACTAGAATTTTTGTCGTCACTTTGAGAACTTGACACTAAGATTAAATTATGATCAAATCAAACAAGGTTGTTTGTACTATTTTGTCACTTTGTTAACAGTATGTGGTTACAAACAGTTGTGTAACATAGTTTTGTACTTGAACGTTCCCTCTGATGCACTTTCTCTGTTTTTTGCTGTATTACCAGTCAACAGGGTGTAAAAGTTTATGACTGAATATTAATTTCTGTGAGTTCTGAAGCATTTTTTTAATCAAACTGTTGGTAAACATTTCATCACTTTATAGTTTTAATAAATATCAACTTCAGTAATTCCATATGTACTCATTTTTGCCTTTCACCCAAAACATTACTAGTCTTATCCCACAGTAGGGCATGCAGGTTATTATTTTAACACAGGTATTGGATTGGGATCAGTATCAGTCGGTACCCAAAGCCCAGGTATAGGTATCGGTATCAGGACCAGAAAAGTCGGATCGGTGCATCCATAATTCTAAATTGCCCGTAGGCGTGAGTGTGAGCATGAAAGGTTGTCTGTCTCTGTGTGTCAGCCCTGCGATTGGCTGGAGACCAGTCCAAGGTGTACCCTGCCTCTCATCCTAAGACAGCTGGGATAGGCTCCAGCCATCCACGACCCTGAACAGGATAAGCAGTATGGAAGATGAATGTATGTAAAAAAAAATAATAATAATAATTAAATGCTGATTATAATTTTGCAAAACTCGACATGTAATGCACTTCTTGTTGCTAACCAACCACACATCATCCAAGAGTAAAACAGAAACAATTCATCACATTTGAGAGCTTAAACAATTAACCCAAATTAGACACTCTGCCAATCCATTTACTGTCACGTCAACTTAATTATAACCAATATTCGGGAAAAAGATGCATAACACGTTTGATGTAAGATGGAAATAAGAGCTCACTTCTGGATGAAAACTTTTTCTATTTGAAGGAAATCCACATCTTAAAGCTTGGATGCCAAAAATGTATGAATGACCAGAGGGCAGATGAATTTACAGGGAGAGCCAAGATCGGACGTCACTCTGGCTTTGATATAATCAATATTCTTGTGCTGTAGATGTAACAAAGACTAGCACATTTCTTGATTTCATTTATAAGAAATAATTAGGAACGAGCTGGAAAAGATGAGAATAACAAATGTTTCTCATAACAGTGAGGTAAGTAGCTGCAGAGAGGTGATGTCAGTCTGAACAAATGGTCACACAAAACAGATTCAGGATTGCTTTCCATCAGGGGGAACACACCTCTCCATCAGAGGGTGTATCATGTACGTTAACACAATCCTCCGCTGCAGCACTGTACTCGAGCTGCTGCTTTTCTGTCTCAGAGTGACAGCACATGTCCGAAACAGAGGACGATCAATCCATCATCTCGCATCACTGCGCCATGATGATACTGCCGCTGGATACAAAAGGATATATCACTTTTAAAACCTCTGCGTGCAAAGCTTTGTTTTTTATTGTTGCAGTGAGCGGCTTGAGGACGAGTCGTAAAATATGTATTGCAAAAAGAAGGTCTCTGTTCCCCCCCAAAAAAATACAGTCTCAGGGTCCTGATATGTTTTTCAGAAAATGAGCATTTTCAGGGGTATCATCGATCATACTGCACAACAAAATCATCCATTCCATCAGAGGAGACTCTCTGTGTGCTGCAATTTATATGCATAGGTACCGTTTTAGTGGAACAAAATGAGAAAGCAATGTGGTTGAAAATAAAAGTTTTACTTTTAAAGATACATGAGTGGTCTCTTTGGTGCAGACGGCATAAAGAGAGAAATACAAAGGTTGTTAGCGTTAAAGCATTAAAGATGAGTACCTCCAGGGAAGATTTTTCCTGCATTTTTTTTAACCTACAAATAGCTTGTTTCAAATTTTCAAAGCTCACAGCCCTCTGCAAGCATTTAAGAAGCTCTCAGTCGCGTTTTATTACATCTTCAAGACTATATGTGACATGTGGTGCATAATCTGTGACCAGTACGTCTCTTTTCTAATTTTAAACCATCTAAAAGAGAGAGAGCAAAGAGACACATCTACTTGACTTTGCTGCAGTTTGCTTTACTGTCTTTGACGTGTTGCATGGGAAAAAAGCTGCACCCTGGTACAGTTTCATCAAGCCCTGCAGTAAAGTAAATTGAAAAAGATGCTCATGGACAGGATTCAGCTCCCGGGGGCTGTGACCCCAAAGTTTCTATCTGAAACAATAGGCCGTACAACAACAAGAGAGCTGACTGCAGGAGGAAGGTATCTTTCACAATTTATGCCCAGCATTAACTTTTGTACCCAGCATGCACTTGTCCAAAGACGCTTACACACATCTCCCCTCATTATTTATATTTAGTGTATAACAGCATAAACTCTGATCAGCAAACACCTCCTCGTCCCTCCGGTTGGGTTAATGAACCAGGAAAGGTGCAAAAGTGCAGTAACGTACTTTTACACTCTGAGTCAGAGTTGACCATTAACCTACGCTCCAAACTGACCCCGCGTGCCTGTGTCCTTGCAGAGCTCAGTGGCCCACCACTAAACACCCCCCCCTGTCCCTGGAATAACAGCTGTTGCCCTGCAGGGCCTCCAGCGTCACATTATTCACGAGGGCGAGATCTCCGCAATTCCCAATTTCTGCATCACTTCATTGCAAAAAAAAAAGGTGCTGCGGTTGGCAAGTCGACCAAAAATAACCGACAGTGGGGCAAGGCCGAGAGCTGTGACGCAGCTGTTTTAGAGGACGACTCAACTTGCATGTTAAGCTATGGCCAACTAATTTCACTGTCTGTTGAGTTTCAGTCAGAGCTTATTAGATCCATACGGACTGGCCAGCCAACTATCTTAATGAGCAGAGAGAAAATGTTAGTTTTCTGCAGACGATTGGCTCAAGGGGTCAAGGGAGGGATGGCAGAGATGGCCAACAGCAGCAAAAAGGGATCAATATTATTAGCAGGGGGAGAGAATAATGAATTAACAGAGAAACTTTTCTTGACTTGCAGCTACAGAATTGTTTTTTATCAACATGCACTGAGAGATAAAACAACAGGGCTACATGTCCTTAAATCTCAGATGAGGAAATGAGAGTTGATCCTTTGGGGAGCCCTCTGATGTCACCATCTGACCAGTCAGTGGAATTAAATGCTCCGACTACACCAGTTTCAAGACTGGCCTCGGTTTGCTGCCTTTGCTGGGGCTATAGTGACCCCTACTGGACAAAACTAGCCCAGACAGACACTTTTCTCCATCACAAGCACAGAAGACTAACTTTTTCAACTGAGGTCTTTTAAAAAAATTAATAAATAAATAAATAGATCAGAAGTCATTCATCCTACTGGTAATTGAACAGACTGCAGGTAATTGCAGACAGAATCTCAATTTCAATTTGATTCAGCATTTTTTCCAGACAACATTAAAGGGCTGCATTTATTTAATTCTATGTGCATTAATTAAAAAAAGTAAATTGCTACAGCAAATTTTAAGTGCTGCAGGAACAAAGTTTCACTTCATTTTTAAGTGTCTATTAGCTTCGTAAAATGAAAGTGACAAAAATATAAAATAAAACATGATGTGATGTTCAGACAGTGGTCTTCAAGCTGCCCTTCATGTAACTGTCATCCACTAGTGGAAGCTTTTAACTTTGGGTTTTGGCTGTACGACTTAACAATGCGTTAATGACTGACCTATAAGGAGGCTGAGAGGGGGAGAGCATGATGGGAAGGCAGCGAGAAGCTCCGAGATGCTGAGGCTCTGGTCCCTCACATACAGGTTGTAGTCCGCTGCCCCTTGTTTACTGCAGAGCTCCTGGAGTCTCCTCCTCTGCGCGTTGTCCCCTGTGTGCTCCACCAGCGCCCGGAGGAATGCCTGATGGGAAGATAAACTCAGATGCTCAGTGACTTACATTTTATTTTACAAACTGTCAGCGAGAACTGGAATATTTGTCCAGTTGTTGTTCCTTAAAGTTCAATTTTTGTAAAGAGAAGAGACATTTAATACATTTCCTGGAAAATCTTTGACTACAAAAAGGATTTGATAAGTTAAGACTTTCATGCAAAGAAATGGGGTTTTAAATTTAACACCCACACAGTTAGGATATCAGTTACATTCTTTCTGCAGAGTGATTTTTCTGCCCTATACTTAGGGCCCAAGACCAAGAAACGGGGCATAGGCCCTCTTGAAACCTTTGTGATTATTCTTCCATGTTTCTTTGGACTCTTTAACACTAAATTGTGTGCCTTCAGCATGCTCAGAAACTCAACAAACTCTGCGCAAAATTCAGCCCCGCTTGAAATTTTATGACTGCTATGTTTTCGTGCTGATACCTGCTCCACAGTGCTCCCTAGCCACTGAAAAATCAGCCAGGCAAGCTGGTCTGAGCTACAGGTCTGATTTTCTGTGTGCATAACCACCACGACAAGACTTAGGAAAAAATTCTCTTACGACCATGAAGAATTCCGAACAGGAAGCTCAGAAATTGCCAGTGGGAAGTCGCCAAAGTTGACGATTTTTTTCTGAAAAATGAAAACTTTAACACATCCCATGTACAATGATGGATCCGGACCTAAATGCACACGTTCCGTGTCAGCCTGAACGCATCGATATGCTTTCATTCACTTTAAAGTACAGCGCCCCCTATTGTCAAAAGGAAGTCATATCTTTATCTCTGTGATTAAAAACTACTCCATTTTTTTAAATATTTATTTCTACTCTATTCAGTAATGTCTTTCAGGCCCTCAGAAAGCATCACTGATCAGGTCATGTCTTGTAGTTAAACAGTGTGTCCATGGTGACGCATCAAACTCTGATATCTCGCCATGAATCAGGAACTCATTGCAGCTCCTTCATTTAACTTCCAATCTCATTCAAATTTCAAAAACATGATCAAGGTCCACCTCCAAACAAATCTATATGCTTAATTCTCAACTACTGCAATAGCGCCACCCTCTGGTAAGGCATGGTAGTATCTTGCACATATATTGTCCAATCTGTTTCAAATTTTACAGACATTATCACAATCCCTCTCTGAACTTATAGACACATGCATTTGAGTAATAGGAACAGTGCCACCTATTGGTCACAACTGAAATTTACTCCCACTGATACCTTCAAACATGCTTCAGATCATCCACATTTTTTCATCTCTCACCCACATTACTTAGGATGATAAATATATCTAAGTCAAGGCCATACCTACTGATGAAAAGCAGTACTGAGACAGAGTTAATGTATAAAATCACCCATGTACGCTTTCTGTTGGTGCCACATCTCATCTACATACATGGCATTTGGGCTGAACCACATCTTGTTGCACATGTGGCAGCTGCAACATGAACTAACGGCCACACAAGGCCAAGAGCCCACTTTTCGCCGCTTGCAGCTTTAATTTTGC
Source organism: Labroides dimidiatus (assembly GCA_030710495.1). NCBI lineage: Eukaryota > Metazoa > Chordata > Actinopteri > Labriformes > Labridae > Labroides > Labroides dimidiatus. The sequence continues at coordinate 13,086,514 of CM061161.1, forward strand.
TATTATGTTTTAAAGGCTTTAAGGTAATGCAACACGGGCAAAGCAAACAGGCATTCTTATAATCCTTTTGAAAAGTCATCTAAATCAATTAATGCAATCAGTTATTGTGATAAAGATGCAGAAGCTGCGGCTGCTGTTCAACAGGCATTGCATCAATTATTGTTGATCTCTTAGCTGGCTTCGATGCAAATTAACAGGATTAAAAACATCAGGAGAGAATATTGAAATGAAACTCCTGAACAACTTTTCAATTAATTTAATGTCAGTCCACAACCATTCATCTCGCTGATATAATAATCACAACCTCTGAATATTTGTCATGCCTAGGAGTTTGGTATAATTTCAGTGATTCATTATAGTTTACGAGTGCACATAAGGAGAGATTACTGGCATGTACTTGTAGTTTTATTAAAAGAGTTATTATCACAGCCCCCAATTTATCTAGTTCAGACAAGCCTTCAGCACCAGCGTCAAAAATAGTGTCAGTATTAGACTGAGTCTATGGTTAGTCTCAGGAATAATGCTCATACCCGTCTCTGCAGAAAAAGGAGAATCATGTCAGGTTATCATTCTAAATTTAATGCTGTTGGATAAATTGTAGGGAATCGTTCTTCCTAAGAGGCCTGGGTGATTACCTTTCACTATGCTAAAAATCACGGAGTGTAAAGATTATGGAGGCTGTAAATGCTTTAGTAGAACAGATTAACTGCTTGTATTACACAGACAGGTGTTGTAAAATAAAACTCTTACTGCCTTGTAAGTCTCAAGGCAACTTTTTCATATAAAATCCTCTTGTTTCATGATGGGATTTAAAAATGGAGATAAAAAAAGAGACAAGTACTGAAAACAGCTGGAGAGTGACTGCGATGTCTGTTATGATTATGATATAACAAAGTCAAATCGACAAATCAATGCAGAAATGAGAAGTAATGTTTTCTAAATGTCTACTTCTTTAGCTTCTTTTCTTTTATCCATCCTAAAACTAAAGCAATTTAACATTCTGTGCGAGCTTCACTTTAAATGTTACGTCAACTAGAGAAAAAGACGGACTGTTTCCATATTAAACATTTTACATTCCATCTTCCTCTGATCATTTAGTGTGCCGTTTACAAAGAGCAATGAACTAATGATGAAGCGTGTGCCGGAGGCAAATAAATGAGTTTCATTTTGGTTGGACTGAAATGTTTTTTTGTTGAATGAGGAATTTAATTTGCAAAACAAATATCTTCATTACGTTTTTAATTTGTACAGAAAAAAGGGAAAATTAAAAACAGGTCACACAAGGGTCTAGAAGATGATTAGCAACAGTTGTTGCATCTTTAGGAAGAATAATGAGTATGTCGGCAAATAAGGTTAAAATCACACACACCAAAGAGACAGCCAAAGGAGAAGGCCTGACAAAGCCCAAGACTTAATACTGTCAATGTGGGACCCCCGTAGTAGTTTTACATGATTTACAGCTCAAAAAAAAAAAAACTTATATCACACTGGTGTTTTAGAAGACACTCATTTAGTCTATCTGAAAACTTAGTTTTTAGCTGCTACCTCTTTAAGGCTCCACAAACCCCTTCACTCTGATTGGCCAGCCCTCTGAAGAAGGCCTGTCTGGAGCAGAGCTATGTAGGCCGACCATGGTGTTTCAGGCCTGACCTGATCTCATGAAGGTTGTGGAAAGATCTCACAAAGATCTAATGCTATTTTTAGAAAGTATCATTTTGAGCAGACTAGGGGATTTCTATGAAATATAAAAAAGTAGTGTTTTAAAAATCTACGCTCATTTAGTGGGCATCCTGCAGTGCTACTTTATAATAATATTTTAAAAGTGGAAAAGTATTATACTCCCTCTTTTAGCTATATCATTTCCATATTTGAGACAAATCAGTACACAAGCTGCACGTCAAATTGCTATAATCAATGCTTTCACACTCAGCATGTGTGCACAGGACCTGTAGGATGGAGCAGAAGTTATGCTTTTATTCTATTTGGATGCAACCCGAAGAATCTCAATCTTGCCCTCAGATTTTTCAGTGCCTGTGTAGAAGTGAAAAAATATCATTTCTTTAGATAAGTTCTGCAAACACGATTGGGAATGTGAGGTTTATTCCCAGGAGAGATGTTCTAGGGGGGACAGCTACACAGAATACATTTTGATTAAGGAAGTATCAGTGGGTGAATCTGAGTCCATTGGAAATGAAAGCACTGCAACACAGGTAGATGTGAAAAGTAAATAAAATACCATAATCACCCAAATTTAAAAAGCTTTGTAAAACCATAATATTCACCAGGTAGAGGGTTGCAGAGGGAATTTAATATTCATCAAGGGTTATGAAGTACACTTTTTTTCTTTTTAGGTTGTTTGTCATTGTTTTGGAGTTTTTTTCTTTGTTGTTTTTTGTGACTAATAACAATTGTAAATATGGAGAAATATAATACATTATCAAACATATACACATTATAGAAATATTGAATCATATTAATTTGCATAAAGGAAGCTTAAAAGCAACATGTTATTAACTGATGGCGAAGGGGTGGGGCTTAACAAGTTTTTACTTCTGCCCACTCCTTTTTTGAATGTCCGTTACGTTGTTTTAATTTTTGTTTTAATTTTTGTTTTAATTTTTTTATTTCATTTTGTGTGGATACATTCAATTTTTTTTTCAAATCAAATGAAATGGTCTTTTGTAAACATGCCAGTGTTAATCTGTCAGCTATGATGCATCCTTTTTCTTTCAGTGTGATTACATAGATCACAGTAGAACCCTTCCACGCCCTTACAATCTTTTTGTCTTTGTTCCTTGAATTTCTAAAGAAATTGCGTGATGTACCTTTCAACTTAACACACCATCAGACTGGAACACTCTGCTCAGTACACTCCAATCTCTCTCTCTCTCTATTCAAAGCCTTATCCTGCTTTTACTTTAAAAGCAGGAGAAGGTTTGTTTATATTTATAAAATTAGATGTATGGAGTTTTCTACATCTACATTTTCATTTATGGGTGGCAGCATTACATCCGCATCATAAAATTACTGGGAATTGACCTTTAAATCGGATTTTTCATACCTAGTGCTGCTTTAAAAGGTATCTCATCACATCATCATCAAAAGACAGATGGGGGAAAAAACAAACTACAAACACAGCAGAAAAACAGCAGAAGGAGATGCGGTACCTTTTTAGGAACACTTCTGATCTCAAGACACCATGTGAGCAGATACAGCAGAGATATGTTCTGGGGGATGTAGGGAGGCACTTGAGCACCTGTAGCAGTGGTGGAAAGCACATTATCCAAACTTAGAAACATTAACACAACTAAGCAGACAAAAATCAAACGACATTAGTTTTTCTTCAGAGTTTGTTCAATTTTCAGAGAAAAAAGGGATGTGTTTACCTTTCTTCTTTGTGTCTGTATGCAGAGATATGTGTACTTGATGATTCCTCTTGTCATGTAGGGCCAATCTGTGAAGCATGTCCTCCACCTCAGTGGCTCTGTTTGGGCAGAACACATCAAACGAATCCCCTGGCTGATAGGTCATCATCGGGTACGCCTATGGATGACATTTAAGCATTTTGAGCTCAAACTACAATTTGAAACTGCAGTTAAAGAAGAACAATTGCTCTGTGATGCTTACAGAGATATCCAGCTCTAGGAGAATGGCTGTTTTGACTGAGTCACCTCTGGTCAGCTGAACTGCCTTAGATACAGGAACCTCAGAAAGAGTCTCTTTGTTCAACAGACCATCATTCTGAAGGAAGATATTTGTTAGATGAGAGGCATGAGAACATGGCATGCAGGATTCATATTTACAAACTGCTTTTATCAGGAATACCATTCCTTACCTGTTCCATAAAGTTCACTTCTTGAAGAGACACATCCAGGTAAGGAGGAGGCAGTGCAGGAACATTAAGAGAAGACTCAGACAGTGGTGGCAGGGAGCATGTTAGTGAGGCTGCCAGTGCAACAGGGGGAACTCCAGCATCTGTGGTTTGAGTCCCCGGTTTTGAACTAGAAACACTGGCAGCATCATGAAGCTGGGAAGCCAACCTATCATTTCCCACAGGAGAGGCTGGCCCCAGATCAGTAACAGCAGTCTGAGTAGTAGAAGCTGAAACTGAGGAAGAGGCAGCACATGCAAATTTAGAGACGGTCTCGGCAGATGACTTGGCTGATTTACAGTTCTGCTGGTCAGTGATGCTTAAAAGGCTTAGGCGGACATCTGGAATGGATGAATCAGGAGCATCCTTTGGTGAATCCCCTGCTTCTCCTGTCAAGTAACCAGTTGTACCAGAGGACATTTTTGATAAAGCAGCTTTGATTGCTTTCCACAGACCTTCAAGCCAAGGATCCACTACCACCTCCAGCCTGGAAAGAACAAAGTCCATGAGATTTCACACAGGAGTGTGATAAGATGAAAAGGCACAGGTGTGTGAAGAGGTTTCTGAAAAATGCATTCTCTGAACTTACCCTGTACCATCATCTGCATATCCTGTCGCATAGAATTGTTTGGCACCCAGTTCCTGTAGGCGACGCTCAATCGTCTTCCCACAGTTACAGAAATTTGCATAATTTGAGTCTCCTAAAGCTGAAGCAGGCGGAGGAAAAACGTTTAATGATGCTTTGAACAAACAACTCCCCAAAAAGCAAACACTTATACACATATAAATACCAGGGTTTTTTTTAACAATTTTAAAATTGATATTTGTTTGTTGTTTTTTTTTTAAACTTTTTTTCCCAAATTCAAATAGGGCATTTTAGTCTTTGTTTATAAGCTGCTATAAAAAAAAAAAAAATTACAGCTTCTCTCCAGCAGAGGCCGAAATGTTTTTCTTTGACTATCTAGTAACATGATGGCAGATCCCCTGAATACATCTTAAAAACTGACTCCCATGTGATGTTCATTTTTTGGGGAAATATGGCTCCTGATATGGTCTGTGGACATCATCATCATCATCATCATCATCATCATCATTCAACTTTACATGGGCTGGTGTTAAATAAGGGAAGTAAAATCTCAAAAATCGGCAATATCGATGAATTGGCACCCCAAAAACCATATAAGAATCGAATCAGGAGAAAAGCATGTCTCAGCCCTCATGATCAACTACACCTATTTCTGCATAACAAGGTCCCCTATGTTGCAAGACAAAGCACAGGTAGCAATTTACCTAAAAGTGTATAGCATAGGTGTGTATAGTGATCAGTAGGGACAGTCTTCTTCTTGATGCTCTTTACAAACTTGAGGGCATTGTCTGGCGGTTCCCCATCTCCAGTAGTAGACACGATGAACACCACTGGGGAAGTCTCCTTCTCCAAATTGAACTGTAACAAAGTTTTTTTTTAATCAATGGTGGACATTTGAATCAATGAGCAGACACATTTCACTTCATGATCACTTAAAGACGTGTCCATGTGTCCAGGAGCCTCTTACTGGTTTAAACACATAACATCAAATCACTCCTGTCCTTGCTTCTCACTGTGCATTTAAGAATTCATTTTAATATGTTTCAGATCACTTTAAAGCTTGTCTTGGTCTTCCCCCAAGTTGCATTGCAGAAATGTTGGCATCTTGTGAGCCATCTCGCAGCCTTAGTTCATCAGATGGAGCTCTTCAGGTTCCATGGTCCAGGCTCAAATCAAAGGGTGTCTGAGCTTTTTCAACCAATGAAAATTGTTATATTATACAGTTGTGGCTACCTTTTCATTTTGGTTCAAGCAGCTAAGCTCAGCAACCAGTCCGTGCTCCTCTGCCTCCTCAGCTATTCCTTCGGCTATGGACTGGGCTTGTCCCTTCTGAGATCCGTACAGAACCACGAACCTTGGCTTCACCTCACAGGGCATGCTGTGGAGATCCAAAATAAACAATGTCAGTATATATTTGAGTCCATTCATTTCCGTTGATGAGCTTCTTATCGATGTCATCTTACCCACACACTGCATATTTAGACAGATTATGAGCAAACTGACACAGGACAGCCCGGGCAATGTTGTGACAAGGACCAAGCCCGAGCAGCAGCATAAGGTACCCGGATGTGGCGTCAGTATTTGACGTTTTCCAGGGTTGTCCAAAGTGCACGTGGATTTCGGCGTGTTATTATTGCGAAGTTTACTCAAAATTTAAAGAAGACAATTCTTTCATTCTCACATTTCATACGCTCAAGTTAATGTTTCTTACTAAATGAACAAAAACATTTAACTGTTCGTTCTTACCCACGGTAGACCTAAGACTTACACCCCCCGGTGCTGTCTAGTGACTTTACACCACTTAAAACTATTAACTGACACTTAAAACGATTAATAGCAGATTAAATTCAGTTTTCGGAAGTTGGACAAAAGAAATTTACCTTCAAAACAGCTGTGTTAACACTCACTTTCCAGTCTGTCCCATCGATTCTGTTGTCACTGTGATTCTCGCGAGAGCACCACATGATTGAACGTGATCGGAAGAAACCACATCTGAAAAACGTATATCTTTTAAGCCCAACGCTAAAGTATCGTTTATGAAGCATAATGTTTACTTGGAAACATTTCATGAGAGTTTGATTCACTTCTTTTGTTCTGGGTTTAAAAGGCGTTTTTATTCAGAAATAAGAAACACTTAAGGCCACTTGGTTCCGCCCTCCCCGCCCGTGGAGCCTTCCAGAAGTCGCCGGCAGACCCGTGCGGCTTGCAGTAAAGCCACACTCCAAACCATCACTCTAAAATCTTCTGATTTCCTCGTTTGAGAACTTTAAAGTTTCTGAATACCTCTGTCAACATGTCCTCCTTGGGGACACTCGCTTTTGATGAGTATGGAAGACCTTTTATCATCATTAAAGACCAGGACAAGAAGACACGGCTATCGGGCATTGACGCACTGAAGGTACAATGGGCTAGCTAGAGGAGCACAACTGTGGCACGTTGTTAACAAGTCACCTATTTTTTTTGACAGTTGCGTGTCGTCTGATATGTTTGTATGACAGTTCGTGTTTGATTTTCAAGTCGGTGGTATTAAGTAGATATCTAACTGTCTAGCAAAGCTGTTGGAGCAATGAAATGGGAAACTTAGCTCATGGATTAGCAAGTCATGCTAATATAGAGGCCCATGTGCTTTCTGCAAGGCGTTGAGCCGGTGGGTGTTGCTACGTAAGGCTGTTCATCACGTTGTCATTTTGAATGCGCATCTTTTCATCGATGGAAGTGTTTCTGGACGATATAGATATACCTCACATGAATGAGCATGTACAATAATTTAGCATAATGGGAGCTAATGCGTAATTTTTTTCCCCTTTTTTTTGCAGTCTCATATCATGGCAGCCAAAGCAGTTGCGTCTACGCTGAAAACATCTTTGGGACCTAACGGTTTGTATAACATTTTACAAAAACACTGAAATGGTTTATTCAAACCTTTGTTCAATTTAAGAGAGGCTTACGGGGGAAGTGGATGTTGTGTACACGTCATTTCAATAATAAATACAAATATTTATCAGTATCAAAATGTAGTGTCCACTCCACTAATAGCTGTTAAAGCCAGTTTAATCATACAAGCAAAAACTCCATATTTCTCTATAACCTCTCTCTGATGTCACATCTAGGCCTTGATAAGATGATGGTTGACAGGGATGGAGAGGTGACTGTCACCAACGACGGCGCCACCATTCTCAGCATGATGGATGTTGATCACCAGATTGCAAAGCTGATGGTGGAGCTCTCTAAGTCGCAGGATGATGAGATTGGTGATGGAACCACTGGAGTTGTTGGTACGAGAAGTGGGATCTCTGTGGGCTGTCAGACTGAATGTGTGTTGTTTCTGGTGTTTTTGATAATCTGCAAAATATAGATAGATATCACTAAAATGCTATTACAACTGTGTAGGTGATTTACACCTCCCTTTATTTGACACTGTGCGATATTAATACAAGCAATCTGAAACTGTAAATTGCTCTTCAGTCAAGCTGTTTGATGCGTTTCAAACATACTTACACAAGTGTCAGTGTCTCTGACTGATTTCATTTCCCTTTCTTCAGTGCTTGCTGGGGCTCTGCTTGAGCAGGCTGAGCAGCTGCTGGACCGCGGGATCCACCCCATCAGGATCTCTGATGGTTATGACCAGGCCGCACGCATAGCCATCGAACAGCTGGACAAAATCGCAGAAACCATGCCTTGCGACCCCAACAACACAGAGCCGCTCATTGAGACCGCCATGACGACACTGGGATCTAAAATGTAAGTGGCTGAAACACCTTAAATTGGTTTCCATTGCTTAAGTAAGTTGTATTTCTTGTTGAAAAGTTGCAGCTTTTGTAAAAGTAATGCTATAGATAAGTTTCAGCATCAGAACTTCAATTTTTGCTGTTTGTTACATGAGCCAGTTATATAGTAAAGATTTATTCACTTGAGCTGGTGACAAACTTAAATTACTGATTGTCTTTCAGCATCAACCGGTGCCACAGACAGATGGCAGAGATTGCAGTGAACGCCATCCTCACTGTGGCAGACATGGAGAGGAAGGATGTCGACTTTGAGCTCATCAAGATGGAGGGAAAAGTTGGGGGCAAGCTTGAGGACACACAACTCATCAAGGGAGTCATCGTTGACAAGGAGTTCAGCCACCCTCAGATGCCTAAGGTACAAATTCTCCCTCCTGTTTACCCTCAAATCTGAGTTTATTTTGACTGTAAATCAAACGCTCAAGTTACATCGAGAAATAAAATGTGTATTAAGCTGTGATGAGACACACAAATGCTGTATAAAGTTTTAATGGAGATGATTTGAGATTCTTTTAAATTGCCCCCCCCCCCCATTGTTCATCTTGAAGGTAATGTTAAATAATTCAGTAGGGATCAAGTGACTTTATGAGATTGAGAAACTTAACCTAAACTGAGACTTTATTATTATTAAAGCTGCACCCAAAAATGACAGGATTTAAAGTATGACTTTGAGAAACTGTAATTTTAACATACTTTTGTATTTCTTTCCTCACAGGTTCTAAAAGATGTTAAAATCGCCATTCTCACCTGCCCATTTGAGCCCCCAAAGCCCAAGACCAAGCATAAGTTGGATGTGACTTCTGTGGAGGACTACAAAGCCCTTCAGAAGTATGAGAAGGAGAAGTTTGAAGAGATGATCCATCAGGTAAGAGCTTGGTATCTCTGACACTAGAAACCAGTATGAGTCACACTGAGTAGATGTTTTAATTGTGGACTCTTCTTTTTATTTCAGGTCAAAAGCAATGGTGCCAACTTGGCTATTTGTCAGTGGGGATTTGATGATGAAGCAAACCACCTCCTGCTGCAGAACGAGCTGCCAGCTGTGCGCTGGGTTGGAGGACCAGAGATTGAGGTGAGGGATCGTTGTAATGTGATTGCCCCCTGTTTGAAAGTTACACCCAAATTAAAAGATATCATGTCCTCTGATGCTGTTAATTTCATGTGTACATTTCATGGAAATGTTTTAATAAATGAAATACTTTGTGATTTCTGCAGTTGATTGCCATAGCCACAGGAGGGCGCATCGTCCCCAGGTTCTGTGAGTTGACTCCAGAGAAGCTCGGCACAGCTGGTGTGGTGAAGGAGATCTCCTTTGGCACTACAAAGGATCACATGCTGGTTATTCAGGAGTGCAAAAACACCAGAGCTGTGACCATCTTCATCCGTGGAGGCAACAAAATGGTAGTTAATGCTGTGACCTTTTTTTTGCCAAGAATATATTAATCAATAAATGTGAGTGGGGGGGAAAAAGCTTATTGTCTAACTATTTTTTTTTTAATCCTCCGTAGATCATTGAAGAGGCCAAGCGTGCTCTCCATGACGCTCTGTGCGTCATTCGCAACCTGGTCAAAGACAACCGTGTGGTGTATGGAGGAGGAGCTTCAGAGATTGCGTGTGCTCTGGCTGTCAATCAGGCTGCAGATAAGGTAAGAAGCAGCAAAAGCTTATGAAGATGCTTTTATTTGGCATGCTCTTTTTTTCAACGTTTACCACTTTGTGTGCTGTCTTCTCTTTACCAGTGTCCATCACTGGAGCAGTATGCCATGAGGTCATTTGCTGATGCTCTGGAGGTAATCCCAATGGCCTTGGCTGAAAACAGCGGGTGGAACCCAATCCAGACTATGACTGAGGTCAGAGCCAGACAGGTCAGAGAAAACAACCCCTTCCTGGGCATCGACTGCCTGCACAACAATACCAATGGTAAGGAACCATCTGTCTAACAACCACACAGCACCTTAACACCAAAGAGCTTTCATTAACCTTTGTTTTTATTCTCCACAGACATGAAGCAGCAACACGTCGTCGAGACCTTGATCGGAAAGAAGCAGCAGATCCTGCTCGCCACTCAAGTTGTCAAAATGATCCTCAAGATTGACGATATCCGAAGCCCGGGAGAGAGCGAGGACTGAAGCCCCTCTGGAACATGTTAACGTTTCTGAGCTGATCTAGAGGTTGTAGGCACTTCATGGAGCACCGTGTACAACCCACACTGCATACTGCTATTTATCATTTGATACAAAGGTTCAAGCTGTTGACGTGTCAGTCATCATTAAAGTGTTGGTCTGTAGAAACTCAGTGTTGTTGTGATTTCAAGTCCCAAAAACCTTAGATCTTGATTTTTTTTTTTAATCACAAGTTCACATTACAGATCTGATGCACAAAGTTCAAAATTTATGAAAAAAAAGAGCAAGATATCATAACAAGGGTTAAATCTGTGCACCTCATCAATCACATCCAATATTTGAAGCAAGCTTCAAATATTTTAACAAAATGCATTCACAGTGATCTGGCAAAAATAACAGTTTTACCTCAGCATAAATTCACATTTTAATTACAATGTTAAAAAAATTCTTCTGCACCCACAGACCCACTCAACAACATGCAGGCCCTATAAGATTACAACTTTAGAAACTACTAAACTTTAGTTTTAAAAAAAAATCATGACCAACAATTGCCATCATTCATTATGATACAGAAAACATCCTGAGTTCCCCCATATTCTTTTAAATCTGTCTACCTTTAGTTACTTCTTTAAGTCGATGTATAATGTTTTGTGTTTGTTTTATTGACAATCAGCTCAGGTTTGGTCATCAGGAACATGTAACTTATTGACCCATCTAAAATGTGTGATAAAATGCAATTTCAGGAGTACAGTGTTATAACCCTTATTGTAAATGGTTAACACAATCCAATTAAGAGGTGAAAGGTCATTGCAAAAATGAGAGAGAAGCTGCATGTAGCTTCCTGGCTGGAAACTCACCTTAACTGCAGAACATGAGAAGTAAAAAAAACATGAGACACACAATATAAGGGGGCGAGGAGGGGTGGCAATACTAATTTCTGACAGCGTAAACCCTTTGAAAATCATTATGCAAAGATTTGAATTCAAATGGAACTCAGCAGCCATTTAATATCTAGGAAACATCACAGTTAAATATTCCATTACAGTCCATACTGGGTAGTAAAGACCTGCTTGAGAATCACTATAATTGTTTAAATGAATGGACAAAAGTTTCTCTGAATTTGTGGCATAAAGAATGTAGATCAGTATCACTTAAGAGGCAGCTGAGACAACTCAGATGGACTGCTTTTGATCCAGACTTTAAACCAGCAAAGACAGATAGGAGGTCCAAGCAAGCTGGTGTCACATCCTATTGTTCAATATCCTCCAAAGGACAACTGGACACTTTCAAGAAATTATCTGACTCGTATTGATGAGAAAAACATGATTTTTTTTGATACTTGCAAACTAGAGCTAACTTCAATAAGGAAATGAAACCTCCAGAGAAACCTGACACTGAGCTTAGTGACATTTTTGGTATGTCAAAAGGCAAAGACACAAGGAAGCTAGTCTCTGTTATATATCCAAAGATTCACTGCTCTAAAACAGACTCATTCAACGAACAAGGTCAGATTAAAGAGAAAGAATCTGGTCTTGTTATTTCAGAAGGAGATTGGCTGAATACTGAATGTGTTATATGTAGTCTACCCCCACCAGTTCAGGTCAGGGGACCTTATAACCCCAAAAAATTAAATGTATCCAAACAGCTAAGGTTGGAAGGGGTCTATGTTGGAGGAAATGTGAAGAACAACTAGCAGACCACTTTCACATATTTTGGAAATGCTCTAAAATCCAATTTTATTGAGGGGAAGTAACTAGGAAACTACAAAATATTTTTGAAGTTGGGATTTATAGTCCATTCTCCACAATCTATCTTGGTAACATTGATACCCACCTTTCAAAGAAGGATAAATACCTACTAAAGATCTTATAAGCAGCTAGAAAAAAAAGCCGTAACACGAAAGTGGCGGCAATCCAATCCTCCAACTAAGACTGACTGGACTGATGTTGTGTGTCAAACTGAAAATGTGGAAAGAATTACTTTCTCATAAAATCTAAGAGCAGAATCCTTTTTGCAATACTGGGGGAAAAAGGTTTGTGTACATAACATCTCATCTCGTTCCTCTGCTATCATTTCTAAATGATGATTTCTCTCTTGAACTTCTTCACATATATTTCTTGAGCCAGTTGAGTAAGTCTGCCCTGGCTTGCAGGATGCTGGGTTCGTCTTCAGGGTTCATGTCCGCGTTCTTTCGGTGGACAAAACCGTGTGTCTGACCAGGGAAGATCTTAACCTGGTGATCCATAGTGCAATTTTCCTTCAGCTTTGCTTCGAGAACATTTACCTGGAAAAAGATGTGAAAGAAGTTTTGAGGTGTGATATACATGCAAATAACAAATTACATATTTTTGAGAGCTTCTCTTGTGAGTTACCTGGTCCAGTGGAATGGCGGCATCCTTATCACCAAAGATAAACAGCACAGGAAACTTCAGCCCATACCTGTCCTCTCTGTCTCGAATAATCCCTGCAGTGTCACCATGAAGAATTAAAATTGTTCTTGAAACTCGCATTTCTACATGCACGTAATGAGCTTCATGGAGCAAAGTTAACTGTAGCAATAAATTACAGACCATAAGAGGACACTCCTGCTTTGATCTCAGGGTAATTGAGAGCGAGGTAATGTGTAACTACCCCTCCCCAACAAAAGCCTACTGCTCCAATATTTTTTGCCCCACATTGGTGCTTCAGGAACCTCAGTACTGCATCCACTTCACTGGGGGAGGAAAGAAAAATCATCCGTTTTGTCTTACAAGATATTACTAAAAGAGTATTACTAAAAATGGTACACGCTTAATAAATACAAATGATAAGCTCATAGTTACTTCTTTGTGTCTGTTGGGCTTCTTTCTTTAAGCCACTCTGTAAATGTGGACCAGTCATGTGATGGGGTCCAACACTCCTTTCCAACATAGAAGTCTTGACAAATGGCACTGTTTTCAGGGAATAAAACAGCAACACAGATAACTGTGAAGGACCACTATTATAATCACTGAAACAGCCACTGTTTAATGTAACACTAAGCCTTTTTAAGATGCTAACATGTTTACAAATTAGGTTGGTCTGGCTGAATCTCTTAATCTGTTTTTTATTTTTTAATTATTATTATTTTTACTCACACGTATCCATTAGCAGCAAGCATCTCGGCAATGTATCTTGTGTTGGGAAGCTGCCAGCCATATATATCCTGTATGACGATGATAGCCTTGTCAGATGCAGTGGAAGGTTTCACTACATAAGCCTTCATGTGCTCTACCTGGATCTCCTCACCGAGCCCTTCATACTCAATCCGATCACCAATATCACAAGGACACGGGTTGGCTTCATTCGCCATCTGCAGCAGACAGAGATACAGAGTCAGCTAAGAAGTCTGGGTGACAGTTAAAAAGAAATCCTCGAGACAAAATTTTCGAAGTGGGGTCTTTGACCTGGTTATACAAGCAAAGTAATGTCACGGGGCCGTTTCCGGCACTTCATTCAGAGCCAGGATAGAAAAAAAAACAACGTGAAAAAAATCAACAACCTGTCCGTGTTGTTCAGCTCAGGTTTCCAGCTAGAAGTATAATACAAAATTAAAGTTTCGCTCTACTAACATCAATTGACATTTACTAAAGCTGGTACAATTCGTTTCATAAGGTCTCTTCATTCCTGCTGATACCTTCAAAATAAAAGTCGTTATGAACATAAGTGATTAATAGGCCCTAGAACCTAGCAGCACATCAGGTGGCGAGAGGCACAGATGTTGATGAATTGATGTATTTTGATAGAATGAATTCCTTGTCAGATGCAAAAGCAAAAGAAATCGTGCCGTATACATGCTCGTTAAACGCAAATGGACATATTCCTGTTTTTTTTAACCCCTTTACATTTTTCCAAAAACTTTTGAATATTGATTGAATGATGGCTTGATGATGGGATGATGATGGGAAACTTATTTTGACTTATTCGGTAAAATCACATGAAAGACCATTATAATTGTACATGGTTATATGTTATAATGCTATATGAATATTTTTTTTCTTGTTAGTATTAAGTACGTTTTTACATCTCAGTGAACGGTGTTCACAGCATTGAATTTCTCAGCATGTAAGCTTACAGTATAAGAGGTGAGCGACGGGAAATCCACTTCTATCCTACCATCTGTCTTCATTTTGGGGTTGGCTGTTATACCTGATACTTGTGGTGGACTGTCATGATACGTTTAGAGGGGAGAAGGAATTGAACGATATGTCCTGCAAAGACATTTATCTGAAAAGGCACCGCTGGGATTCGAACCCAGGATCTCCTGTTTACTAGACAGGCGCTTTAACCAACTAAGCCACGGCGCCGATAGTCTCACGAAAAACACTATTGTGACAGGTCCCAATTTAGTGAATGGATTAGAGAGATGTATTTGTGTTATATTTATATTTTCGATTTTATAGATTTCCTATAGATTTTAAAGTACAATTTATGATGACGAAACATTCCATTATGAGAAAGTTTGGTGCCCTACCATTTAAACATTGTTGGTATGAAATAAATTTGAAAACAAAGTAGGACATATATGACATGAATGTGTTGGAAATATGGGACACAATTTACAATAAAGGAACAATGTTAATAACATAAAACAGACTTATGACGGACATCTGATCTTTTTTGTAAAAGAGCTAAATTTCTCACAAATAAGGCCCTATTGCAAACTACCTTGCAGGTTAGTTGCTGATTTAATTTTAGATTTGTCACCCCACAAAAGCATTTAGTTGTTCAAATAGGGCACACCAGACCCTTAAATAAACCCTTTAATAAACATAATACCACCACGTAGTCTAATGTTTGTGCGAATCGGTGTAACTGCAATTTTATCATACCGGTTTTTTCGTTTTGTCATTAAAAAAAATCGAATAAAATGGCATTTTTACCAAATGTGTCTTATTTTTCTTTCCCTCACGAATCATGTGACAGTTGTTATGGAAGTTTCCCTGCCGTAAAGTTGAAACCGCTGCGGTACAGTGAAACTGTTGTGACAGGCTCTAGCTGTGACGTTGGCGCATGCGTTAGCTCAGTTAGCCATTTGTCTCCAGGTTAAACTGTCATTTCAGCAACACGGAGGATGTAACATTTTTCAAGTTTATTCTTTAACATTTTACAAACATTATCAAAATCAGACCTAGTGTTTCGCGGTGAACACTCCCTGGATTCGGGAGGGTAAAAATAAAAGCAGGCGCTGGTGTCCAATCTGTGGGGAAACCATTTTATGATTTTCAATGCATCCGACACATAAGGATACACTCGTCTCGCTAGCTTAACGCAGCTAGATATATCGACTGTGTTGTGGATGGGTCCGCTGTACCAGGTGTTTGTAGAAGAATCGGTGACCGGTGCTTAGCGAGCAACATGGATACTGCCGAAGAAGGTAAATAATCGGAGGTGTCGCTTGTTGCTCTCTGACAGGAGTTAGTTAATTAGCATTAGCTTCTGTGCATCCCCCACAGTCAGGTCTGCTGCTGAGCTGGCCTACTAGTGCTTACTTTAGCTTTATAGCATAGCAAAAATGCAGCTTAATGCATTGTGAAGGTAAATCAGGTTGATGTGTGATGACTGTCTAACACTGTTTTAATGTGGCAGAGCTCAACGTGAGGTATCTTTGTGAAGTAAAATCGTAGAGGGGGTTAGAAGTTATTGGTGATGTCACCAGTCTCCTGATATGTTGTCATTTAGATAAGAAAACGTCTCCTGAACTTAGTTTCTGTCGCTTATCTTCGTATGTTACACATCCGGCTTTATGCTACAGCGTGAGAGTCCTTCATTTAAATAAGCAAGTGTCAACTACCTGTCACTCTTTTATCTATTAGAACATCATTGAATCGTCATGTTATGACTCACATGTACTGTATTTGTTTTTTTTCTCTTTATCCAGCGGATATTTGTCGTGTGTGCCGCTCGGAGGGGACCCCAGATAAACCCTTATACCATCCATGTGTTTGCACTGGCAGTATTAAGTTTATCCACCAGGAATGGTAAGAGTGTTTTGGCTCTTCAGCTGTTATTACTGAGGCACCGTCATCCCCTTACCTCCTCAAAGTGTTACTTAATCTAATACTAAACGTAATGGTTACATTAATGAGTATATCATATTGTACATGTCTTGTGGAACCCACAGTAGTGTGACGTGCATACATAGATTTTTTTTTCTGCACACTGTTTTTTCACACATTTCTCACCAAATGATTTTTATTCTCCTGACATCATGTATCTGAGCATGATTTCCTATACAGTGAAAACACTGCCTTTAAGAAGTGAGCGGCACCAAGGTTATTTTTAATCCAGTAGTCTAAATAAAGAAGCCAGGATCATTGTTTACATGCGTGCAGTATAATAGGATTGATGCAGTCAAGTGATTTGGCGCATTGTGATGTAATTGGATAACATGGCGCTTCAGCCTGTGGTCATTCCTGAAGGTTTGGTATATGAATCATGCTAAAATACCAAACAGGTGTGCCCTCTATCCGATCCAGGCAGCACAGTCCCTGTTCTTAGGTGTGGTAGAATTGGTCAAATGAAAATAATCCACAGCCCTGCAGGTAGTTTTGGGATTGTGCTGCGTTCTCATCTGCTCTGTGTTTTAGCGTCACAGGCGTCAAGAGCGTCAGGTGCATGGAAATCCCCCGGCAGGAGGCCTGGATTGTTCTGTGACAATTGTTGTACCTCATTCTGTATTCATATCAGTTCAGTCTCCCCCACATAGTTTAGAATGGCAGTCTTTTGTGTACAGATAGTGCTGTTGTTGTGAGCGTAAGCAGCATACCATTACTGTGTTTAATGTTCATTTTTCTTTCCTTTCTTTATCAGAAGTTAAATAACAAACCAGCCCCCACCAGTCAAACTCTGAGTAGAGATGTAGATTATAGGATCATGAGTATTTCATTGTTTAGCATTGCATCAGAGATCAATATTTCTTTTTGTGTTGAAGGGAATTTCAGGTCATTTCAGTCTCTGCAGAACTTCAGTGAACTGAACAAGGTGTAAAATGTGTTCTGTCATGGAGGGGCTTGAACGTCTCGCTGAGTTACGATGAATTAAACCTTTTGAATTTTTCATCAGTCAGGCAGAGTAGGGAACCTGGGCTGATGATTTAAGCTGGAGCTGAAACCTAAGCACGGCCCTGTTCTGTGTGGCTCTCATGACGTAAAGCCTGGATGCTAACATTCATCTGGTGTTATGCTTCCCTTACATAACCCTGCTGTTAATCCTAGAGGCTAGTTGATGTCACAAAGAGCTGGGATGGTATTATTACGACACACAAGCACAAAGAAAGTCAGAATTAACAGAAATGTCCCTTTTTTGTTTGTTGTTGGCAGCAAAGATGTTCTGTGTACTGTAACTTAAACATGATAATGATGTGAGGTTGGTTCACAGTCCAGTCTCTGTCTCCCCCTCGTACTTCTTGTTGATATATCTTTGGTATCCATTGAAATGGGAATGGATTGGGTTTTCGTCAATCTTAATATTTTGATCTGTTAAGTTTGCATTCCAAATTGTTACAGATCTGCAACAGAGGATGTTTGAACAGTTTTTTGCGAAGCCACATTGCTCTGCATAGTGTCCAAACCAGGAGCCAATAAACCAGTGTTATTCAGAGTTATCCAGAAGTCTTACATTTCCTCTCAAAACATTGTGGGAATAAGAATGATCATTTCTCAAGGGGTTAATCCTGTCTAATGTTTGCATTGCAGTTTGGTCCAGTGGCTGAAGCACAGCAGGAAGGAGTACTGTGAATTATGCAAGCACAGATTTGCTTTCACACCCAGTAAGTACTCGTGACATTGATGGATAATCCACTTGAACATATTAAACAGCCTCAAGCGTCCTAAAGGAACCTTACAATGGAGCCATACGGGTTCCTTCATAACCGTCTTTTTGCATGCATGAACAGGAACTCACTTTAAGGAACTCGTTTCATCATTCTTTGTTTTGGGAAGTTATGGCACATGCACATAATAGGTAACTTTTTTGAATCTCTCTTCTCAGTTTACTCCCCAGACATGCCCTCCCGTTTGCCCATTCAGGACATCTGTGCCGGCTTGCTGACCAGTGTGGGCACAGCCATCCGCTACTGGTTCCATTATACACTGGTGGCCTTTGCATGGCTGGGGGTGGTTCCTCTCACTGCATGTAAGTCTGCTATGATGGTCTACTTTGATATGCACGCAGCTTCACTTATCAAAAAAGGACACAGCCCCGCCTATCGAAGCAGAGTGAGACATTCTTGGCCTTGACCTTTTTATCCTCTGCTCACTTGCTTCCTATAATACAGTTGTGTATGAAGTAACTGTGACATAAGTGTTACTCATTAGCTCATAATCACGTTTAAAACCATCGAGAGAATTAGAGCTTTAGTGCAGCTACATAACAGGCGATAATGTGAGACCTCCAGAATATGTAAATCCCCCTCTTTGCAATGTAAGCAAATTTGTTTGAGGCTTAAAGATATATGTAAGAAATAATTTTAGAGACATCTTTTAGTTATTGTAAAAATTAGATGATTCTAATTATCCCTTTCCTCTGGTCTTTTTCTATTTTAGGTCGCATATATAAGTGTCTGTTTACAGGCTCCGTGAGCTCGCTTTTGACACTGCCATTGGACATGCTCTCAACGTGAGTGAACATACTAAAATTTTTCTGCATCGTTGAAGGCGGTCAGTTGTTTATGAGTTTATAGATGTTGATTTCTGCTTTCTTGCAGAGAGAACCTGCTCGCAGATTGTCTACAAGGTTGCTTTGTGGTCACCTGCACACTTTGTGCGTTTATTAGCCTGGTGTGGCTCAGAGAACAGATCGTCCATGGTGGCGCTCCGCAGTGGTTAGAGCAGCACCAGCCGCCCC
This sequence comes from Labroides dimidiatus, assembly GCA_030710495.1. NCBI lineage: Eukaryota > Metazoa > Chordata > Actinopteri > Labriformes > Labridae > Labroides > Labroides dimidiatus. Next base: position 13,105,744 of record CM061161.1, read on the forward strand.
CGCCAAACGCAGCCGGACAAGCCAATGAGGTAGTTTGCTTGAGTGAAGACCACTGAAGCCAAAAAAATATTTGTATCTTTTAGAAGATGAAGTTGAAAACAAAAACACTCTCACTCTCAGGCCCAAGCTGCAGGTCAGGGTGCAGCAGATGAACCACCTGCAGCTCAGCCACCTCCTGCTGATCCACCGGCACAGAACGAAGCAGAACCTGAGCCCCCTGATGTCCCCCCGGACCAGGGTGATGACGCTGAGTTGGAAGAAGAGGAGGGAGCAGCAGCAGAAGATGCAGACCCCAACAATGGAGCACAAGGTTGGAATTATTATTATTATTATTATTATTATTATTATTATTATTATTATTATTATTATTATTATTATTATTATTATTATTATTATTATAAATTACATAAAGTCTTTCTTTGCAACTTGTTTAGCCTGTGATCACATAACACTGAGAAAGAAATTCACATTATGCTCTAAAAACATGGAGCACAATGTCATAAATCAGGTATTTCAAAGTACATCTCCTCCAGTAAAGTCAACAAACAACACTCTGCTCTTAGAAACACCAGAACAAATAACACCAGCAGCATAACAGAACCCTAACAGCATCCACAATTTTTTTATGAGATTGTAAAATCAGCACAATTAATCTGAGAATAATCCAGCCTTGTGTACAAATGTTACCCGTAGCACTCCTATCACACTCATTTGTTTTGTTAATGGACTGATTTTTAGCAGCCGACTCTGGAAAAAGGGCTGGTAATGAATTGCGATTGTATTATCTATTATTCTAGCTGCGGGGCGTCATGACAGCTAAATGACTGCAGCAGGAAAACTCACAATACATTGCTCTGCACTTCAGGGCTGATAGATTGTACCAGAACAGAATAAATAACGTAACAACAACAGCCTCTTAAAATGTTCTGGAGCTAAAAGCCAAAACAAAACGCTAAATTAAATATCTGTCATGCTGGAGCCATGTTTACCAGTAACAGGTGGCGTCACCCTAATGCTGCACATATGGACACTTTTTAAACTGTTGAGTGCTGGGAATTTTTTAACCATCAACTCACCTAAAGTCAACTTCTCACTCTGTTTAGATGACATGAACTGGAATGCTTTGGAGTGGGACAGAGCAGCAGAAGAGCTCACCTGGGAAAGGGTAACATTACACAGTTTTTGTGCTAAATTGTGCAAAATTCAACAGGAGACACTCTTCAAAACCTTTTATGTTAATCTCACACACCTTTGCTCATAATATATTTAAATCTGTTCTGTTTAGATGCTCGGCCTGGATGGTTCACTGGTATTTTTGGTGAGTTCTGTATAAATTTAAGTCATACAGCAAACTGCTTTAACATTTAACCCATACACACTCTCACCAGGAGCTATATTTTTCATATCCTCTGTAACATTTCTCAGAGTCAAAACTCTTTTCTGACTAACTGACATCAAAGACATTCATTCAACTTTGCTCCTCCTAGCTCACTTTTAAAAATTCTTATAAATTAAAAGCAGCATTTTAACATTAAATAGTTGGACCAGTTTTTTATTATTAAAAATATCTGTAATGTCCCACTATGTGTTCAAGTTGAAAAAAAGCCTTTTACACCCTCTGCGAATTGTCGGACCTGAAGAGACTTTTGTTGGAAAAACACCCCAAACACAAATCAAACTAAGTGGCACTGGAGGGAATGTGGAGAGGTGATGGTTGATTGGGCTCATATTTTCTGCTCTTGTCCCCTCGTTAAGGCTTTCTGAAAGTAGCAGCAATTATCTCAAAAACTCTTGTACAAAATTCAGCTCACTTTATCTCAGAAATATCTCCAGTGGGCTGAATAAATATGATGCCTACATTCTAAGGGTTTGCTTGCATCAAGTTCAAAGTTCAACTGTGGGCATCTGTAATATTGTTAAACAACTACATCCTGAAGAGCCGGTGACCTTTTCCAAACAGCTGCAAAAAGAAAAAGGGGAAAATGATGGGTGGAATAGTAAATTTATTGAGCCAGGGGGAAAAAAAATTGTCTTGTCTTTAGCTAATCAAGTTTGCATCTTGTGCATTACACAGCGTGTTTGTCTTATTTTAAAACAAGCGTTTACTCTTAATAGGACTTAATATGAGCCACATTCACCTGAAAAGTAATAAAACAAGACAGAAATTACACCTAATTAAAAAAAAACATCTGCCAATGGGGTTAGAAATATTGATTTGTTAAGTTTTTTGAAACAAGAATAATGTCTCAAACAAATACATCTTTCTTACCCCATTGGAAGATTTTTCAAGGAATACCAGCGTGATTTCAGCCTTTTAATATCTTGAAATAAGAGTTTTTAGGTGAATGTGTCTATTGGAGACAGTTTTTATCTAAAAATAATACATAAAAATATTTTTAATTTGTTTTTCTAACTTTGTGATACTTGCTGTGACTTTCTGTCAGTTTATCTTGGTTTTAAATATTCAAATGCCATCACTGTCATCCGTCGTTCCATAAACTTAATATAATAGGCATGATGGATTAGTAATTAAAGCTCCTGTAAGGTGTTTTTAATTGTTCATGAAATCAATACTGATTCACAATCACAAGAATGAAGGTCAGATTTATTTTTAATGTCTAAAACTGCTGTTAGGGATTCACTGCACACTGTTGAATCAGCTTTATCGTACATTGTCCATGGCACACTTGGTCATAAAAAGTGTTACAATAAAACATGGGGAGAGTCATAAGGAAACAGTCTTTCAACTGCAACGAAGAAAAAAACAAGATATTTTGGCCACATAAGGCACTAAAATCCACTGAACATTCCTCAGGGGAACCTTAGAGTTGCACTGGTGCTGACTCGTGTGTCTTTGTTTACAGGAGCACGTGTTCTGGGTGGTGTCTCTGAACACACTCTTCATCCTGGTCTTTGGTGAGTTGACTTATTGGAGAATGTGTCAGAACAATAAATATGGACTGATTTAATTTATCTGTCTTCTCTTTTCTCTTACAGCATTTTGCCCCTATCACATCGGACACTTCTCTGTCGTTGGTCTCGGCTTTGAGGAATATGTAAGCTACCGCTCTCTTCACTTTTCCGTCGTTTCTAGCAATAACCAGTTATGTGACTACGTCTTTGTCCTGTTCTTCAGGTCCAAGCCTCCCACTTTGAGGGCTTAATCACGACTATAGTGGGCTACATACTCCTGGCCATGACGCTCATCCTCTGTCATGTATCCTTTTCAGAACGCCATCAGACTCTCAGTGAAACAAAGACATACGTGCGTGTGAAATGTATTGTGTTTTGTGTGTGTGTGGAAGCCGTGTTGTTCCTTAATAGCCTTCTCAGGGGCTCGCTGCTCTGGTCAGGTTCCAGCGCTCCAGACGTCTCCTGGGAGTCTGCTACATTGTTGTCAAGGTAACGCCTCCTCTTAAGTGGTGGAAATAAAGGCAGTCGCATTTACTCGCTGTGATTTATGACCTCAATGTCCCACTGAATCCGCACATTGAAGCTGGAAGCTGGGATACTTAAATCATAACCTGATTGGAGGAGAGGTTGTTCTGGATACTCTTTGATATTAACGTTGTGTTAAACGACAAAATCTTCTTCCTTTGCAGGTTTCTCTGCTGGTTGTTGTGGAGATCGGTGTTTTTCCACTCATCTGTGGATGGTGGCTCGACATCTGCTCCTTAGTAAGACTCTCTTGTTCCTGTTTGAACAATCTTAGTCTTATTTTTAGCACTATGGCGTTTAAAGATTACAATCCAAACTTGAACTGACTCAGTGATAAAAGAAACATCAATGAATTCAACAACTTTGCCGACTTAGTCGCAGATATATATAATTTTGTAACTGGCAGTAAACTTGAGTTCACACATTCACTATTTTTTACTACAAAATGAAGTGTATATTTTTTGGCCTGTGGAGGCGTCCGTCATAAGAGCCTCTTAACAGGGTTGTCCAGCATGTACACAAAAACAGATGCTGTGGATGACACACCTCATGCGTTTATGAAGACAGAAAAACAGAAAACAAACTGACTCAGACAAGTGGAGGGTTGCATATGCCTACTTTTCTGCAAGTGTGTGTTTGTGTGTGAGCCAGCTTTCTCTTTGATGCTACCTGGCACAGCAACAAAGTGGTCCCCTCCTTGCCTCCAGAGGCCACCGACACTTCTCCTCCTCTGCTGCTCTTTCTAAGCTCGTGATTATGATTTTAACATCACAGACGAACTCAGAACAGGTGGAGCTGTTAACAAAGCCAAGAGAGTAATGTTCAAGCTGAGCCAAAGCTGTGAAACTGAGGAAATCCTATTATTCAGCTTAAAACGGAGGAGTTAGCTCTTAGATTCAAGTTTTTCCCACATTTAATTTAGCATTTAACATGCTTTGGTTCGTGTTTCAGGTTAGTTTGCACAAACAAATCCGAGTCAGTTTCATGCTTTTTGGTATTTCCCTTTCTCCATCCTGCAGGAGATGTTTGATGCCTCCCTGAAGGATCGAGAGTTGAGTTTTAAATCTGCCCCTGGTACCACCATGTTCCTGCACTGGCTGGTGGGAATGGTTTATGTCTTCTACTTTGCTTCTTTCATCCTGTTACTGAGAGAGGTAAGGAAAATAAAGACATAAGATTGTAATTGTCGGCCACTTAGTCTGCTGCAAGAACATTTTTACATTTGATTGAAAATTAACCGAGAACTTCTTTTTCTTTGTGTCTTTCAGGTGCTGAGACCTGGTGTACTGTGGTTTCTAAGAAACCTCAATGACCCAGATTTTAACCCAGTGCAGGAGATGATTCACCTTCCCATCTACAGACACTTGCGGCGCTTCATCCTCTCCGTGGTTGTGTTTGGCTCCATCGTGTTGCTCATGCTGTGGCTTCCCATCAGGCTCATCAAACTGCTGCTGCCCACCTTCCTCCCTTACAACGTCATGCTCTACAGGTAATTGTGTAAACGCTTCTATATTAACTTTTCCGGATGGTGTGTAACAGATCATCCTCAGCAATGAGCTTCAGAGGTCTTCGTCTGTCTCAGAGTGTCTCCTCAGAATCTCCTCCTCTCTTTGTGTAGTGATGCACCAGTCAGCGAGCTGTCCCTGGAGCTGTTATTACTTCAGGTTGTGCTGCCGGCTCTGTTGGAGCAGGGACACACTCGCCAGTGGCTGAAAGGCCTGGTCAGGGCCTGGACTGTCAGTGCTGGATATTTACTGTAAGTCAATATGTATGAATTCACTTTGACAGACATGGAAGGGATGTAAAACAATCACTATTGTCAGACTGGTGATACTGCATCCATTCTAAGAAACTATGAGTCAACTTTAAATCATTATTTTATCTGCAAATATTTTGAACATAATTTTTTGAATTCTAAAATTTAATTTAGCTGAAGCTTTTGTCCGAAGCAACGTACAACACAAGCAAGAATTTAGACTGGAGGGAAACACCTTAGGAAGTGCGAAGAAATGCTTCAAGATTTTTTGGCAGTCAGTGCTGCCATCAAGTGTCCAAAGTGTCCTTGCTTTTTTTCAATTTTTATGATTTTTTATTTATTAGGAAAGGCAATAGGCACATTACATCCCATATAGGGTTACAAGAGAGAAAAAAAACAATAACCACAGTTGATGTGGTGATGAGATAGATCAGTGCCAATCCTTATTTTATATATATATATATATATATATATATATATATATATATATATGTGTGTGTGTGTGTGTGTGTGTGTGTATATATTTATATATATATATATATATATATATATATATATATATATATATATATATATATATATATATATATATATATATATATATATATATATATGTGTGTGTGTGTGTGTGTGTATATATATATATATATATATACACATTAAATGTACATGATAAGGACGGTTTCATAGTATTTCCAAGATCAATTCACACAAATTACAGGTTTCACATATTCCGTCCAACTTGACCAAGACTTGAAAAAAGAATCTCTTCGGCAATTGTAAATATCTTGCACAATATCAATCAGCTCTTCAATAGTAGTTGTCTCAGGTTTTAACCATTTTTTTAGGGATTGTCTTTTTGCTCACTGCCAGAAGCATGGCTAGCAACTTTTTATCTTTCAAAGTCCAGTTATCAGTTGAAATGTCTTCCAAGTATAGGGTTTCAAACTTGAGAGGAATTTTCTCTCTCTGCTCCCTCTCAGTTTGATCAACTGACAACTCCAAAAAATATGATCGTGATTTGCATTGTTAGATCCACAGAGTCTCCAGCAGGTGTCTCCAGTACCCTGGTGTTTTTTCTGGGCTGGAGTTACAAAAAAATCGAACAATGTTTTTCCAACAAAATTCTCCCCACGTAATGGAACTTGAGGTCATCCGTTGTAATTTACAGATTTTTTCCCCCCAACTTTCAGTTGAAATTGATATATTTCTTTCTTTCTCCCACCTTTTTCTAATGTGGTCTGTGTCACCCTGTTTAGACCCAAGAATGTCATTATATAATTTGGAGATAACTTTAGTACATGAACATATCTTCAACAAAGACATAAATACTTGGAAGAACTCTGATTCAGCTGTTTCCCAGCTTTCTCTTATATTTTGATTAAAATAAGTTCCAACCTGCAAATATCTCAAGAAGTCATCTTTTTCTAAACCATGAGACATTTGAAGTTCTTCAAAAGTCTGAAATGCCCCCTTCTGGATAAAAGTGTAATAGGTGGTCAGACCTTTTGAGATCCATCTTTTGAATCTCCCATCGTTCTTATTTGGTTTAAAAAGCTGAGTCATAGACGCACCACTGAAGTACTTTAATCTGGTTGACTAATTGACATGTTTTAGTTATCTTTTCCCAAGAAGAAAAATTGTGAAAAACATTGAGTCCTGTGGCAGCTGCAACTGTTCTAGTAGAGCTTTATCTACAATCCCTGATAATATTAGTATTCCTTCCACAGAAGTACCTTCTATATCTTTCCATCCTGCTTTATATGTCGGGCAGCACGGACAGATTAACAGTCTTAGTTGAGCTGCCAAGTAATAGACCTGTAGATCAGGAAGACCCAGTCCGCCCTTATCCTTCTTCAACTGCAGAGTACTGTACCTCACTCTAGCTCTTCTTCCCTGCCAAATTTATTGCGATATTAGTCTGTCCCATAGCCCTTTTTGTTTTTTTTTTGTTTTTGTTTTTTTAAAAAACGTTTTTTGTCACTTGGGCAAATTATTGTTCGTGACATAGACATTCCTGAAATATATATTTTTAAAAGTGCAGAATTTCTTTACTTATCATAAAAATAAAACATTATGTTAGTTGATTAAATCTGTTTTTTCTCCTGACGTCAAAGGAAGCATTTCTCTATAAAGCCCTTAACTTTTCCCAGAATAACCGTCTCTAATTGAGCCCACCTCTACCCCCGCAGAGACCTCCACTCCTACCTCCTTGGTGAGCAGGAGGACAATGATGCCAATCAGCCTGTTAACAACAACAACAATAACAATCCTCCTCCCGGTCACCACAACAACAACAACAACCCTGCCCCAGCTGTCGGTGAGGGGCTGCATGCAGCCCACCAAGCTATTCTGCAGCAGGGGGGACCAGTGGGGTTCCAGCCTTACCACAGACCCCTCCGCTTCCCATTCAGGGTGAGTGCAACTAATTCAGTTTCAGTCCAAATATGTATGAATAACTAACGTAACTGGCACTTTTTCATACATAGTTTTAAAGAAGATACTGCAGCCAGCTGTTATTTGTGGTTTAGAGGATGTAGAAACTTCATAGGTACCACTTAGTGAAATCTGAAGCTCTACATCTCCACTCCCTGTAATAACCCTCCATCTCCCCTTTAATGTTTGAGACTTTGATCCCAGTGAGCAGTGCTAAATTCTCCTCACACACTCTGGTTGATAAAATAGTTATAAATTCTAAAGTGCTTTACAAAAGCAGAAAGTAAATTTGAAAATCAATCCACATTTCTTCACTTTTCTATATTACCTTATACTCTAAACTCATGTTGTTGTTGTTGTTGTTGTTTTCCCTCAACAGATCGTGCTGCTCATAGCTTTTATGTGCATCACTTTGCTTGTGGCCAGTCTCGTGTGTTTGACCCTACCAGGTGAGATTTGGCAGTGTACAGCACAACTGGCAATTCATCTTCTGCTTTGTAGTTCCACACCCAAACCATAATGAAAGGGTGACTCTAAATATACATGCTTCCCTCTGCTGTTCGGGCTTTAATGGTAATTCCATTCCTTTCCACCAGGGCTGAAGATCACTTAAAATACTTACAGAATGGTCATGTTTCTTTTCACGTTTGTGTTTCAGTATTCACCGGGCGCTGGCTCATGTCCTTCTGGACAGGAAGCTCCAAAATCCACGAGCTGTACACGGCAGCCTGTGGACTCTATGTGTGCTGGTTGTCCATCCGTGGGGTCACTGTGCTGCTGGCCTGGATGCCACAGGGACGCACTGTCATCCTCCACAAAGTCCAGGAGTGGACTCTTATGGTGGGCATCTACGAGCTGTCCATGTCTGGACATTGGAGAGTTTTTGTGTTCAGTGATTTAATGATTTGTTGTGTTCTTGTAGATTCTGAAGACTCTTGTTGTAGCTCTGCTGGTTGCTGGAGTAATCCCTCTGTTACTGGGTTTACTGTTTGAACTGGTCATCGTGGCTCCACTCAGGGTTCCTCTAGACCAAACACCCCTCTTCTACCCTTGGCAGGTATGATTAAAGATCTGTGTTGTGTTTGTCTTTCTCCCTCTCTAGCTGTATTCGCTCACACACTGTACTCCTTAAAAACTTTTTGGATCTAGCTTCAGCAGGTCCTGATGTTTAATTCATGCAACATGTGTAGATCAGAAAGAGCAACATATATCTCAAAAAGGAGAATAAATTTCAGTATGCTAACACTAAAGATGTGAGCACATCTGTTAGCATGTCACCATCATGGAATCATTACACTGTGGCTTCTACAGTGTGCCTTTGATTTTTTTTTCCCCCAACTCCTGAGATTCATCTTTCCCCATCTGCCTTTAAAATCTCATGCTATGAGAAACACATGCGGACAGACATCTTTGAATCATTCTGGAGCAGAATAGAAAAATTTGTGGAAAGTTCCTGGAGTGTATATGTGAGAGAGGGAGAGAGTGTTCCTTGTCTCAGAGACTTCCTTTAGTGCATTCATGGTTTTGTAGACATAATAAAACTGTCCCCAGTGTTTTAAATGTCATCTCAAGATTGTTTCCCCTGATTTCCATGTCAATACATTGTGCTCTTGATTTATCTACAGGACTGGGCTTTGGGAGTGCTCCACGCCAAAATCATTGCTGCCATCACTCTGATGGGCCCCCAGTGGTGGCTGAAGACTGTGATCGAACAGGTTGGTGATATACGATGATGTTTCTTAGGATGATATTTTGATGAAGTATTATGTAACATGACTGTATATATATATAATATATATATAACAAGTGTAGCCTTCCATCTCAGGTCTATGCAAATGGAATTCGCAACATTGACCTTCAGTTCATCATCCGTAAACTGGCAGCTCCAGTCATCTCAGTCCTGCTGTTGTCCCTGTGTGTGCCATATGTGATCGCTGCCGGAGTTGTCCCTGCTGTGGGTGAGTGTCTGGGTACATGTGTTCACCAGTTATGAGGTTTATTTCTTAACTTTTCTTATTGTTTTGGGATTTTTTTATTTTTTTAGAGAAAATAGGAAATGAACTAGAGCTGCAACAATTAATCGAATAATCGATTATTAATCGATTACTTAATTAATCGTCAATTATTTTTATAACTGATTAAGTAATAATTTAAGACAAAGAAGTCCAAATTCTCCAATTTCAGCTTCATAAATCTGAATATTTTCTGGTTTCTTTGCTTCTCTATGACAGTCCTGAATATCTTTGGTTTGCAAACAAGACATTTGATGACGTCAACTTAGACTCCAAGAAACACTGACATTTTTCACCATTTTCTGACATTTTATGGATCAAACAACTAATCGATTAACTGAAAATAATCTTTAGCTGCAGCCCTAAATTAGATACAGCTAGTAGCTGTCCTGGGCAAGGACATTAGAGTGAAATCAAACCCATATAAGGCTTATTAATCTACAGTTCGTTCCTTTCACTGTTAATTTCTTAAGGTCTTTATTTATCTTTAACATTTTTTATGATGAGTGATCCTTAACTACTAGGGCTGAACAATAAATCAAATTTAAATCGACATTGCAATGTAATAGAATACAATTTTTAAATCGCAAAGGCTGCAATAAAAAAAAAACAAGTTTTATGTACACAGGCACAACCTTTTGTGACATGCATGTAGTAGGTGGTCGCAATGCACCTTTCAGCTGGTTTGCCAATGGCCAAGAATCTCTGAAGAACGAGACACGTGAGCAAGGGATGAAGAAAACATCTTCTGCTATGTTAAGTTTTGATTTGTTGTGTTGTTGTTGACATCTTTAAAAATGGCTTCAGCAGAAGAACCGAGAGGGGACACAGAAGAGGCGACCTTTTGTCATGTTGGTCATAATGATTTATTACTTGTGTTTAGTGAATAATGCAGAAGATAAACCTCCCCTCCAAAAAAATCGCATGCTGAATCGCAAATGCAATATTGGTCCAAAACATTGCAATTAGATTATTTTCCAAAATTGTTCAGCCCTACTTAATACAAGCACTGTCCTCACTCACTGAATGCTCTTAGTAACCATCAGATAATTCCTTTAAGTGAGTAAAAAAAGTAGAAGCAAATTACAAGATGTCCCTAAGATATCAAGTACCTCTTTATCTCAAATGACTGATGTAGCATTTGTTGCTATTGGTAAAAGGGATTTTCATTGCTACATTTTGTAACATTTCTTTCTCAGGAGTCACCCCAGAGATGGAGATCCTGATGCAGAGGAGAATCTACCCTTTCCTCTTGATGGTGGTCTCACTCATTGGCATCCTGTCCTTCCAGATCCGACAGTTTAAACGCCTGTATGAACACATCAAGAACGACAAGTAAGGACCGATGAAGCTTTTTTGTATTTAGTGTTGGTTTCAGAGTCAGAGTTAACAATGTTGCAATTCCTCTCTTCACAGATACTTGGTTGGACAGAGACTCGTCAACTACGAGCGCAAAGCAGGAAGAGCCAGCTCGGTCCCCCCACCTCCCAACCCTTTGGCAGAGTAGATTTTTGTGTCAAATATTGTCACAAATTCTCTCACCTGTTACCCTGCCCACACCCTCACCTTATTCGATTTTCAGCTCAGTCCGTGGACCCAAATCCTTTTAAATCTCCCTTCCCCATCTTTGGCAGGCTGGGTAAACTGTATTATAATCATCAATCATTGGACAGCTGAATCACCAACCCAAAGACAGACACAGTGAGAGGTTGAGGGGTTGAAGGGTTCAATTTGAAGCTCAACATGTGTATTGTCGTTCACGCCTTGCTTTGTAAAGTGCTGCCTGATAATTGTACATGTGTAAATACTTTGAACGCAGACTTTGTCTTAAAAAACAAGAGAGATGTGGATTAATGCAATGACCATTGTACATCTTAAAAGTGTATGTATAATTTATTAAATCAAACTGACAATTTAGCCATTTTGTTGTTTGTTTACCAAAAGCTGTTTTGATCAAATGGATTTTAAAATACTTGTTATTGCATTTGGTGTTTTCAGTCGTCTCAGTGAGCACATTTTTCACATATGTGACCATGGAGGTGCAGAGGTATCCCATATGAATGCACAAACAGTCCAGGGGGGGGGATTTAAATCCTGCTTTATGATCAAAAATCAGAATAATAAGACAAAACTTCAGCAACAATCAAAGATAAACATACATAAGATGAAGCATATCTTGAAATTAAAAAAAAATCCCTTTAAAGTGAAAGATCTAAGTCAGGAATCGTTGACAGGTGGCACCGTGAGTCAATTTACATTGGAAATCTGTGTATCAAAGTATACATTTTGTGCAGGCAACATGATTTTGTATCAGAAAGACACACTGGAATCAATATCTTGTCCCACCACTAACTAGTACATAACAGGTGGAGGTGTTACGGCTTCATCCTTAGGAATTAGAGGAGATTTAAGCACTATTCCAAACTTCTCTGCAAGTACATCTGGAATCTCCTCATCTGTAAGTTCTCTGGTTGTTCTTTCAAGCTCTTTTGTCTGATTGGGAAAAGTAGTACTAATCAATCTGCAGCCTATGTAAGCAAGCCCTCCTTCTGGCTTGAGCACCATGCAGAGGGACTTGCAGAAGAAGACTGAGTAAGGGGAACTTTGGTGGTACTCGCACATCTCTGCAAAGTCTTCCAGACACCGAGGTTCCAGCTTGAACTTGTAGAGCTCCGTCCATTCTCCATCTGGCCCTCTGTTCTCCTCCTGCTGCCACTCCAAGAAGTGCAGTTCCTCGCTCTTTCTGATCCGGTACACTCTGTGTCCCAGCTCCTGGGGGTCGCTGGTGTCCAGTGAAAGAGGAGTACTGAAGCCTAGGAGGCCAATCCCAACGTCACACAGCCAGCGCCTCCCATCCAAGCTCACAAGGAGGATCATATGGTCAAAAGGTGGTCCGTAACAACCTGTGAGCCGACTCTTCACCTGCCCTGAGAGAATTGTCACCTGGAAGCCCAGTTTGGTCAAAAGCCAGGAGAACAGCCCATTATTCTCACAGCAGAAACCTCCTCGGCGCTGGTTCACGATCTTGTCGTACAAAAGAGGGACTTCTAATTGAACTCGCCCGCCGCTGTGTACAGTGAGGTTTTCAAACGGCACAGTCAGCAGGTGACAAAGGTGGACAGACCGAAGCACGTCTAGGGTGGGCTCTGAGCGCCCTGAAAACCCAATGCGAGTTAGATAGGTCTCCAAATCCATCGAGGTGGTGTACGTCTTGAGAAGCAGGACGGCACGCCTCTGAATTTGGGCTTTAACTTCCCGGTACACCCTGTGTCTTTTGAACTCTGTTACATAGCTCTCACACAGCAGGCCTGCCAAACATCCAACTCAACATGATAGGTTTCTTCCTTGTGCTGATTTATTATGACGTCACGTTGAGGGGAGGTTCAGTCATAAAGTCACTCCCTGCTCCATGATAAGTCTTTAACTTTTTTAAGTAGACTAAAAGAAAGCGCAAGGTTTACTGAATTAGTAAAGTCTTAAAATCCCATGCCTTACTTTAAGAAAAATGAAAGAAAAACTTTCCTTGGGCTAACTTTTTTATTTCCCAACGTTTAATTTATAAACGCTTAACGGGGCAAATCTAGCGACAAAATCTACTAAAAGAAAATAGCGATGTCGAAGAATAACGGCTAAAATTTAGAAAGAATATTTTTATATAAAATTTGATAAATGAATTACTGTAAATTTTTTATTTATTTATAGTTATGTTCCTGAACGTGGCATTTATTTGGGGGTTTGTACACAAAAAGGGTAGAGAAGAAACAGATCAGCTCACTGAACTGGGTTTGTGCAAAAGAAAAAGACAAAATAAGGATTAAAGGAAGTGCAAATAAGTTAGATTTAAGGTAATAAAGTACCACAGTGATGGTAAGCAAAAAAAAAAAAAAAAAAAAGAAAAAAAAAGATAATACTTACATGCATACAAAGTATCCATGTATGTATGTATGTATGTTTTTTTTTTTTTATCTTTTCCATTCGAAAAACTGCACTTTACAAGAGAGACATTATCAAAAAAAACTATTCCAGATATATTATTTTTGTTATTATATTATTACTTTAGTAGATTTTTGGCACAGGTGTTTCGTGGGTCGTGAAGGTTAGATCCGTATCAAACGGACAAGTGAATATGGCAATGAAGTCCTTTGACTAAAATTCAATTATCAGACACACCTGTAGTTTTTAGACCTCCTCCCGTCTCGTTTTGCTCTCGTGACGTCACACATTGGCACTCTCTTTCGCCGGTAGAGGGAGAAAGATGGCGCCCTCACACGTACTGAGATGCTGTCAACGGGGTTTAGCATGGATACCTGTGATTTTTATTGCCCTGGTCGTCTGCTGGTCGTATTATGCTTATGTGGTGGAGCTTTGCATATGTAAGTAGACGTCCTGCCGCAGTCTGTTGTTTCGTTAGGTCCTGAAACCCGCAGATGTTTTCATTGTGCCGCTGTCCACACAAACATCCAGCTGCTGCTGGCCAGCAGGAAGTAAATGGACTGCACCTCAACAATGTTTTTGGCAAGCCTATTAAAATCCAGATACTGCTGGTTATCTGCGCACTGCCATCGTTTGACATTGGCTAATTTGTATGGAAAATTTGTTTTAGAAAAATAAAAACTTTAACAGAGGTGTTAATGTTGTACCTGAGAAGTTTTCTGGCTGGATGTCCGCATAGATACTTACCCACCTGGTTGCTTTTTCATCAAGTTCTAATTTAGGTATCAACACAGGCCTAGTGTGATTTTGGTAGAGGGAGATTTGTTTTTTTTCCAATACTGGAACATGTTAAAATTTCCCAAAGTCAAAGAAACTAAGTTGTGGTGTTTTACCCATAAATAATGACTTCACACCAAACAATATGTGGTGCTAAAAGGTAGTTTAATGTAGTTATGCCCGTATATATAAACGAGATACAAAAAATGTAAATATTCTTGCACATCCACAGACATAGAATACCAACTCCAACATATATGGGAGTGTCTTGTTTTTGTTTTTTGAATAAAATACTGAAGTTAGATCACTTGTTAATTGAGTGCTCCATGCACAGTGACTTCATTGTCACCTTGGATCATATCATATTAAGTGCCTATAGAAATAAAATAGAACTTAAATTTATTTTACAAACCTTGATCATGATGGTTAATACTTAAACTAAATGGTATGCTTAAAAATTCTTGTTTTCTGGCCCAATTAGGATCAGAGGGGATTTTATTTCACATTGGCAAAAAAAGGGAGACTGAACGTTCATTCCTGGCATAGAACTCAGAAATCTTCTTACTAAATGAACAACAAGTCCTTAAAATGCTAAGACAAACAGTAGGTTGTATTCCTTTTGTCATAAATAGACATATGATAAGACTAAAAACATGTAGAGGAGTGTGAAATGTTACCATGAGACGTAAAAAATACAAAATTATATTTACAAAAAATGCAGCGTGTCTTGCACAGTTAGACTTTTTACTATTATTCAGAACCTTCTGTGGCTCATAAATGTTTCCCCTGGTCTTATCTCAACATTTTGTTTTTCTCTGTTTTTTTTTCTCTTCCAGTCACAATCCCCAGCATAAGAGAGCAGAGTAAGTGTTTTTTAGGAAATGTTTATTTAATGCATCCTGACTGGAATTCACTGGCTGAGCCGGTTTGCTACTTATTGGTGTCACAGCCAGCTCTAAGCCACTGACATATAACAGAGGAGGAACGGAGTAGTTTGAAAAATCAGAATGTATATTTATGATCACAGATAATAAAATGAAGCAATTGCATTAAAGAAAGCCAAAAGTTAACCAAAGCAGCCTAACAAAAGTATAACTAAGATTGGGAGCAGAGACAAAGTGGAGCAGGATCCCACAACCTCTCCTTCCTACTTCCCCTGACAGCACTGAACAAGCCTGGTATTATAGTCATCATGAGGACACTAGGCCCAGGTGTCTTCAGTTTGAGTCAACTCCACACCACACCCAGTAGCTCCTGAAAACAAAGAACACAACAAGCAACACAGGCAATCAACAGGATCGTCACACTCCCCCCATTAAAGGTGTGTGTCCCGCAGACATCACGACTAAGCATAATTCTAAATTAATCTTTCACCATAAAAATATGCAACGTGGTGATGGCTCTCTCATCCAACCTCAGCATCAGGATCCTGTTTGTGCACTACATGAGGAAGGGGAAGAGATCAAGACACACAGATTGTCTGTCTTATCTAATTCACAGGGGCACGAGACAGCGCGTCTGCTACTACATTTTCTGACCCCTTAATATGGCGTGTATCTAAACAATAAGACTACAACATTAAGGACCGCCTTATTAGCCTTTGGTTTAGACACGTCAATGAATTAAGAAATGTGAGTGTGCTGTGGTCAGTAAACAACAACCGGCCCTCCTTAACTCACATATACATTAAAGTGGACTAAAGCCAGAACGAGAGCCAGCATTTCTTTCTCTATTACTGAATAGTTCAACTGGTGTTTATTGAACTTTCAAGAGAAGAAACTCACAGGTCTATCTGCTCCTTGACCATCTTTCTGTATTAATATGGCACCTGCCCTGACATGGCTTGCATCAACCTGCAGTTTGAACGGCTTCTCAGAACAAGGGGCAGTCAACACTGGTGCACTGCAGGGGAGGGCCTTGACATTCTGAAAAGCCTGCTGACAAACAGAAGAACATTGAAATTTGACATCTGATCTCAAAAGGTTAGTTAGATAGAGGAGCAACAACAGATGAAAAGTTCCTGCAGAACTTGCTGTAATAAATGCACACATAGTATCCATGTTATGTATGTTTTTATTTTTTCTATTCGAAAAACTGCACTTAACAAGGGCCATTATCAAAATGCTATTCCAGATATAGTTCTATAATATTATGTTATTGTATTATTATATTATTATTTTTGGCACTGGTGGCCATGTTTCGTGGGTCATGTACTTTAGAGTCGTATTAAACGGACAAAGTGCATATGGCAATGACAATGCATTATTTTAATAAAGTCATTTTACTGAAATTCAAATACAAAACACACGTGTACTTTTCAGACCTTTTTTCTTCAAGCACATTATTGAACATTAATGTCAATTTAACATTCAAACACAATTAACATTCTCACAAAACAGTAAAGTTCGGCATTGTACTTTTCAGACCTCCTCCCGTCTCGTTTTGCTCTCGTGACGTCACACATTGGCACTCCCTTTCCCCAGTAGAGGGAGAAAGATGGCGCCCACACACGTACTGAGATGCTGTCAACGGGGTTTAGCATGGATACCTGTGATTTTTATCGCCCTGGTCGTCTGCTGGTCGTATTATGCTTATGTGGTGGAGCTTTGTATATGTAAGTAGACGTCCTGCCGCAGTCTGTTGCTTCGTTAGGTCCTGAAACCCGCAGATGTTTTCATTGTGCCGCTGTCCACACAAACATCCAGCTGCTGTTGGCCAGCAGGATATAAATGGACTGCAGCTCAACAATGGTGTTGGCAAGCCTATCTAAATCCTGATACTGCTAATTATCTGCCCGCTGTCATCGCTTTACGTTGCCTAATTTTTACGCAAGATTTGTTTTAGACGTATAAAAACTTTAACAGAGGTGTTAATGTTGCACCTAAATTCTTCCTGTTGTCTATCGAAATGAATGGAGTCAGGATGGAGAATTAAACGGCTAACTTAACGTTTTTTTGGCTGGTTGTCCGCATAAATACTTACCCTACAGACAGCTTTTTCAATAAGCACTAACTTCGGCATTAACACGGGTAAAGTGTGGATTTCGTAAATGGAGATTTTTTTTTTATCTTCCAAAACTGGAACATGTTAAAATTTACCAAAGTCAAAGAAAATAAGTTGTGGTGTTTTGCCCGTAGATTATAACTTTACACCTAACAAAATGTGGTGCTAAAAGGTAGTTTAATGTGGTTGTGCCTTTATATATATACGAGATAATTGCACAGACATAGAATACCAGCTCCAACATTTATGGGAGTGCCTTGTTTTGTTTTTTAAATAAAAAAATACTGAAGTTAGATCACTTGTTAATAGAGTGTTCCATGCACAGTAACTTCATTGTCATCTTGGATCATATAATATTAAGTGCCTATAGAAATAAAATAGAACTTAAATTCATTTTACTTGATCATAGTGGTTAATACTCGACAGTGGACTTAGTGGAGTTTAAACTAGATGGTACGCATCAAAATTCTTGTTTTCTGGTCCAATTAGGATCAGAGGGGATTTTATTTCTCTCACATTGGCAAAAAAAGGGAGACTGAACGTTCATTCCTGGCATAGAACTCAGAAATCTTCTTACTAGATGAACAACAAGTCCTTAAAATGCCAAGACAAACAGTAGGTTGTATTCCCTTTGTCATAAATAGACATGTGATAAGACTAAAAACATGTAGAGGAGTGTGAAATGTTACCATGAGACGTAAAAAATACAAAATTATATTTACAAAAAAATGCAGCGTATCTTGCACAGTTAGACTTTTTACTATTGTTCAGAATGTTCTGTGGCTCATAAATGTTTCGCCTGGTCTTATCTCAACATTTTGTTTTTCTCTGTTTTTTTTTCTCTTCCAGTCACAATCCCCAGCATAGGAGAGCAGAGTAAGTGTTTTTTAGGAAATGTTTATTTAATGCATCCTGACTGGAATTCATTGGCTGAGCCAGTTTGCTACTTATTGGGATAATCTCTTTGAGGTCTGGTGAAATATGCTCTGTATACTTAGCTAAAAAAAAAAAAAAGGCTGGCACAGACAGAAAACGTGATCTCTCAAAGTGCTGTGGTCATTCTGCTCAAAGCAGAGCAGCTCTTCATTCAGCGTTAGCTGTTTTCACTCTGATTTATTTATTTAGAAGTTCAATGATTCCACATTATTAATTATGCAGTGTATCGTGTACCTATCAGATTGTATCCTCATGGTCCTTGCTGTTTGGTTTCCTTCCAGTCGTCTACCTGATCTTCTTCCACCTCTCCTTCATCATGTTTGTGTGGTCTTACTGGAAGACCATCTTCACCAAACCTGCCAACCCCTCCAAAGAGGTATAATAATGAGCTCTTTCTGTCTGCATCTCTGTAAAAAAAGTCAAATACATGTGTAGGAACAATCTTACTTCTGTTTTTTTTTTTTGTTCCCTTCAGTTCTGCCTGCCAAAGGCTGAGAAGGAGCGTTATGAGAAGGAGGAGAGGCCAGAGTCCCAGCAGGAGATCCTGTGGAGAGCTGCCACCAATCTCCCTCTGTACACTCGCACAGGAGCCGGAGGTGTGTTTGTGTAAATTTGCCGGTCTCGTTGTATCTCTGCATTCCCGCATTAACAAAAAAACTGTTGTTTCATGCAGCAATCCGTTACTGTGACCGCTGTCAAGTCATCAAGCCTGACCGGTGTCATCACTGCTCTGCGTGCGACATGTAAGACAATCTTGTAAACCTTGAATTACAAGATTACAATTTTCTGTTGTTGTTTTTTTGATGTCTCCAACACTTGTTATGTGGTTTATACAGGTGTGTCTTAAAGATGGACCACCATTGTCCCTGGTACGTAAGGCCTGCTTGACTTACTTTGCTTCACATGTCCACAAAAATTTTGGCAGAAAAATTAGAGGTACCACTTTGTCAACCAGCATCAACGGAAAGTTTCTCACAGCAGCTTTGAAGCTACACTAAAATCAAACATTTTTCAGTATTAAATGTTTACAACAAAGTCACCAAAAACTTTGTCATCATTACACTTTTTTACTTTTATGCTACACCCCATTACGGCTTACGATGATGGGGCATCCTAGTCAATATGAATTGGGCAAACGATGCAAATGCTGCCAGTAACTTTTGTTCTAATGTCCCATTTTGCACAATGACATGCAGCCGAAAGCTGCTTTATTAAGCATATAACTATTTCTGTATTAGAATTAATATCCAGCTGCAAAAAGAAGTAGTATTTGAGAAAACAAGCAACAACAAGATGGACAGAAAACTTGTTTTGTGTGTGCGTGGTAGCAACAGTCACATACAATACTTTCTGACTCCCACAGGTTCTTTGACAGGGTTACGTTGCTCCCTAAAGAAATATTCCAACTATTGTTGCTCCACTTTTCCAGAGTTGCATCATTTTTCCAGTTTAGTCCTACTGTTACCTTCCTTTGTTCACTCCACAAAACAAGTGTCAGTTTGAGACTACCACCAGCGTCTTCGAGCCAACCAGATACAGGTTGTCATCGCTTTAAATGTTAAGTAGAGCCTGTTACCCAACAGGGTTAAACCTCCCTGCTGTGTGTTTTACTGATGATCTGATGCACTTACCAGAGTAACACAAAGCCTCTTTCTTCCTTTAAAAAGTTCAAGCTGATAAGTTCGTGCTCAGAGGAAGTGATGTCAGTCTTGACCTTTCTGTGTTTCTTTGTGTCTCCAGGGTGAACAACTGTGTCGGATTCTCCAACTACAAGTTCTTCATCCTCTTCCTGGCCTACTCGCTGGTGTACTGTTTGTTCATTGCAGCCACCGTGCTGCAGTATTTCATAAAGTTCTGGACAGTGAGTAAAGATGTGGATGCGTGATGCAGATTTGGTTGCATGTGGAGCATCCTCTGAGTGTGTTGTGCATGGTGCTGACTGCTCCTCTGTTGTTATTTTTTTCCTCTGTCCTCTCTGACCTTCCGCCCTTCAACCCCTCTCTCTTTTCTCTCTCGCTCTTCTCTCTCCGATTCCCCCTCTGTTATCCCCAGTTCTCTCACACTGGCTCATTGTTCTGGGATCTGTCTCTTTTTCTGTCTCCCCTCTCCACTATCCAAACAATCAGTCACACCACTCACTCATGTGGTTGCAAACACCTCCTCTCCTTTTTCCTGATTTCCCCTCATCCCATCCCTTTGTTCTCTCCATTCTGGGCACACTTCGTACAGTCACCCACTCTCTTCTTTTTCTCCCCTTTCACCAGACTTGGCCTTGACTTGTAATTGCCTGCTCTTTTCCAAGTGCCTCCTCCCCCTCCCACCTTTTTCTCTCCTGGTGTTGCTAACCAGTCTCGTTTCTGTTTGTACTAAAGCTTTGCCGGAGGAAATCGGCAGAGAACTGCCCAAAGGTAACCAGCTGTCCTCCAAAGCCTTTAGTGTTGCCGTGCCTCACTATCGTTGCCATGGTTTTGTTGTGATGTGCGTGCAGTGACGTGGCTCACATGTCTTCTCATTCCTCTATTTCTCTCCGTCTCTTTCCTTCTCTTTTTGACTTTCTCTCAGAGTTCTCCTTTCCATAAATAACCTCTGTGTCAATCTGTTATTGATTCCTCTCTCGCTCTCCTCTTCTCCCATCTCTTCCCCAGAATGAGCTGCCAGACACTCACGCCAAATTCCATGTCTTGTTTCTCTTTTTTGTGGCGGCCATGTTCTGCATCAGTATTTTGTCTCTCTTCAGCTACCACCTGTGGCTTGTAGGGAAGAACAGGTCCACTATAGGTAACAAACACACACACATTCAAAAATCAAATAACCGGTCCAAGAACACGCCTGTATGTGCAGAATTAATTCTGATTTTGTTAAAACTTCATATTCAAGGTTTTCAGCCTCTTCTGGGTGTGTAATCACTGCTGTATTTGTCATCTTTGTTCATTCTCATCTGTCCCTCCCCGCAGAGGCTTTCAGAGCACCAGTCTTTAGGTCAGGCTCTGATAAAAACGGCTTCTCTCTGGGTTTCCGGAAGAATATCGCTCAGGTGTTTGGAGACCAGAAGAAGTATTGGCTGCTGCCAATCTTTACCAGGTATGTGGAGAAAAGAAGAATCAAAGACAAGAGGATAGAGAGGAGGGCTGCTTAAACTTGTGCACACATGTGCCCCGAGGTATCTGACAGCACCTGTAGTATCACAGTGGAAGACTGACTGATGCGTTGCTTTGTAGGAAATCACAGGAAAACTTCCAGACCTCCTTGGATTTTCAAAATCATATGTCATAGGGATGCTGGTATTGATTCTGATACAGATTTAAAAGTTGATGTAAAAGTTATTTTCTGTGTTCATCAACACCAGTGGGTGTGAAAACAGCAGGAAGACAGATAACTACAGCAGCTCAGCAGGTTGGAAGTATTTACGCTTGTTTTACCAGCTTGCAATATGTGCAAGTTTAATTCCTCACATGTCCACTGCTTGGATTTACAGTTAAATTGTAATTCCTGTTAGTTTCAGAAGTTACCTCACCAGATATTTTCCCATTTATTATCTTACAAAGTAAAATTCAATTAGTTGAAATATATTTTTCAGTTAGTTTAAATATATAATTCTCAGTCTCATCCTCATATTAAGGAATGGAGAATGCTGAATTAACACTGGTATCAGAAAGACTGGAAATAAGGACTTAAAAAGTCAGATCAGTGCATCCATAGTGCGTTTCTAACAAATGTTCACTGCCTTGTTGAGGTTTCTTTGGATCAGTTCGCCACATAACTGAAGAGTTATGGAGTGCAGATTGGTCTATGTCGCGATCCAAAAAGCAAAAAGCCCTTGAGTGGGTTCAAATCTGGCCTGTGGTGACTTCCCCGCATGTCGCTCCCCACTCTCACCCTATTTCCTACTCCATCCACTGTCCACTATCCTCTCAGGTTAAAGGCGTGACTGAACTGAAGGGTTATTTCCGTATTTTCAGATTAAAATGTGTTTGTTGTTAATGATTCTTTCCTCCGTTGTCATGCTGATAAAGTTAAAAGTGTAAAGTCCATTTTTAATGACTTAAATCAAAGTTTTTGGCTATTTAATTGTTACGAGTGTTTTTACATTTATACTACTGAGAGTCTGCACATGCTGTTTTATTTTGAAATTGACCCAATACCCTATGCTGCACCCATGTCTGACTTCCTGTTCAGACCAATTTCCCTTTATTCAAAAATAGATCTAATGCATACTTGACGGTGCAGAATTTGCTCGTGTTCATTGTGTATTGCAGCTGTCCATTGCTCTGTGCTTCCTAATCCAGTCTGAGATGTCAAAGCTATTCGTGCTGAATTACAGGCATTGACGAGAGTAGGTACAGATTTGCTCCTCAAAGCAAAGAGCTGATAATGACTAATGATACAAGCAACTTTATTACAATGCTCTTCTCTAAACAAATTTACAAAGTGATTCACAAACAAAAGAACGATCTTCCCCACCTTGTTGCACACAGCCACTTCAAGCCAAACTATGAGACTGCACCTTTCTTAAGGATGATTGATTGGCTGCAGCCTTGCTTCGAGCTTCAGCTTCTCTCTTTGAATTTTTTCCTAATGTTGCCCACGCTTATCTGGACACGTTCTGCTGACCATGTAAATCATGGATGTGACTTTCCTTTCAGTTGCACAGACGGGAGATTCACTTCCCAGTTCTGACTCCAAAGGTGTTTCAAACTTGCTTTTTATTCATTCACTCTGCAGTTGAAACAACAGGCTGTTGTAAACTTGAAACCATAAAGGGAAACTTCCTTCTTTTATTTTGAAATAGCAGGTTCATTTTGTTGTAGTCCCACTGTCTGACTGTAACTAATGCAGTCTCTGTCTCTCTTCACTGTTCTCTGCAGTCAGGGAGACGGGCTGACGTTCCCCACACGGCTTGTCAACGCTGATTTAGAGCAGGCCACAGTCACCCTGCACACTGAGCCCGATAAAAGGTGATAAATCTGCAGTAAAACATGATTTAACAAAAGGCTCTGAGAGGGATTTATGTTTTGTGGCTGTTGATACGCATCTTATCGAGCTCTCTTAACTTGGTTTTTCAGTGCTGCTGAAGTCCCTGTGAGCCCTCTCAGCGATTCACAGAACCGCCTCCTGAGTAACGACCAGCATGCCAACAATGTTGGAGACCATCTGGCTAACAGCACTCTCAAATCAGGTGAGCCGCTGCAGGGATGGTTTTAATTCACAGGCAGAAATGACACATCTTTCTATGTTTCTGTCGGTCACCTAATTATATTTTGTGTCTACAGCTGAAAGTGAAACCATCACAATCTCCATGGAGAGCGAGTCCTAACCAGGTGACTTTCAGTAAAGAGTATTTTTTCTCTGATGTTTAATTTTTATGTCAGATTTGACCTCCATTGACTGTACATCAAGATGTTGTGCCCTTCTTCACCTCTTCTCACATCACGCTTTTTGTGTTAGTGTTTTTTGAGTTCACACATCAACATCTAACAGCATAGGAGCTGTCAATCATTGGACCACCTCCTCTTTACAGAATTAAACAATCAATAATATGCATAATAAGATATAACTTGTTTAAGAAAACAACAGTTTGAAGTATGTTTTGAATTTGAAGTTTGATTCACGTCCCATCTGTTAACATGGGGGAGACGCATTTTATGACAGATGCTGCCAGCAGCCCGTGAGCGAAGCTCCAAATCCTCTGGTCTTGTTTTTGAAGCATAGACAGAATATAAAAGATGGACACTGTAATAGCTTTGTGAAAGTGAAGCCAAAACATTTGAAGCTCCCCCTTCTGACTGGCCGTATATTTTTTCAAACATGGCCTTTGTCATTATCGTCAAGCTAATTTGTGTAATTATTTTTATTTGGATTATAGATTGTGAGTACTAAACATAGCCTCTATGATTTTACCCATTGTGTTTAAAGCTGAGTTCTGAAGCCTATCCTCAGTAGTTGCTGTTTTAGAAATGTCGACTCGGCTTAGCCTCCAGTTGCTCTAACATGAATAGAAAAGGTGGAGTGAAAGCGTGCCTTCAGTCGCCGTGCTAATGGCTACAGTCTGCCCATCTGTCGGTCCAGTCAGCCATGCCCTTAATTTGCAAAACTTGCAGGTTAACCCTTTAACACCTGTGCCTCAAAATGCCTGCCTGGACCTTTTTTTCTCTTATTTAGACTATCAAATGGTCCAAAAACGTCTTGTAAGTAAAAGTTTCGGCACATTTTTAAGGACTACTTGGAACTTTCAATAACTGGAGTGATTTACAATTTACTGCATGTTATATGAGAGTAAAACAGTTTAAACTGAAGAAAAACAAAAACAGAATTGGATTTTAGAGATTAAATGAAGGAAAAAACACTGCAATCAAACACTGGCAGCCATTTTTACAGGATAAACTTAAAATTTGAACATTAAAAACACATGTACATCAATATTTATGAGCCTTCATCTCTTATTTAGTAAAAAATAAATAATAAAGGTCTCTGATAGCATCAGCAGAATCTCCAGTGTCCCCACAGCTTCTCCCTCTCTGAGCCTCAGAGCCACCTGAGGACATCTGCTCCTCATCATGAGACGAGCTGAAAGTAGAGCTGCTCACGCACACTGTACAGAACAAACGAGACACAGTACATCATTTTACAGAGATCAGCACAAGCCTCAATCTGCACAAACAATTACGCACACAAAGTAAAAACTAGATAGAGAGAGCTTCATTTATCCCCAAATTCATCCCCTTTCATTTTCTCAAATGAAGTTGCTCCTTCGTTCTCAAAATCATGCAGAAACCTCAGTGGAGGTTTTATGACCCAGGAGGATCTTAGTTTTGGCATTTTTAGAAGAACTCCACTGCTGTTCCTCAGTGTGCTCCATCTGCTCCGCAGTCTGAGTCTGGTTAAATAGCTTCAGAAGTAAAGATATATTAAATAATTCACCAGAGTAATCAGCTATTAAACCAAAACTAAACAAAGGGCTGTGTATGTAATTACCGGAGTATATGCGGCTAGCCTCAAGCGAACACTTCATTTCACTTCATTTTTCATCGGATCGGAGGTTAGATACTCTTCTCTGGGAGTTAGGAATATCATTTAGCTGTTTGATGCTTGTTGTTGTTGGTGAGACGATTTGGTTGGGACTCCAAAAGCTGATCCTTGCTGTGCAGAGTCTGGCTCTGAGTGCACAAGATGTCACACCCCCACCCCCTCCATCACTGGGTGTCCTTTTTGAATGAGAGGAGGAGGTGGAGACTTGACATCCATCTTCATGTACAGTCAATGTCGTGTCTTCCTTCTCATACAGTCTGTGGTTTTTCAAATTAAAGTGTTTCATTACACGTTAATCTCTCGGTATAAACAACATGAATGTGTTTAGTGACACGTTTTCATTTCTTCTCTGCCACAGGAGAAACTCTGTCATCTAATACAATGCCTTAAGAAGCAGTGTGGTGTGCCACCATGGCAACAGTCAGACCCATTCAGAGTAACTATGGAAATGCATTTTTACATCCATGCTGTTGGCATCTTTCGCATGCAGTGTCACTGGCAAACCTCACACCCTCCCCCACAGGACATGTGAGACAAGCTGGTTCCCCCTCACACACGCTAACATTCAGTGACAAACATATTTTCTTGTGTTAAGTTTTTTTTTTATTTTTCACAGCTGGAGCATTTATAATGATTGAAGAATCCTGGATAAATCTGAGCTACTTTTTGTGTTAATTGTGCCAAAAGTATGATTTTTGTGGGCACAGAGCTGCAGTGAGGAGCAGAGGAGAGGCTGGAGCAGTTTGTTTGGAACATTTATTTCTTTTGTGATATTTTAAAAAGCAAGGCAGTACATCTTGTGAAGTGGACAGTCTACCCATGTGACCTTTATTTTCCTTTTATTTTTAACTCATGATGTCGGAGCATATCTGTGGTCTGCACTTTTGCTGAGATGGATGTTTCCCGCCAGAACCTGGACTATCTTACAATGAAGACTGTTGCTGGGTTTTGGACGGCGTTTTCAGATATCAGAGCACAAGATGGCACATTTGCACTTTGTCGATTATCATGTCCATCAAACAACGTGCTGCTTGTTTTTTCTTCTCTCTCTCTCTTTCTCTCTCTCTCTCCCTCTGGTCCAGAAATCATCCCAGGTATAACGGTTGTTGGATGAGCATGCGATTTGCCGTTTTAATGTGTGTATGAATGTGTTAACTTAAAGTGTCTGTCTTTTTTCTTTCTTTGAAGTGTAACAGAAACTAAAAGAATCAACTTTATGTGACTCTGTGGCCACCTTGTGTTCGAACATGCTGCTTTTAAATGATCTCATACCGTGCAATGTGCAGCATCCATCACTACCTGTTGTTTAAGTGCGAGTTCCGTTGTATTCAAACCCCACAACGTCAGCATCCTGTATTTTTGTACAGCTCAGCGCTTCAACCTTTACTTAGACAACAAAACTCATTGCCAAATAAGGGCTCTGACCTCTGGATCTGAAGTGTTTACAGCATCGTAGCTTTATCTTCACTGGCCAATGTCATCATAACCAAATTCCACTCGTCTTTGTGGCACAATGTTTTCTACGAGTTTAATCTGTCGCTCCTGCCTCTTGTAGGCCATGATGTCTTTGCATTACTGCTGTTGGCCAGCAGGTGGTGACATTATCTGCCATTATTTCTGACTCTACATATGGCTCAGGGTTCAATTCACTTTTTTTTTTTTTTTTATTTAATTTAAACAATGCAAGCGGTAACACAAAAGACGAAAACACATTGTAAGAAATGTCAGTTTTTTTTCCTATTTTTCCAGCCCCTCCACCAAAAAACAAAAACACAAGATAAGTGAATAAATTTAAAAATAATAATATTCATTTTGAATTTGACATTTCATCCGTCTTTATAATTAAACACCTTTTTAATATTTTCTTAATACACAATCTTTTATTCTAGTTTACTTTTAATTGCTCATCTTTAATTAAAAATAGAAGTGAATTGAACCCGTCAAATCTCTTTGACATGTAGAGGTGTAGACTGTTTTCTATCAATGCACAGAGGATCTTGCTCAGTGTTTTGATCTTGTTGCGTTTTGTTCAAGTGAACCGTCAGATTATCCATGTTTAACATCCTGGACGTGATGCAGGACGTCTGTTAAACTCTGTAACAGAAGCATCTTAAAACACTTCACTGTTTTCATCATGCATATCACTGTATGTGAATGAACTTTTTTGTCAGTATAACCAAATAACAAGTATTCAGGAATGAGTTCAATGCTTTCCAAGGCATTTTGTTATTTTTATGCAACTTTCCAGACCACCAGAGGCAGCAAATTCCTGATTTCTGTATCCGATCACATCCCTGACTTGAGCCTCCTACTGACTCAAATCCAGCAGACTGTGGTGAAGTGCAAGTTTACAGTTGTTTCTCTCATGTAGAGTGGATTAGTGGTGTTGTTAGATGTTTTTATTGGTAATAAATGTCACCGTTGTGCTGAATGTACCGCAGATGAAGCAGGCAGGGTCTTCGGTTTCGACTGAAGGTTTAAAAACGGCTGGCTCTTGATGTTTACGTGTCATCCTCCCCAATCACGTGTGACCTCTTTGAGCCCAAGTGTATTGTAATTACTCTTTACCAAGCAGTGATTGGAGGATGTTTGTTGTAGTATGGGCGATGCTAATGGTGTCTGAATCACGCTGTGGTTTGATCTCAACTTAAGCTGTTAAATTAAATCATTACCCAAGCCAAGGTTTTGTTCTGATCACATGTAATCTGTTCTTAACTTCACACTTAAAAATTTGTTTTAAGATAAAAAAAAAATGACTGTGTCATCTGTGAGGAGCTCATCACTCACAGCCACTGATTCTGAAACATCGGACCTGTCCTCATCTTTTACAAATTGCCTATCTTCTCTCTTGGCTGTTTTGCCTGGAGACTAAAGTGCGTGTGTGTTTTGTAACGCTTAATCAAGTGTTCTTTTGTAATATCGTTGTCTTGGCAGAAATGCTTCTGTGCAGCCATGAGATTTTTACATATCCGTGTACATATATAACGTCTGACTAATGCTCAAAAGCATGGCGCCTAACTTCTGTACAAAAACATGTTTTACCATGAGAATTGGGAGTACGGTGTTGAAACAGACTGTGGGTTTTTTTTAAAGATTGCCAGGCATCATGTTTTAAATCAGCTTTACTCTGGTCTGTCTCAACTTTCTAAATAAAGCCATAAAAACTCCTGTGAAAACAGAGGAAGGAGTTTCAGCCTAATTTCTGCCTTTTTTTTTTCTTTAGACTGACAAACATCTGACGTCTGTACTCACACTGCAGATGTAGCCTATCACAACTTGCTTATTGCTATCTTTTGGTTCCTTTTTGTTACAATGTCCAATTTTACAACGTGTGTGTATATATATTGATAATGTAAGAAAAAGACTACATATATTTTTCTTGTCTGATTAATTTTACTGTTCCTATTTTGTGAATGAAGTACATGCCTCCACACAATTAACGTGAAAATAACAATAAATGTTTTTTTTAAACTCCAGTCAAGTGTTTTTTTTTTTTTCTGGGCTCCTGTGAGGAGTTTTTAGTTGTTTGCGGAAGTCAAGAGACACAACCAGGTCCCATGCATAGACTGTATAGTATATAGACGTAGTGGTCTGTGACATCACCCATTTTTTTTGAGTTACAGACATATCCACTCAAGTGGACTACATGCAAGAATTCAAAATTAAACAGACTGAACTTAATGTAAAAATAAATCAAAGTTTTTCTGATAATTTGATGAATAATTGTTTTCTTTTTGGTTATGCAAAACATTTTAACATTTTTTCACACATTTTAACTTTGTATATTTTATAGTTGATGAAGGTTTTGTCTCTCAGATGCATGTCTGTAACGTTACAAAAGGATCAAATTTTTGAAAAAAAAATCTTGAAAAATGTTTCTTCATGCCCTAAGAAGAA
This sequence comes from Labroides dimidiatus, assembly GCA_030710495.1. Classification (NCBI taxonomy): domain Eukaryota; kingdom Metazoa; phylum Chordata; class Actinopteri; order Labriformes; family Labridae; genus Labroides; species Labroides dimidiatus. The sequence goes on from CM061161.1 coordinate 13,134,958, forward strand.
TAAAAACATCTTGACACAGGCTGGTATTCAGGAGAAACGAAAGTTACGTATGTAACTACGGTTCTATGAATCCTGGATGACCGCCAGAGGCGGTGCTTCAAGCACTGAATGTATCCATCTCGCGCATGCGCAGGTCGAGTGTTTATACCAACAAAGTCACATGTGACCCCTGATGATCCCGGTGAGTCTATATCTTCCGGTGACATCAGAGGATCTGTTCCTGCAGAATCTTCTCGCGAAGCCACGAGGATTCTGAGTGACAGAACGCTCTGGCGGTCATCCAGGATTCATAGAACCGTAGTTACATACGTAACTTTCGTTCTATTTCATCCCTACTGACCGCCAGAGGCGGTGCTTCAAGCACTGGATGACCCATAACAACATAGTCACGAGGAATCCAATACATACCTCATTGAGAGGAAACAGCAGAGTCGGGCAACAGGACCACACCCAATGGATGTGGAGTGGCAACATTCACCCGATAGAACCTGAAAAAGGTACTTGGCGAGGCCCATGATGCTGCCTCACAGATGTCCTCCAGGGGTACGCCACGCAGGGCTGCCCATGATGTAGAGACCGCTCTGGTAGAGTGGCACCTGACCCCGGATGGCAGGGGGTGACCACCTATTTCATAAGCGTGGGTAATGACCTCCACGATCCAGTGAGACAGTCGCTGTTTGGAAAGCGCACAGCCTTTCCTAGGGCCACCATAGCAGAGGAAGAGCTGGTCTGACCGTCTTATACTTGCGGTCGCGTCTACATAGAGTCTTAAAGCCCGCACAGGACACAGTAGTCCCAACCTGTCCTCCCCTTCTGGGGGAATAAATTGTGCCACATGAATAGGCCGGTTAAGGTTCAACGAGGACAGAACCTTTGGAAGAAAAGCCGTATTTGGCCACAGGGTAACTCCTGAGCCATCTGAGTTCCAGCGCAGACAGGAGTCACTCACTGACAGAGCATGTAGTTCCCCGACACGCTTCGCTGAAGCGATGGCAAGGAGAAAGGCAGTCTTAACAGAGACCCACTTCAGCTCTGCCTGAGCCAGGGGTTCAAAAGGAGGCAGACACAAGGCGTCAAGCACCAAGTGCAGATCCCACGCTGGAACACGTTGTGCCCGTGGGGGTCGTAACCGCAATGCTCCCTTCAGAAAGAGGGACACCAGTCTGTGGCACCCCACTGTGTCATTATCCACCCGAGCATGTCGAGAGGAAATGGCTGCCACGTACACCTTCAGAGTAGCAGGGGACCGGCCATTGTCCAAGAGCGACTGGAGGAACTCCAAAATCCTTGGAACCGGACAGTGCACAGGGTCCTCACCCCTGTCTGAGCACCATGCAGTAAACAGCTGCCATCTATTTGCATACTGCAGCCGGGTAGAAGGCGCCCTGGCATTTAATATGGTATTGCAGACAGCATCTGAACACTCTGTCAGCAACGGGTTGGGCCCTGCAGCGGCCAGACCCATAGCTGCAGGCGAAGAGGGTCGGGATGCCAAATCTGACCCTGTAGCTGAGACAGGAGATCCTTCCTGTCGGGGAGGCGCCATGGTGAGCTGCGGCAGAGCTTGCGCAGCAGTGGAAACCATGTTCTCCCTGGCCAGAAGGGGGCTACCAACAGCAGCCGGTGACCCTGTAGGAGGACCCTCAGTAATGTTGGGAAAATCAGAGGGATTGGTGGAAATGCATAGAGGAGACCCTCTGGCCAATCGTGGGCGAGAGCATCCTGGCCCAGAGGGCTGCTCTCCTCTGTCAGGGAGAACCAGAGGGGGCAATGGGTCGACTCCTCTGTGGCAAACAGATCTACCTCTGCTCTGCCGAAAATGTCCCAGATATTGAGCACCACCTCTGGATGAAGCCGCCACTCCCCTGGTGGAGGCTTGCCACGGGAGAGGAAATCTGCAGCCAGGTTCCGGTCCCCCGGCAAATACATTGCTCTCAGGCTGGCCAGGCATGGAGCTGCCCACAACAGGAGGTCCCGGGCTGCTCGCAACAGCTGTGCAGACCTGGTGCCCCCCTGGTGGTTTATGTGCGAGACAGTTGAGACATTGTCCGAACGTACAAGCACATGCCGCCCCCTCAGGAAGGGAAGAAAACACTGCAGGGCCATGTACACAGCCCGTAGCTCCAGAACATTGATATGCTCCAAGCGGTCTCGAGCAGACCACAGCCCTTGAGTTGTTCGGTTCTGCCACACTGCACCCCACCCCGAGAGGGAGGCGTCTGTTGTGACGGTCTCTCGACGAAATGCAACTGAACCCATGGGCATGCCCTGAAGTAGAAATAATCTCTCTCTCCATGGAGCTAGAGCAAGGAGGCAACGGTGTGACACCTTGAGTCTCCTGTGCCGGTGCCACTTGGCATCCAGATGAAAGCCGTTCAGCCACCTCTGAAGGGGACGTAGTGACAGCAGCCCCAAAGGAATCACGCTGGCGGCAGCCGTCAGTTTCCCTAGGAGACGCAGAAACTCCACATAACGCAACGACTTGCCCGCTTGAAAGAGGGGAAGGAGGCGAAGGATGTCGTCCACCCGCTGTGGCGACGGAAAGGCCTTCATGGCAATGGCATCGAGAGTCATCCCAAGAAAGATTGTGCTGTTTGAGGGAACAAGGCAACTCTTTTTGAAATTCACCCTGAGACCCAGTCGGGCCACATGGGAGAGAAGCCGTGTGGTGTCCAGGGCCACTCGAGACTGGGATGGTGCACAAATGAGCCAATCGTCGAGATATGGCAGGATCTTCATGCCCTGCGACTGCAGGGGCGAGAGGGCTGCCATCACACACCTGGTGAACACCCGTGGGGAAAGGGAGAGACCGAACGGGAGCACCCTGAACTGGAAATGACGCCCTTGAAAAGCAAACCTCAGAAACTTTCTGTGGTGTGGTGCTATGGGTACATGAAAGTAAGCATCCTTCAGGTCTATTGATGTAAACCACTCCCCTCTGGAAACCGTACGCAGCACCTCTGCTGTGCTGAGCATGTGAAACCTCAGGACCTTCAGGAACCTGTTGAGTCCCCTCAAGTCGAGGATAGGGCGGAGTCCGCCATCTTTCTTTGTTACAAGAAAGTAAGTCGAGTAAAAACCTCCTGGTTGTAACAGGGGATCTACCGGCTCGATGGCACCCTTTTCCAGGAGGACGGACAACTCCTGGCTGAGGGCTTGGGCTTTTGCCGGGTCGTGTATGATGGTCATCTTGACCCGGCCAAAGGCTGGGGGCCGACGTCGGAACTGAAGTTTGTAACCGTGGGTCAAGGTGGAGAACACCCAAGGGTCCCTGGTGGAAGCAGCCCAATAGTTGAGCTGCTGCTGGGAAAAACAGCCGACGACCGGCCCCCCGGCCTCAGCGCTGGGTCCCCCGGCCACCAGAGGCTCTGGGGGTACGGCGGGCAGCATGTGAGACCCGAGGTTGTCCAGAGGGCAGCCGCTCAGGGGCTCGAAAAGTCTGAGCTACCTGCTGTGGGCCAGCAGGCTGTGGGCGTGGGCGCTGAGACCTGAGGTAGCCTCTGGAGTAAGCCTGTGGGTAAGAGCGGCGCTGGGGGGCAGCTGAAACACCCCTAGGCCTGCTAGGAGGAGTTGCACTCCTGTGAAGCCCGGACAGCTGCTGTCGAGTCTGTCTGGCTTGGACTGTGCGCTCAAGCGCCTCTAGCGCTGCAGATCCAAACAGCTCCCCTGGTTCCACTGGAACGCTACGGAGGGTTCTCCTACACGTCTCAGTGAGAGGAGATTGTGCAAGCCAAACCTGGCGGCGAGCCTGGACGAGAGTGGACATCAACCGCCCAAGCTCTCTAGACATCAGTGCGAACGCCTGCAGAGAAGCGTCGCTGAAGCTGTGGACGGAAGCATCCACTGAAGCTTCCTGTAAGGATGCTGATAGGGCAAGCATCAGGTGAGACATAGAATTGCCTATGCGTCCCATGCGTGCCGCTGCGTCATAGGCTTTGGACAGGAGGTCATCCGTCACCCGACACTGGGGACGAGGACACCTCGCCTCCGGTCTCAGAGCTTCATCAGGTGAAACAATCAGAGCAGCAATTGTCGGCTCAATCGCTGGCATGCGGCCCAAACCAAACTTGGGCGCATCCTGCATGGCCGCCAGGGTCCGGCCGTCAGATGTTGCGTGAGAGAGGGCTCTTGAGTCCCTCCAGCATGCATGCAACTCTCTCAGGTACTCATCAGATGGAGGCACAGTAAGGTTGGCGGGGGCTGATCCACGCCTGAAAAAAGCACTGGCCGGAGCCGGCTGCGCTTGGGGTACGTCCAACTGCAGGCGTGCCAGGGCCGAACGAATGATGGCCCCCATTGAGTTATCCTCAGAACCAAGAGTAGAACTGTGGGTTGAAGAACAGGAACCCGCCGCAGAGGCACGGGAGGCTACATCCGGTGGAACCACATCTGCCCCATATTCAGCGAACTCAGTGGCTGACGCTGCCATGGAAAGCACATCTTCCTCCGGTTCCAAGATGGCTGCCGGAGGAGCAGGAGCGCCCAGCTCCCCTGCACCAGCCCCAGACTGGAAGGCCAGGAAGAGGGATTTCATTTGATTAATCTCCTCTGTTAACTGGTCCACCTTGGAAGCAAGTCCGGACTCCTTAACCTTCTTCCTGGAAGCGGGGCCCTTAGTCTCAGTGGCCCGACGTTTAGACCGGCCTGACTGAGCTGTAGCCGGCCGCTGGGCTGAGGACACTTGTTCAGGCGAAGAGACCAGGCCCAACAGTTGTTCCACCTCAACCAGTCTGGCAGCCCTCACTGACCGAGGCATGAAACTGCAGTTCATGCAGGGATCTTCTGAAAGACCCTCCCTCAGATGCTCGAGACCAAGGCATGAGGGACACATATCATGGCCATCTTCAGGCTGCAGAGAAGCCATACAGGCCGAACAAGAGTGGTCGCCAAACATGTCAGCAATCACAGAGAAAAAAACAACAGATGTCGGGAGAGGGAGCGAAAACACAGCCTTCACCGACAAATGCAAGAAAATTAGACCAGTTAGCCTCAGCGGAGACGCTGCTACCAGCTGCAAGGTCACACCTGTGCTGGGAGCGGGAGCGAGAGCACTGCCTTCACCAGCTAAGGGTTGGTGCTATGCTACCCATAAAACAGGACCAACAGAGTTGGCACCAATAAACGTAAATGAGAGTATGCCAAGCGCAAACGCAGGCAGAACTATTCAGATAAAGGCAAACACAGCTCAGTGTTGCAGACGAAAGAAATAGTACCTGTGCTGGCAGTGGGAGCGAGAGCACTGCCTTCGCCAGCTACGGGTAGGGTACACACACAGCGGGAACAATTATCAAACAAAGGCAAACACAGTTCAGTGTTGCAGGCACAAAAGAACCAATACGTACCTATGTCGGGAGTGGGAGCGCACACACTGCCTTCACCAACAAGTACAAAGAAAGGCGGATACACAACGGTGCACCGAACAGCCAATAAGGCAGGGCCAGCGGTCAGAATGCTAACCGCTAATTATTCAACTAATAGGAGTTGCAGAAATGCCGGGAGAGGGAGCGAGCACACTACCGTCACCAACAAAACCGAAAATACAACCAAAAACGAGTATAACAGGTTGTACTGATACTCACTACATTGATAACTACATAAATATTAGCGGGACAAATGCCGGGAGAGGGAGCGAATACACGGCCGTCACCAACTAAAAAACCAAATACAACCAAAAGCGAGTACAATAGGTTGTACTGATACTCAATACTGGATCACCACATAAATATTAGCAGAACAAATGCCAGGAGAGGGAGCGCACACACTGCCTTCACCAACAAAGTTCAACGAAAGGCGGATACACCACTGTGTACCGATCAGACAATAGGGTAAGGCAAGCGGTCAGAATGCTAACCGCTAATGCACGTAATGAAATAAGAGTAGCAGAAATACCGGGAGAGGCGGCGAGTAAACTGCCGTCACCAACAGAACATGAAAAATACAACCAAAGCGAGTACAACAGGTTGCACCGATACTCAATATTGATGGCTACACAAATATTAGCGTTACAAATGCCGGGAGAGGGAGCGAATACACTGCCGTCACCAACAACAAAAATAAATAAATACAACCAAGAGCGAATACAACAGGTTGTACCGACAATATGTAACTTGAGAAAACACAAGTAAACTTATCACTACGTTTGGTACTTAGCCAACCGAGGATGATGATCCGAGGCAGAAGTGTCCGCGGCAAACCGCAACAAACCTCTCACCGTCGCAGTTCGATGCAGCCTCTGGAGAGCGAGTGGCTCGCGGCTCCGACCGAAGTCACGAGGCTACCAGCAACGAACAGTATTAATTGGTCCTTAGCTCTAATTAGCTCGGTGACATGTAGTCTACCTGCGAAGCGAGAAGATGAAAAGGAACAGATCCTCTGATGTCACCGGAAGATATAGACTCACCGGGATCATCAGGGGTCACATGTGACTTTGTTGGTATAAACACTCGACCTGCGCATGCGCGAGATGGATACATTCAGTGCTTGAAGCACCGCCTCTGGCGGTCAGTAGGGATGAAATAGAAACTACTTGAAATAGCTGCAGTGACCACTGTACGCCACAGTTTTAAGGATTCACGTTCTTGTCTTCATTGATTATTATTGTTATTGGGTTTATATATATATATATATATATATATATATATATATATATATATATATATATATATATAATAAGCTCTACACATCTCCCTGTTTCAAGATTGAGTGAGGTTGATCCAGCATTTTCAATGTGGTACTCAGCACTACTGAGCTTCACATCCATATCCACTGTGTTATACAGTCCATATTGTTATGACATTTTCAGGAAACTGAAAGGTAAACCAATTTAAGCGTACTAATTTTAATGTTCACCACCACTGAACTCTACTACCTTTGATTATTGTCATCCTCAGATGCTGACTCGTGTGACATCACTTGAGTCAGGTTGTCAGACCTCAAAAATCAAATTGCAAAGGCTTGACCTATTTTTCTATCCATTCATTTTTTTATTTATGCTTTTTGTTCTAAAATCACAAATATTAGGTGTGAATCATAAGCAGCAGAGCTCAGTCTATTTGTGTGTGAAGGATTCTTAAGCATAAGTAAGTGATAATTCTGGGCTGAAATTTAATTTGATGTAGGTCATGCAATGATTCAAACATGACATGCAGGCTTGAACAGGAAGTTGTGCAGCTCTGCGCTGTCAAGGAAAGAATTATTTGTAAATACAAACAGCTCTTTGATAACCTCAGACTTGCCACATCTATAGAGACATTGCTGTATACTCTCTGGTGGTCAGCAAACTTTTTGGCATCCATTTGAATTTGACCTTTGTTATCTGTTTAACCATCAGGCCCTTGACATCTGCTGGAGGGAGTGTTGAACCTTTCCTCAGCAGTTCAAATCCCTCCAATTGGTAAACTATACGTTAGCTCTGATGAGACAGATCCTGTCTGAATCACATCTGTTCTGAAGATTTACAAAATACAGTGGCCAAGGTGAGAATATCATGACTCAGCATTTTCTATATGCTGTAATGTAAATGTTGAGTGGAACATACTCAGGGCACAACAGGAAAAAATGCTTGTGGTGGTTTTAATGGTTTTGATAAATAACCACTGTTATTACATGGTTTCAGAGCCAGAAAAAAAAATCCCCATCATTGCTTTTCTGTTTGAGACGTGTTCGGCCTTGTACACGTGAGATAAAAGCTTCAGAGTTAATGACCTCAGTATTGGATTGTTACGCGGAGTAAACAGTTACTCTAACCTTGGCAGGGTTCACCAAAAACCTTTGTATGGTTTAATCATTGAAGGGACATCGCAGACTCAGGGTCTCTCAGTGACGCCAGCTAGGTGGCTTCTTTTTTTTTTTTTTTTTGGACGGTTTATTGACTTTGAGGTTCAATTAAACTTTAAATAGAGTGTGTTTTACACATAGAGGTGAGAAAATATTTACTTTGTCAGGATGTTCTCAAAATGGCATCATCCCCACTGTCTGTCTTAAAGAGGAGCAAATTAATGATTCATTGCCTACAGCTGTGTTGCAGATGATCACACTCCAGATTTTGTTAGAATTTCATTACCTTAGGCCAGTCTGGACAAATCCATCGGGATGAGTGTAGCAGAGATGTAAGCCAAGGTGTGCCGTAACACAGCACAAAAGACAGTTGCTCAGACTTGATTCAGTTCAATCTGACGTTAAAGCAAGGTGTTTCAGACTTTGCAATCAAGATGAACACATCGGAGATGAGTATAAGGCTATCTTTCCTCATGTGCAATGCTTGGCTGACGTGTGTCCCTGTCTGTGCCCTTAATTCAGCCATCATAAGCACTCCTTTGGATGTGCCTGCACATGCAGATCAAGGAAAGTGAGAGCAAATAAATAAGAGTGCCAGCTTGCTGTTTTAACCTCCTGAGGCCAAGGTTTGACGGAGCACCAAGGCACATGGTAAAAAAGAAGACTGGATAGTACAACATTCCAGCAAGTCAAAACAAAAGAAAGACAGTGATGCGTGTTAGAAAGAAAATGATGGTTAGGATCTGTAAACTGGCCTCTCAGTGTTGTGGGAAATTATTCAAAAGGCAGCCAAAGGGGCGCAAAGAGATTCTCAACAAACGCCTCACATGACGACGCCTCCTGCACTTGTTGCTATGGGAACAGGGGGCATGTGATATGCATGTGTGTTGTTCACAAACTCTAGTCTTAAGAAATACCCCCATTCCCTCCACACACACACACTCACACACACATTTCTCAGGCTGTAAATGTTCCCCTCCTCCAGTCATTAGCCTCATTGTCAGTGTTACAGGAGGAATTCCAGTAACACACAAAAACTGGAGCAGGAATCCTGTCTCAAAAGTTTTATTTTTCATTATTGATCCTAATAAATCCTGTCAGTGGATGAGTAATTACTATGACTGAGCCACAGAATCAGCCAAGTTTTTACAACATCCAGAAGAAGTCAGTGTAGTCTGTATACGAGCCCTTAGAGAGCCTGAAAGACTTCAAAAATACTTTGCCTCAGTGATGAAGACGGTCTGTGTTAAATCAGGACTTGAAAGTGTAATACAAAAGGAGTTAACTCTCTAAATGAAGGAGGAACCAGGGGGTGACAAGGGGTCGCACTGATGATGATGACGATGATGATGGAGGTGGGACTTATGATAAGATCTAAACTTAACACAAAAAGTCAGGCAGTTTGTGTTTGATGGATTACTTCTGTTGTAACAATGCTTGGCATACCACCATTAAAAATACTCTGCTGCTCATCCCACAAAGGCATTATAAATGTGGCACCATTTAAAAGCGAGATAAAGAGGCTTTCAAACAGTACAAGATTTATTTACCTAAAAGCCTTGTTACAACAAATAAGTAATCTACCAAACACAAATTGCCTGTGCTGCAGCAGGCTCTCAGCAGCACTCAGTGCATTTCAGTGCTGCACATTTTTCTGTTTGTCCTTTAAACTCTTGCTTTAGAAGTACTTTTTTAGCTCTTAAATATCAAGCAGTAAGGTTCAAATATTACCACTCTGTTGTGTCTACTTTTATAGATTTATCGATAGATCTTGTTTTGCTCTTGGCTCTGCCCTTCCTTTATTCCCAGTGTTTCAGTTCTTTCTCCTCCCTCGTGTGTGATATAATTTTTCCTTGTTCTGTCAGTGTTTTTGTCGGGGCATGGTGAATATTCATGCTCAATCAACCTGCACAGCTGACGTGCATTTCCTCATCAAGCTCCTGCAGTATAAGTCATCTATTTCCACAGCCAATCCTCAAGAGAATGTTTGGTTCTTTTCTGCAGGCAAACTCAATTCTAAGGAAATAATTCTACTTATACATTTTTTTTATTCCCTGGAGACATTAAAACTAGCTCTTTGGAACCACTTTGCAACTGTGTCACCAACCCTGTTCCAAACTCATCTTCCTAGGAACTTGACTCACTGCCTTCACTCAAAAAAAAGTGTTCAGACAGTGCTTGTTGCTTCTATTTTGGGGGTCTTAAACCCCCAGAACTTAACAAATCTTGTAGACATGAGTGTAACTTGTAAGTACAATAAGTAAGTGGAGATGAATGCTATTTAAGCGTGCGTACTCACATACTTAATGCCAACCCTGTAAGAACATGTCTGAGCATTGTCCTCTTCTACAATATACCAGGATGCAGGAGACCACAATCCAGGATGTAGATTATTTAAATATAACAAAATGTGAAAAAAAATGTGAGCATGAATCTTTTTAGCAATCAACAAATCCTGAATTTTTTGTGAGAACCACGTTTTTTTTGTTTTTTTTTTTTTTTAAAAGATTTCTCCTCCCATGCTGCACAGCATACAGCCTAATTTTTAGCCTAAAACACAGATGACAAGTTTTTTTTTTTTTTTTTTTAATTCTATCGCCTTTATAATGCAGTATTCGAATTTTGTTGGAAAATATAAAAAGGTCAAATTCAAGGAAAAGACCCACGAGCTTTCATTTCTCCTTTAAGGGAAAAACACACGGCATCCCTCACAGCACGTTTTTACGTCAGTTACCCACCCTGATCGTGAGCCAGCTAGCTGTCACCGTCCTCCGACAGCGGGGGGAGGCGGGCCCTTGGATTGCAACAAGTGTTTGGGGTGCCCCAAACTTCGGCAGATATCCCTCTGTGGAAACTTTCGGGACTTCCTGTGGCTCTTTGGAGAGGAGAGGCAGCGCTGCTACCGACTTTCTCCCGTCCAGCCTCAGTGAATGTAACTCACAGAGGAGATAAACAGAAAGTTTGATTTGAGTCGAGAAATCCACCGATAGCAAACAGCCAGAATGGATAATGGATCCATCCCAACGATTGACCCGGGCTGCATGGGGAAACCTCCCCTCGCCATCGACATCATCCTCAGTGAGTTTTAACGAATATTTCGAAGTTGTATCCCTTTGACAGGAGAGATCCTGGTGGTCCTGAAAAGGATGATCCATCAGGTCCCTCGCCTCTGATCCGGGATCTTTCTGGAGGCTGTCGGTTGTTGGTCATTTCGTGGTGCTCTTGTTGCTTTATGGGCTCAAACTTGTTCAAGTCTCCCTCCTGTTTGGTCCTGACACAGCCTCCTCTGTTAAGTAAGATACAAATCAATAAGCATAAACTTTAGGCAAGAAAAGCGCCCATATAAATCTCCGATTTAATGCCATTTATTCAGACAGAGCTGAGTGTTCAGTGGCTGATTTGAAAACAGTTATCACGCTAATCCATTAATCCACTTCCCTTGGCTGCTAGTGTTATTGTAAATGTTGGATTATCCGTTTCACGTTTTATAACGCCCCTCAGAGGTTTTGCTGCCTGACATCTCCTTTAATAACATTCAACGAAAGCCTGCAAGGAAAAATTATCTAGGATACAAGATTATTCATCTGAATTTTTTAAGTCTTTCTTTCTTTCTTTATTTATTTATTTAAAATCATACAGTTCTTTTAAGGCTAGACTATTGTAAAATAATAGTGATGATAATGATAATGAAGGGTCTGTTTTTTTAAAAACTTTTCCTTTATTAAAATACATTAAGTCTGATCAGTTTGTCTGTGTACAGAGTGGCACAGTTGAAGAACTAATATTTTTACATTAAGTGGAAGTTAAGTCTTTTTTTATTAAATGTGTGAAATTCTAACTTTTATCTGCTGTCTTTTTTCATTTAAATTTTCATGCAATGATTTTATGACCCTGATGTACATTTTTTTCATTTTTCCACTTCTTTGGTTCATCCCTTTCTTTAACTTGCACTTGCCTATTTTCATTACCCCTTATCACTCAAAGACCTGCCCAGGCAATATCTGACAGATGAATGATTTTTTAAAAATGTTTTTTTCCCCATCTTTTTTTCCATTTTCTCTTAAATCAAAATTCCAGATAATTCCAAGGGGGTGTTGCATTTTGTGAACTTGTCTTGGGTAACTGTTTAAGAAGGCTTGCATAAAACCAAAGCAGACATTCCTCACACTTTCATATACACATTTGGTGACTTTTTATGACATTTATGATGTCACTAAGATCTTGCTATGATGGCAGTATCTGAATTCTCCTTATTTTGTTTTAATTTCACCTCAAATGTTTTTTTTAACCCATGTCCCCTGAGATCTTTGTTGTAGTCAGACTTCTTATAATATAAAGTGAAAGGTCCTAGTTTAATTTAACCATTTTAATTACGCATGGATTAAGTTAGAATTTCTGTACCAAAGTCTACACGTAATTTCATGTCTATTTTAAATCGTAAAATTCCTAGCCATTAGATAATGTGGTCAAAGATTGTGTTCTTTAAGTGTTACTTTTTTAAAAAAATTAAATCATCTCTTTTTGAATGGTGAATTATACATCCCAAAAGAAATATTCTGTGATATCTGTGATGGTATAACCTCTTAAAAATCCTTGAAAAAGTTCAATCTGGATCAGTTTAAATAACTTTCTTTCAATTTGTACTTTACTACATAAAGCTGTTCTGCACATGTGTTACTGGATATATCATGAGTTGATGAGCTGAAAAATACTGCCCTGAGAACAAAGAATGTCTGATATCATTTCAGCAGATGAAATAAATGTTTTGTAATCTTTTTTTTTTTAATTAAAACCGTAAAGTGTAACAGTTTAAAGTAAACAGACCTACCAAGGAGACATAGTAATCACTTTCCCTTGAAACCCTTAAAATAGCCATGTTTGTTTGTCTAACTGCATGTCTTTATTGAGAATGGATGATTACTGCTAATGACCTGAATACCAGGAAGTAGATGAATCAGATTACAGGCAACATACTGAAACGTTTACACAACCTTGCCTCTTGCTTTTTGTTTCTTTTCTTTGTCTGTCTAAAACATCTGTTTGGGTGATTCAATTGTGACCATGTGTCTTGAATTTTTTTTACTGGAAATGCCCTGCTAACAGCTACTTTCATTTACTGTGTGTAAACCCGACAACATGCTTTAAGATCGTATGTTTGCTTTTTAGAATAATATTTAAACAACTAACTCTGTTTCAGGTCTGACATTGTTTTCCCATCTCAATCTTCAGCTGAATATAATAACATGCCATATTGTCAGCATGTGGGATTACAGTCTGCATTTGATTTCTAGTGATGCATTTGTTATTTATTTTTGTCTTAGCATCTTTTTTGAATTACAGATGAAATCAACGACACACTGCCTGATGCTCTGTTTTCATGTATTTACACGTTCGATAGTTTGTGCTGTTTTCAATGTGGACATGTTTTCCCCATGAAACTACGTCTTGCAAGTCCTTGAGGTATAAAAATGAGAACAGATATCTCCAGAAGATGAGGAGTCTCACTTAGGATGAAGAAAGTAGTGTGAAAAATAAAATAGGTTTATTTATTTCCGCCATTTCTATGAATTATCAGTACTGAAGAACTATTGTGAATCATTAGGGCTGTGAGGACTTTTTAAGTGATCTTCAAACAGTCTCACTTCTAGATGTCTGCCTGATTGTAATCAAGAACTACACTACAACTACAGGTCATTTCTAAATGCAATTTCTCAGCTTCCCAGTCGGGTTGTTCAGGACCAGATTGATTACCAACACTATGAAGTCTCTTTGATAAAACCACGCCAGCTAACGAAGTTTAGCAGTGAGAAGAGAGACCAGTGTTTTTCTCTGCTTAAAATGATTTCTTTGATTAGTTTAGTAGTGACGGTGGACACTGGAGCTGAACTGTCGGACAGAAATGGATGTCAAAGCATAAGAAAGCTAACAGGGGAGTGATAGAGCACAGGCTAAAGGCTAAAACACGCACTAAAGGCTAAAATATGAGTAAAAGGCTAAAACACGGGTTAAGCTGTTTGTGATAATGTGCGTTCCCATATGAAGCAGTTATACTGCAGTGATCTGATCAAACTTAAGAGACTGTCAATAAAATGAAGAGTGAGGCTATGTTTGCTCTGATTGGTGGATAAGCACTGGCAGGACTTAAACATTTGCAAATGTTACACATTAGTCTACGGATATGTCTCAGAGTACGGGGCGCCTTGTTAAGCATCATGCCATTCCAACAGTGTGTGTGCAATTTCGGCCAAAGGTGTCACTGCAATTCTTACTGCCCCTTCAAGGTGGAAAAAAAAAGTTTGTACCAGCCATTTTTTACTGCTTACTGTCGTGGACTTAGTCAGAACAATATATTCCTTTGGTTCTGTAGAGGAGTTCTGAAACCCATAACGGGAGTAACCATATTTGAACTGCTTGCTGTAACTGACTGTTGACACATTTAGAGTCTAGCTTAACTGGTAAACAAATACAATGTGACCACACCTGACCACGCCCTGATTCATGGCTCATTTGGAAAAAGTCTGAGTTTTTATATTATCAAAATGGATGAGTTGTAAAATATTACCCCTTTTATTATCTTGGTTGCTGCTTGGTTAAGTATCACAAAGATACTTTTTTCTGTTGGGACATGTTGCACATTTTGTGTCAAGGACTGATTGATATTGATTGATTGATTGATTGATTGATTGACATGTCAGATATGGTAAATATCAAACTTAGCTTACCAATAGCGTGCTGGCACTGTAAATGTCAGCACTTTAGCATGCTTAAAGTGCACATCGTTGCATACAATATCTCATAGAAATGCAATGTGTGATATTTTCAGCCAGGAAACTGTTTATTAGCATGTTTAACTTACATGTTCAGTATACAAATGGCAAACAATTAGCACGATCATGGTAAACGTGTTCAAATGCTAATGCATCCAACGCAAATGCTAGCATAGCTGCTAGCATGACTGTATAGACTGTAGTTCTACTGAGGACATGTTTAATCTTTTCTTTTTGACTCTTTTGGCTGCAATTATTTGATCCTGAATGACCATTTTAAGGCTAATACACTTTGACAACATAACTACACATCACTTTTCAATGCATCTGTCAAACAACAGTATTAAACTGGGACCATTTGTTTGAAGCAGCTATCCTGTATCCAGTAAAAACATCACCTCTCTCCTTCCAGAGTTGGACATCTTCGGCATTATCCTGTACTCTGTGCTCACCTTCATGGCGATGATGTCCATGCTGCTTTACATAGAGGAGTGTATCTACATCTACAAAAAAGTACCCAGCAATAAGAAGTCTGTGATCATCTGGGTGAATGGGGCAGCACCGGTGAGAAAGTCAATGAGAAGCTGAGGGTAGAATGCAGAAAGATCTATAACTGATATCACGGTGGTTTTAGAACCTTCATGATGGTAACCTGCTTTTTTACTTTTGGTTTCAGGTGATTGGCACCATGTCGTGTCTGGGAATGTGGATTCCCAGAGCCACCATGTTTACTGACATGTTCTCTGCCTGGTGGGTCCTTGTCTCTGTCTGCTTCTCTTTTACTCATTTCTTGCTGTGCTGTGTTTTATTAAGCACAGAGCACCTCAGTAAAAAGAAACGGATAGGAAACTTGAACTTCACACCCTGCTATTTGGAAGAGATCAGTGATGCTATAATGTGTGTGGGGAACAGATGGTTGTACTACTCTTTGTTTTCCACCACAATTTATCAATAACTCCTCTTATTTTTCCACAGTTACTTTTCCATTGTGGTGTTTAAGTTCCTGATCCTGATGGTGGAGGAGGTTGGTGGTGATGAGGCCTTCCTCAAGCGAGGAGGGAAGCATAAGCTCAGGATCAGCACAGGGCCTTGCTGCTGCTGCTGCCCATGCCTTCCATATGTTGCCATTACAAAGTAAGCACTCCATTGTACAGCAGGTCTTGTTTTTCATCTGCTTATGTAATCAATACTCTGGACCTTTATCAATACCCTGGGAGTTAGTGGACATAGAGCACGACATAGAAACAAGAGGTTTGATGAGAGCAGGAACTGTTTTCATGTTGATCGAGAGACTGGATCCTTTTATCTCTTGGAAAGAGCATTTTTATGTAATTATAACTTTTTAAAAAGTTATATATTTTTTTCAGGCTTTTTATGCCTGTAATGTGAGGGGACAGTGGATAGAGCAGGAAACAAGGTGAGAGTGGGGAGTGATATGCAGGAAAGCTGCCACACACCAGGTTTGAACCCAGGCCGCCCACTCAAGGGCTTTTGCCTTATGGAGTGCGACCTTGACCACTAGACCATCTGCATTCCATAATAATGACTTTTTGGGAAATATTGTATCAGTAGTACAGAATGTTGATGCTGAAACATGAAGTGTATCTTGTTTATCTACTTTAAACTACATGAACTTTCATAATTCTTGTAAAACAACTATTTTAGCAAGTGTTGGAGTTTTCCTTCATTGAGGAAATGTTCATCACCTCATGAAATGTGCTTATTAATTTTCCAACTAAGAATAATTGAAGAGGAGAAACTCCGTCTTCATATCTGTCCTGATATGTTCACTTTGCAAAGAAAAAACCTTGAAGCAGGGAGAGCAGCTCGCATGGCTGAGCCACTAAATAAATAACAAACATGTCTTTTGTTTGGAAGAAAAATACTTTTTCATCTTTGTTTTTTTCACTAGCAAGGACCACACATCAACATGACCATTAAGCAGTTTTATTAAAATAACGTGAATAAGAATTTTGCTGGTTGTATGACGTTGTGTGGAAGCTTCGAGAAGGGATCTGCCATAGCTCCCGGGGACGACGGACCCCCTATTTAAGACCCTATGGAGAAAGAAGAAGTGAGAAACCAAGAGAGAAAGGGAAGGAAGGGTGGGCCACTCCACTTAAGAAAACAAACAAAAAAACCCACTTTTTATTGAGTTTTACAAATTTTTGAAACAAGGCATAGACAAACAAAATTACAGGTCCATACAGTAACAACTAGGTTAATAGATTTTTCGCTAGTTAGCCTATTTCGGTTTAATACTTGTTTAAATAAATAATAAATTGATACACATTTATTTTTTTGTCTCACTCCCACTTCTACTATTTGCATTTTGAAACATTTCTTAGAGCCGTCTCAAGATCCTGCTGTGCAAAATGTAAATTTGTGCAATTTTTCAACTGGTCTTAAAATTTTATCAAGTGTATCAATCAACATAGTAAGTCAAAAATCAACATCTTTGGAGCTCACTAGGGGGAGCTAAAACAGTTTAAGGAAAAAGGGTTTTGACTTTGTTTTTTTTTTTAAGTTTGTTATGTAAGGACCCTGGCCAATCTAAAAATGTGTCCTCTTATTAAAGGTCTTGTGGTGAACCAATCTAATTTGTTGGAGTTACCTATGCCTTAGCTTTCTCTTAGGAATCTCAGTCAGATATGTTAAAAGTGTGAATGTTGACCTGTTTCTTTAACTGTCTTAACAAAGATCTTCACCCCATGTTTTTATAACCCATGTAAAATACTGTATCATGTTTATTGTCATTAACCAAATCTCTAAACCTTTTATATAGTCTTACACATAGTGTAAGACTATATACACGGCAATTACTGTGGAGCAGCTCGTACACATAGGAAGAAAGAAACACAAACAAAGACAAGTGACAAACAAGTGATAAATTACCTCTGCAAGAAATTAAAAAAGAACATGAAGATACCTAAAAGAGGAGATGAGACAGAGACGGACTAATTAAAAGTCTATCCATAAAAGGACAGATACAAGATAAAAGTTATGTGGCGTCAAGAGATAAAAGAGATCATTGAGAAGCTTTCAATAATCTTGCGCGTTGCGAGGTCAGCAAGAATTCGCTTGAAAGTACGTGACCAAAAGAAGCTAAAATACTCTTTGCCTTTCTCAAGATCTGCTGGTTACAAAAAGAGCTGAAGTCTCTTTGTTTCATGCCAATTATGTCAGAGCAGATCTTAACCATTCTCGTAAGGCGGTTTCTGTCTTGAATGGAGATCTTGTGAAACCAGCAGATGAACGATTACATCAGAGGTGTGTGTTTGTTAAGACAAGAAGCACTCATCCAAATATATCAAATTAACACTGTGATTTCTTGGCTGGTATGAACCCCTGGAGGAATGCCTAATCATCTGCTCATGATGAGTCTCAGTTACACTGTAAATAGGAAGCAGTAGAGGCGTCACTCTAGCTCAGTTTTACAGAGAAAGTGAGCCTATTCTGTCTTATTTTACCTGTTTGCCAGATAAAATCATTTTCATCACTGATGCATTTTGGGAAAAATCCAGAGATCTCAACAGAGATCAGGACAGAGAGTCACACAGATTTTTCCTTCATGTTGAAGTGTTTGTTCCAGAACAGAATGTAAGCTGCACTAATCTGCAGATATTTGTTTAAAGAGATAAATAAACTGTCAAATTACAGCTGATGGGAGCAGGGATGTTATTACAGCAGAATGCGTTCCACCTGCTTTTGCTCTCCATATGTATGGATTGGTCAGTACTACTCATACCACAAGTTTACATCAGATGGAAGCCAGAACACTTCCCATACGAGAAGCCAGACCAGCAAGTCCATATTATTTTTTTTCAACATCATCATCACAGAAAGCTGGGATAAAACAAAACAGTTCTTTATACAGAGCAAGCCCTTCATTGCTGAGGTACCCTCTGTTACATTGGAAGCGTGGATCCTCTGAGTTTTTAATGAGGCTACAATCACATTCCTATTGAGGGCCCAGCCTGGTGAGAGGAGGTCTTTGACCTGAGCAACCTCACAGATGGTCTGTACATACAACGCAGAATAAAGAGAACCTTTTTTTTTTCTGAAAGTGGGTTAAACACACGGCTGGTCGTTCAACCCTCTCAGAAGATAGGATATGTGTTTTATGTCATGCCGTGTAGACTAATGTACCAACCCTTGACTGTCCAACTTCAGGCTGTATTCTCATCACAAGTCATAGTTTTTGGATCAATCCATCCAGTAGAAATCAAGTCCACAGTCACATTACTTCTTGAACTGTTGTGTAACAGCAGGTACTTTCTACTTCGCCTGTAAGCAAGTCTCAACACAATGATCTGCATGCTGGCGTTAGGCAACGACAAACAGATGTGCGTACATCCCATGCTATGCTCTGCTGAAAACGCTTTCACTCAGAGCAAACAGAGAAAATCCTTTTATGTAGAGCCCTACAGCTGGACACGGTAAGGATTAGATGAGGTTGATAGCCAAGATAAGAAAGACTTCAGCCTTTTGTTCTCTTAAGCAGCGTTCAATTTCCTGTCAACAACTTTCAGTGCTTTCCTTTGGAAACACATCAGTTTATAAGACATCAGAGTGCATCTCATGGGAGCTATCAAAGCTGTTGTTGTACATACAGGAGCATTCAGATATGGTCTTGCTTGTATTGTTCAAAACATCCTGCTAAAGTAATCGAGACAGTCATCCAGGAAAGTTGTGAAACCCACTCAGGACTTTTAATTGTTTTTCAAATGACAGCTGAACCGTTTTCTGCCATTGTGTCTTTCTGTATAACACTTTCCTCTGTTCCAACTCCAGGCGCTCTCTATTCCTTCTCAAACTTGGCTCCTTCCAGTTTGCTCTCCTGAAGCCGGTCTTCACCATCCTCTCTATTGTACTCTGGACCAATGGGACTTTTGACCTGGCTGATGTGAGTTCATCTACCTGTGTTGTAGCCTTGGGTGTTTTCTGTTCTTGCGCCAGTGATTTTCCAGCTTCTTGCTCTTAAACAATGTTATTTTCTGTTGTTTGTTTTGTTTTTTTTTAATATAAAAACTTACATTGTCTGTAGTTCCATTTGCAATGGGTCCCCACGGATTTTGGTTTCACACATAACATTTAGATAGTCTTACGTCTATAGCTGTTATATTATGCGGCTGAGCGCTAGGATGTTCAAATAGGAACATCTTTACGAGCTACACAATTACTCACTCTCATTTCAAACATTTGATTTCTTCTCTCATTTATAAATATATTTTCTGATTTTTGCACATCTCATGTAATTTTAAAGATCAAGTTATATGTGAACAAACTAGCTGGGATTTT
Source organism: Labroides dimidiatus (assembly GCA_030710495.1). NCBI lineage: Eukaryota > Metazoa > Chordata > Actinopteri > Labriformes > Labridae > Labroides > Labroides dimidiatus. The sequence goes on from CM061161.1 coordinate 13,154,802, forward strand.
CAAAGGAAAATTGGTTTATATTTGGAAAACTTTCAGAAGTTTCTTCTCTGGATTTTACAAAAATATTTCAAAAAATCTAAAAACTTCAAGGATGAAATTTATAAGACTTTGGACGAATTTTCTGTTTTGTTTTGGGTTTTTTTTTGTTGAAATTATGGTAAAATTTCAAGAATGGGGGTATTGTCACTGGGAGTTTTTCAAATATATATATGGAAACTTTGGGGGGGGAAATGTTAATTCTGAGTATAAAAAATGGGATGTTACTTTTTATAATGGAGTTTTTGGGAGACAAACATGTTTTTTTTTAAAAAGACAGAAAAGTGTAGTTTTTTTTAATCTTTGGGAAAGGTTTGTATATTTGGGAAAACTGTCAATGAGGGTTGTCAGTATGATTAAATTTTATTGACATTTTGCAGAATCTTCATTGAGAGTTAACCTTTAAAAGATGCTCAGATATGTTTGATTATTTCTTAGTTGTAATCAACAGGTAGGGACAGTATATCCTGTGATGCATGAAATATCTATGACTCCTTGGAGGAGAATTACAGCATGTGCTTTTTTTGTACACTTTGTACATAAAATAAAGTTTAGAGATGGCACAATGGTACCAAGTGATAAGTTGGCAAAAGAATAAATTAAAACAAATGTAGGAATATTAGAATCTTTACGTGACCTAAAGCAACACTAGGAAGATACTTCAAAGATAGGCGAGATGGTGATGTCACTTAAAAAAATAAGACTGTTGATGCACTAAATGACTTTCTTGTTGTATTTGTCAGCTCTCTGGCTTAAACTGTTTTTGTTTGTGTTTAAGTTGACCATTACCGGGTCTGCAATATGGATCAACCCCTTTGTGGGTATCTTGACAATCATAGCCTTGTGGCCTGTTGCGATCATGTTCATGCACCTGAGGACTGCCCTGCGCACCCTTAAGATCATCCCAAAGTACGCCATGTACCAGGTAAGATACAAGATACTTTAAACACATGCTGGGCACTTCTGTGGTCATTAACAGCTGTTCACACACATGGACAATAACTAGAGACACTAAAATCTGTTTGGCTAGCTGTCAGTTAATGTTGATTTCTTATAGCTGAGTGAATGTATTGGGCTTTCATGCTTTGATTTATAAGCTTTTACAGCATTTATGTTTGTCATCTTATGCAGTGTATGTCTGTGTGTGTTTTTCTAGCTTGTGCTAATCCTGAGCCAGCTACAAACAGCAATCATCAACATTTTGGCCTTAAATGGAACGATAGCCTGTACTCCACCCTTCTCCGCCGCAGCCAGAGGATATAGTGAGTCATTGACCTTGCGTACAGCCGATCTGTTAATCCATGTATGATCAACAATGGGCTGATTTATCAGAACACAGTGTCTTGTCCAACTGATGTGTTTCCACTTGTCTCCTCAGTGATGAGTCAGCAGCTTTTGATCCTGGAGATGTTCATTATCACGTTGGTAACACGTCTGCTGTATCGTCGACAGTATGATCCTTTACCTGAAGAGGAACAAGACGACAATGAAAACACTAAGATGGCTCCAGTGCCATGAAGCTGCTTGAGAGCTCTGTGTGATGAGTGTGTGTGATGAGTGTGTGTGTGTGCGTGTGTGTGTGCGTGTGTGTGTGCGCGCGCGTGCGTGCAAATGTGTGTGCGTGCGAGAATGCCATTTTTATCCCTTGCATGTATTTGATTGAGATTATATATGAATAAATATAAATGAATTATTTATGCATGTAATTTTTGTTTATCAGAGGTTATAGGTTTATATGTAAAGTATATATAAACACAAATAAACATACAATAAGTCAATAACTTGCATTTGATTTCATGTCAAGAACATGTAAGTTAGCAGTAAAAAAAATTGAAACAGACAAACTATTTTACAATTCTTGGGTTGCTATGTTGGTGATTTCTAAATGACTTCTCCCGGAACCAACTGCTCAATATAAACCCAAATAAACATTATTTTATAACACTATTAATTATAATAGCTTGAATACAAATGCATACTTTTAACCATCAGTTAATTGCTTCAAGTTACTCGACTCTGAATTTGATCCAAAATTAAGGCCTTTATCACTTTTCTAAGAATTTGAAGTTGCAAAATCTTATAATTTTGGTCTCTTAGGAACAGTTGGGATGATTTGGGAAACAAAACTGCACTAATGTCAAATGAATGCAAACGTTTTATCTTTTAGTACTCATCAGATAAAAAGTTGAAAAAAATATTTTTTTTCCGTTCAGCTGCCTAATCACACTGTCCTGTTTTTATCTGCCACAAGGTGTCAGTAGAGTTAGAAACCTGCCTTAAATAAGGTTGTTCTGTTTTGTTGAGGTCTGTCATGTACAATAACTGCAGTCGACCTACATATTGTACATTTTTCCACATTATACTGTATAAAAAGTGTTCAAAAACCAATATACTCTGGACAAAATGCAACAAAGCTCTGCACATCACATTTTATTACACATTTACCCACAAACTGCATGAAAGTCGGCCTCTGTACTGGAGGAATACCAGCTAACCGACAATGATGACTGACACGCCTCCGTCCAATCGGGTTGTCACTATTTTCAACTTCCTGGTTTTTAGCCAATCACCGTAGAGTATCAACAAACCTGTGCCAAGTGCGCTTGTCGAGACTTTCGAATATATGGTCCCTTCAAGGACGTCAAGGTGAAGTTTAAACAGGCCGGACGTGAGAAGATGAAAACTTCAAGTTTAAGATAATGGGTTTCAAGAGGTATTAAAAAGACTTAGGATTTAAAGGCAACACTGAGAAACCTAATTACTATATTCATGATTATTAATTCTTTTTTTTTCTACTATCATCTGTGTAAACCCACCCTCCTGTTATTAGTTGAACTTGTGGGCTACACTTATAAGAAATTTAACTTTAATTGCTTATTTGAAAAAGTTGGTAGCTTTGAATTTGAGAAATTTGCTAAGGTATAAGTGTGCAAGTGTAGTGTATAATTTATAGTGCTTGTTTATCACGAGAGAGATCAAACTAAAACAGTTGTAGTGAAAACATGATTAATAAAGGGTGTATTTTATCATCTGTAGTAAACTAGACTTGTGATATGTTCAATTAGTTTTTTTTTTTTTTTTCTTTTTTCCTTTTGTTCAATTAGTTTAGTATGTTAACATCCACCCTCTGTTTAACAGGTGACAATCTATCCATATGAGTAATCCCACTGACCAATTACCGTACTATTTTTTTTTTTTTTAAGAATAAGCATTTGAAAAGTGGGTAACAAAACAAGAGATATTTTAAGAAATAGCAAATGTGAATAATTGTACATTTTTCTTCAACAATTATAAAACCATTATTGATTACATATTAGAAAATGCTTTAGAATTATGTTTTAATCACGTCGAATTGTAGTTATCCCCGTCTCTACTGTGCCATAGCTCTGAGTTTTATTTTGAAACCCCACACCGGAAATTGAGTATTTATTTCGTGCAGCTTGAGTTTGTTGAGCCTCTAAACCTCAATCAATGTGGAAACAGGAAGCTTTCATGGGCATATATTGTCAGCATCCTATCATGTAAACTTATTGACATTAATATATCTCTTTGCTTCGTGTCTGGTTGAGAGCAGCGGACTGGGACAGATGTGTCCGCCGTCAGGACAGTAACACTATCAGAGTAGTTGTCATCATAACCGGGGGAAGAAATGCTCGTGTTTTCATTAAGTCTCATTCTCACGTTCAGGTCCTGGCATCGCTCTTAAATCTTCAAAATGAGGATCTTCGCGACTCTGCTGAAAAATGCGAACCCTAAAATCGAATATTACTCCAGGTTTTCACCTTCCCCCCTCTCTATCAAGCAGTTTCTGGATTTTGGTAAGAAGCAATGCCATGTTGGGGTATCAGTTTCAATGGGTGACTTGTTGGTGTTAGAGGAAGGGCCTTTTATGACTTGTATATTATACATTTTAATCACTGTTTTATGTCTAAAACTCTATTCCTGAGTAGTTTGTAATACTGAAAGTCATATTCAAGCTTTTAAGAAACACTTGTTATGATCAGACGTGGCATTAGAGTGAGGTGTTTGTTTTAATAACCCAGTCATTACCCGCACTAACCGTACCGTTCACGATGATGGATGAGGATCTTGAATCCCTGTTCGGTTTGTTTACCTTGTGAAGACATGCAGGTATTTTGATTTTAACTGGAACAGAGGTGCTCATGCTGTGAATGATAAACACCCCAGGTTATGTTAGACAAGCTTTTAAATGTTTAACAAGTTTAAAACATATTTTCAGATTGTTTTGATCAAAAAGGCACGGTTTAAGAGCGTGTGGTTTAATATGAGACTAACTGTGAGTGAGTCACGTTTTACTCATACTTGATCACACAATAACTCAGGCATTCCAACATCTAGACTATCAACTGAAGTGTGTGGAGTATAATCCATGTCAGACTGAAACACGAGTCATCTTCGTTACGTAATTTCTTCTCACAGCTGTTGATTGAATGTGTAGAACGGGAATTGTTGGTTTGCATGCATGATAAAGAACCAATGGGATGGTCTTGCCAACTGTTTTGCTCATGTCATTGGAGCAGTAGGACAGACCATATTCAGACTGGAACATATGAAACATCATGAAGAGACTGCAGTGAAGTGTGTGTGTGTGTGTGTGTGTGTGTGTGTGTGTGTGTGTGTGTGTGTGTGTGTGTGTGTGTGGCCTTCCAGGCCTTCCTCAGTACTTGTTTCTCTTTCACTACCCCGTTTTATAAGTAATGCAGCCTCCCTCTAATTTGCCGAGTCATGGAAAATGTTTCCTAGGTGAAGAGGTGATCAGACATTGTATAGTTGTGTTGTTACTTTGCACTGATAAGATTTAACTTTTGTCCCCTTTTGAGTGATGAACTTGAAAGTTTTTTCTGATGTGTTCAGCTGTTTTGAAGGTTCAACAGGTTCCATATGTTTCATATGCCTCTTTTATGCATGCACATAAAATAGGCTGCTGTGTTCGGGTTGAGCAATGGGGGTAAAAATGCAAAGTCATTCCCAAACTCACACGAGAGGCATAATTATACCAAAGTGATTCAGTTTTTCCTGTTTGGATGTGAGACATGTATCACCACAACCTTTTTCTTACTTCTCTTCTCTACTGGCTGATTGAGATTTATGATTTCCTTTTACAAGCTTATTTAAGTCAGCAATAAAATACGGTCCGAGCCAGTTTATGGCATCATATTAAAGGTTGAAAATGATTGCAACTCCCATCTACGGGCTTAAAGATAGCTGCAGCATTTATGTTTACTTTCTTTGCAATCCTTATTGCTACATTAAATTAATGTTTAAAGATCCTATGAGTTTTACAACCCAAATTCTAATGAAGTTGGGATGTTGTGTAAAAAAAAATAAAAACAGAATATGTTTAATGTTTAACCAGTATTCAGTTGAGTACAGTACAAAGACAAGATATTTATTGTTTAAACTGATAAACTTTCATTTTGAATTTAGTGCCTGCAACACATTCCCAATAGCTGGGACAGGGGCAACAAAAGACTGGGAAAGTTGAGGAATGTTCAAAAACACCTGTTTGGTGTTCATTCCACAGGTGAACAGGTTCATTGGAAACAGGTGAGCATTATGATTGGGTTTAAAAGGAGAATCCCTGAAAGTCTTGTCATTCACAAGCAAGGATGGAGAGAGGTTCACCACTTTGTGAACAACTGCGTGAGCAAATAGTCCAACAGTTTAGGAACAATGTACAATTGTAAAGAATTTAAGGATTTCATCATCTACAGTCCATAATATCATCAAAAGATTCAGAGAATCTGGTGAAATCTCAGCATGAAATCAGCGAGGCTGAAAACCAACATTGCATGCACGTGACCTTCGACCCCTCAGGGGGCACTGCATTAAAAAACCAACTGCATTGTGTAAAAGATATTACCACATGGGCTCAGGAACACCTCAAAAAACCTTTGTCAGTTAACACAGTTCATCACTACATCCACAAGTGCAAGTTCAAACTCTACCATGCAAAGACAAAGATATATCAACAATACCCAGAAACACTGCCAGCTTTTCTGGGCCCGAGCTCATCTGAGATGGACTGACAAAAAGTGGAAAAATGTGCTGTGGTTTATCAGCACCTCCGGACGGGAGCTTTCAGTGTTTCAGCTTTAACAACCACCACATTCTTTTTCTCCAGGGAGGGAAAATGCTTGCGAGAAAACATCATACATGTTCCTGCGTAAGGAGCTGCCAGTGCGACTGGCCAACACCATGAGGGAGGTCAACCTCCTGCCTGACAAGCTGCTCAGCCAGCCCTCTGTCAGACTGGTTCAGAAATGGTGAGACACTCTCTTGAGAAATTCCCTTTACATGGCTGCCGGAGTGATAAGCAAGTGTAAATGTTGCATTTTGACCTCTGCTTCTATTATTAGGTACATGCAGAGCTTTGTGGAGCTGCTGGATTATGAGAACAGGAAGCCAGAGGACCCTGAAGTTCTAAATGAGTGAGTGGATGCTGCTTTGTTTAATGATTCATAAGTGTAGTGCAATAAACATTCTGTTAGGATAGGCCAGGGTTCTGCAACCTTCACTGTCAAAGGAGCCTTTTTGCCTCATCTCACCTGGATTAAAGTTAGTCAGGAGCCACAAAATCTACTTAACCTTCACACTAAATAAACAATAAAATAACAATAAATAACAATAAACAATACAGTGTATAAAATTCTATACATTGTTAAAATATACTGAATAATTATCTAGACAAGAAGTTTTTGAATTTATGAAATTATAAAACTACAGAGAGAATACCTGTTTTTGAAAAATTTATTGATAATATTGCTGAACTCATCATTGTTTGTAAATTTTATGCCACATTTCAAGCATGTATATTAAGCCAGCAAACTGGCAGTTAAATGAATCCATCCACATATATTTAGAATACCTATTTTCTTTGTCTCTGTGTTGATTTAGTTATCTGGAGTGATACTTGAGTGAAACTTGAGGTTAGCCACAGGTGCAAGGGAAGTTGGTGGGTTGTTGATGTTGTAGGAGGTGAAGTAAAGAGGTGGAAGGCTTTGTTGCAAGATGAGATGCATGGTTAGTTCAACAAAATGTTAAACTATGATTTTAATTAGTGTAAATGTCATTCACAATACCCTCTGGAAGAAAAAGAAAAAATCATTATTTCAATAATATTTTTTAAAGCTACAGGGAGCTGCTGCAAAGGAGTCAAAGAGCTGCAGGTTGCAGACCCTTGGTATAGGCACACGGTGTCTTTATAGTCCCTCTTCCACAGTGGCTAATCCCCTTAGCACACACAGATCTCTGATGACTGTGCAAGTAACCCTGAGTATTTATACGACAACAATGCCTGTGTGACATACAGCCATGAAGTATAAACACAGACAGGAGTCTGAAAAAGCAGAGTGTTTACAGAGCACAGTTCCAAGAAAAGATCAGTTCACTGAAAATGAAAGTGTGACGCTGTGTTAGTGTGTTTCCGTCAGTATTTGGGTGTCCAAAACAATAAAGCATAAAAAGTAAAACAATACAAGAAAAGCAGGATAGAACCAAGAAAATAGAACCCTGACTTTGCATCATCTCAGGTAATTATTGAGTAATATGTATAAAAATGAAATTGTATTGCTTTTATTTTTCTTCTTTGTACATTTTTCTTGTAGTTTCCTGGAGCTCTTAATTGAGATCCGTAACCGTCACAACGACGTGGTCCCCACCATGGCTCAAGGAGTCATCGAGTACAAGGAGAAGTTTGGCTTCGACCCCTTCATCAGCAGCAATGTCCAGTATTTCCTCGACCGCTTCTACACCAATCGCATCTCTTTCCGCATGCTCATCAACCAGCACAGTGAGTTTCAAAGGCTCAGTCTTATCTCTAGCTTACCATCTATCCTGCTGCTGCCACTAAGTCTTTATTCCTACATGTCTTTGTGCAGCTCTGCTGTTTGGTAACGACACCAACCCTGCTCTCCCAAAACATATAGGCGGTATTGATCCAACGTGCAATGTGTCAGAAGTTGTCAGTGGTGAGTTAAAGTAGGTTGTCCTTGAAATCCTGAATTTTTTCAAATGTTTTATTTCTTTTTTTGTAAGAAAGAAAATATAGAAAAGCAGTAGCTTTTATAATTTGCACCAACAGGGGCAAACTTCAAACAAATCTGTGTTCAAGTCATGATATTTTTTCAATCCAACTTCGGTATGGATCCACAGCTGCACTCTCAGTGACCCAGTAACCAACATTAATGATCTGTAACAGAAATCCAAGCACAAACAACTAACATATTCTGCTCCATGTGCTGTGATTCACGTTGTTTTTCTTCCACAGATGCCTATGACACGGCCAAGATGTTGTGTGAGAAGTACTACTTGGCAGCTCCAAAGCTGAAGATTGAAGAGTTTAACAGTAAGAGGTTTTTTTTTTGCTTATTCTCCATCCATGCTTTTGACCCTTTCTCCCTGTAATCCTAGTCTTTAGAGCTTGTGGTTGCAATTAAGAGTCCAGATTTAGACCTCTGATTACAATGTTCACCATCTCATTAACCTCAAAGGAACCAGCTTTTTGTGTTTCCTCTCAACCGCTTTTCAATCTTCCAGTGAAGGCCCCTAAAAAGCCCATCCAGGTTGTGTACGTGCCCTCTCATCTGTTCCACATGCTGTTTGAGCTCTTTAAGGTAGGCAACATGCAGAATGAGTGCATGTAATGGTGCTTAATGTAATTAAACCATAATGTGAGAATAATTCTGTAAGCACTTGTGCTGAGTTGCATTAATTAAATGTGTTTGTAGAACTCAATGAGAGCCATAGTGGAGCTTCATGAAAACAGCAGCGAGGGATTACCACCTGTGAAGGCCAAAGTCACACTGGGTAAAGAAGATCTCTCAATAAAGGTGAATAAGACACAGATATTATAAATAAATCAACAGACGGCAAAACTTAAGATAAGAAGGTGAATTAACCTAATTAAAAAACATAAATAGGACATTGAAATACTACATAGATACTTAATAATAATAACAATGTACAGATAATAAGATAAATAAGTAGATATGTATGTACAAAATATATAATAAAGACAATGATCAAGTCGCATAAAGAAGACAATGGTTTTGTCTGTTTTTCCTCAGATCAGTGACAGAGGAGGAGGAGTTCCTCTGAGGAAAATGGACCGTCTGTTTAACTACATGTACTCCACTGCCCCAACACCAAGTCTGGAGCCAGGAGCTGTCCCATTGGTACACAAACACACACACATCAGCACTGACCCATATGAAAATTTCAAACACGGCCAGCAAGTTATTTATGCGTAGAGTGACATCTGGGAAATTAAACTCCGACATGGTGCTTCTCCCTCCCAGGCTGGCTTTGGCTATGGTTTGCCCATTTCCAGGCTCTATGCCCGATACTTTCAGGGGGATCTGAAACTTTACTCCATGGAGGGTGTTGGCACGGATGCTGTCATCTATCTGAAGGTAAAGTGAGCTGGTCAACTCTGGATCAAGTTTTAATGGTTTTCTTGGCCCCCAAGGACATGGTACTCAGAGGTTCAGAGTTTGAAAGAACAGCTTGACATTTGGGAAAAGAAGACAAGTCACTTTTTTTGCTTAGAGTGTGATGGAAGATTTGACTTCATACTCATTTATCTGAGTAGTAAGAAAAGAGTGCCACAAGACCGTTTTAGTTCAGGTTAGCATAAAGACTGAAGCAGCTAGCCGCACCTTGTCCAACAAAGTTCTGATAGTTATTGAGTGGTGTGCAACATTTCTTTTTATTCTTTCACCTGTTTTACATGCATATAACTCGATTGTAAACAAACTAAGATTTTTTAGGCTTAAGACTTTGGCTTTTTCAGTCTGATCATCTGCAGACAAAGTCGATGATAAAAGTTTCACTTCTCAGTGTTAATATGATAAAGAAAAAAATATATATTGAAAAAATACCGCTTGTTACAAGTAACTGCTTAATTACAATCAACTTCACATTTTTAAATGTTAAATAAAGCATTACTTTTATAAAACTTACAGCGATGTTTCCAAAACAATGTTTAAATGGAGTGCAGGCAAGTGTTAGCATGCTAATTGCAACTTAGTTAGCTTGTAGTGATCTTCATGCTCAGAAAAACCATGAGCATTAACAAACCAAACATGTAAACAGTTGTACTCTTAGATATTTATTTTTACTGAGAGAACAGTTTGGGTTTCCAGTATGCAGACTTAGTTTACTTTGAAACCAGCTAATGTCGCTGTTTTAAACGATTTTATTATGGTAGCTATGCTAACCTGATTACCTTCTCCAGGATTTTAACAAGTAAATGTAAAAATGTTAGCTTACTCTTTAAGAAAACATGAAGGCATAAATCAACAAAAATATAAAGTATCATGCTAGAGCAAGGAAATGATAGCTTAGCCTCGCACAACAGCTAAAAGCTATTGACTATAACTTAAAATCTACCTGCCACTAACTCTAAAGCTTATAACATTTTCGGTTCACTGTTGCTTTATCTGAACAAGAATATAAGTAGATCTCATCTGCTCATCTTTTCCTGTTGCCTTAAGGGTTTATGTCATGCTTTGCTATTCATTTCTAAACCTACTGTTTTATGTAGAGTAATTTGACTCTTTCAGCTTGGTTTAGCTTAGCTTAAGTCAGTTTAGCTTAGATTAGCTCCCTTTCGAAGAACAAGCTATGCTTTGTTAACTTAGGTTAACTTAGCTTAGCGAATAGCGAAACACAACTTAGAGTCGAGACTCTTAAATGTATTGCGCTTGTAAATATCTGTGCTAATAAGTATAGCATTGTTCCTGTTGGCTAGCTGTTGTCCTTTGCATTAGTTCTTAATGCTATAATAAGCTAACTTTGTGTTGTATACTACATCGTAGTTTTAACTGCGTTTTATTTGGCATTTATGTTTTTTCCTCTGCTTCAAGGCCCTGTCCAGCGAGTCCTTCGAGCGCCTTCCCGTCTTCAACAAGTCAGCATGGCGGCATTACAAGACCAGCCCTGAAGCAGACGACTGGAGCAACCCCAGCAAAGAGCCGCGTGATGCCAGCAAGTCCAAATACAAAGCAAACAGATAACTCTGCCTGACCCGCTAGCACGGTGCTTGCGGAGCCTGGAAAGCTTGCTCTTTTGCCAAGAGCTTGTTTGATGAAATGTTGCCCTTGGGTAAATGTTTGGTTTGCAATCGGACTGTCTTTTTACATTCCATTGAAGGTTTGGAAAAGATGCATGATATATCTGTCCCTGATGGCAATAGCATTCATCAGCGTAGCTTTTAATTGTGGCATTAACACTGGCACATGACAGAGTCTGAAGTGAACCTCCCTGAAATGATATATTCTCACTGTCATTCAGTCAGATGACCCCTGGGTCTCTACTAAAGCTGTTGTCATGTTCTCTTCTATCAGGCCAAGTCTCTTTATCCCCATCGTCCCTCTCTCTGTCTCTGTTTCTGGTCCGTCCAGTCTTTGCTGACTAGGCCACAGCTCCCTGTGGCTGAATCAGCTGCACAGTGCTGATTGAGTGTCTTTTCACCGTCACTGGGAGCTTGTATTCTATTTCTTGCTCTTTCAAACACGAACTGAGTCAGGAGAGTAAGTTTCAGTGCAAACTGGAGGAAGAGGAGGTTTCATTTCCCCCCCTTTGGTAGACACTTTTGACTAAACGTACAACTAGGCCACTGTGCCATCGGCATAGTAAAGACTTGTTTTGGCTACACTCTATTCAAGCCTGAGACGCTATAAGATAGGGTGACAGAAAATATAGCTCTTTTGAAATAATGACAAGAAGCAATAAATCAAGAGTACACCATATTTTTTAAAGATCTCGAAGCCAGGTTTTCTATTTTACTTTAGCCAAGAGAGAAAACCTTACTTCACAGAATTTATTTAATAGTTAAAAGAAACTGCCTTGAAGGCTCTACTGGAACTAAAAATTGTTTGATGCTGGATAAATTAAGAGCATTAAGTCTATATTTTACTACTTCAGACATGAGTTTAACTTAAAGCCCTAAACCACAGAGTTGATCGGCAGCACTGATCCCAATCAGACATTTCTGTTTTTTCTTCTATATCCTGATTTCACATCTGCTTAAGGACCAAAGGAGCGACTTAAAAATATCAAAAAATATCACCATGCCAGTCAAGTAGCTTCAACCACACCAGCATGATGTATTATAAAAATCCCCGCAGAGAATGACGGACTGATGGAATCAGAAATGAACTAATAAGGTTGGATCACGTCATCACACTCCAACCGTGCTGGATACTCAACATGAAAAACAGCTTGGTCTGTCAGTGCTAGAAACGCTTCGTACAGTCCGCCTTGTGTCTAATTGTTGTGTTTTACTAACCCGTGCAGTCCTCTGAGTGACTGATCAAAGCTTGTGTGCTTTTTAAAATGTGCTTTTTGTTTTTATAACCATAAGAAAAGAGATAAATGTACCTGAAAAGAAAGAAATCCTTAAAGAAAATAGTTTTTTAAATTTATTTAATCTGCGAACAAAAACAGTTTCAGAGCTTGTTTTCAGGATTTTTTATCTCTCACTTATCTCTGACATGAGATGAAGAGTATTTTTAATGATCTCTTAATAGTTTTATAATCTGACTGTATTTTTTTTAAGATAGTGAACTGCAGCAGGGGATTAGGGAGACATTAAGGAAGAAAAAAAAATTATATTTCAAAAATAAAGATGGGATTTTACAAGAGTGAAGAGACTGAGAGGAAAAAATCTGCTCATTTACAAGAGTTAAGTCAAAATGTGTTTCTATTGTGTCCCTTGTCCCTTGTTGTGAGTCGTCCATGGAAGGTTTATTTATTTACTCAGAAGGAACTTAAGTAACTTTTGATAAACAGGGTAAAAAGTGGGTACTGAAATAGTTTGTCCAGCAACGTTCAGGAACTTTCTTGGTGCACTTTACTCATCCTTCATATGCATGACTCCTCCAAACAAATTCACTCCAGCTCTATTTAAAAAAAAAACAACATTTATGTATATAAAGTGATAGTTTGGTGAGAGAAAAAAATGACCAGACATGGCTCGTCATAAAGACCAAATGATGAGAAATTTCTGTTTCCTGAAGTGACTTCCTTTTTTTATCCCCTTCAGCTGAAGTCTGATAACTGAAGAAATCAGAAAGACGAGCTTCCTCATCTTTTCAGCCTCGCTTTAAGATTTCATCACTGCCAATGCCTTCATAAACTGTCTCTCTCCCTGAGTGTTACTCAGCAACAGAGCTGCCATAAAGGAAGTGCTGCGTTGTTCGCTAAACACATCAGACTGCCTCATTTAGACGCCTCAGTCCAACACTTGTGATCTGTTGTTCTCCAGTTTTAATTCCAGCTGTGTGACTGATACCCCTTTTCCACCAGTGCTAGGTCCTGAATTAGCACCAGTTCTTTCTGTTTTTACGGACAAAGCACCGGCTCTAAAAACTGGTGTTTAGCGAGCACCAACTCTTTGCTGGGCCAGAGTGAAGCACCAACTACATCAGAGGCTGGGGGCGGGGTTAACGTGAACAACAAACAGAACAATTAGAGGCTCCTGTCGATGTAGTTTTTGCTGTTATGGACTGTTTCTGTATGGACTGTGCTGTATTTTAGAACACACTGTGTACATAACTATAAATAATGATGTATTTGCTTTATATGCAGCCAGTGTGCAGTGTAAACTGTGTGTCTCATTCTACTCTACCTACAGCTCAAATGTATCTGTGCACATGAATGAAGGAGGAAGTGGAGACATGCATCAAACCAAAAAGAGGTAGAGGACTCTTAACGTGTCAGTATGAGATCAGCTTACATTGTCAAACCCTGACATTAAAGAAACAGCTGTTGTGTGAGATCCTTGTTTTCAGTTTCAGATTTTTATTTGACATTTTCAGCAATTTTGACGGTTAAAACTTAAAAAAAAATTAAAGAAAAACACACACATTCCCAAAGTTTTCTTATTTTACATATAGTGCAGATAAACAGGAGGTTAAGGTCTCTACATTGCATCGGGGTTTTATTTTATTGTTTGGAGGACGAGAGGCCTATTACATACATTTCCAATAACAGCAAATAAAACAGGAAAGATGTTCCAGCTCATGAGAACCTGACAGTACATCTGAAGGGCATCAGCTATTATTAAATATTTCAAGTATCGTGAGAGTCCTAGAGGAAGGCTTAATCCCCAAGTTTGTCGGGTCCGATTAACAGCTGACATCATAATCCAAAGAGCGAGAATTTTGACTCACGCTGATCAATAAAACATGGAAAAGTGTCAAAGATGGCTTTTTGTGAGGGAAACCTGCTGGTTTCTACAGTGGGGTGTGATATTCGAGCAGCTAATGATGAAGAATGGAGAATTTGTTTTCTTGTGTGGTGTTTAACCAAATATTAGAGCAATCCTTTAGGATTCAGTTTACATTCAAGAAGCTAACAATCACAATCAAGTTTCTGGACCTATCTTACACATTTTTCAGATTAAATGAAGCCAAAATAAAAAAAAAACTCACTTCCCCTGCTATTTCCCCTGGCATTTTTTAATTTCATACAATTTTCTTGGGGATTATTTTTTAATCCGTTTTAGTGGTTATATGATCATAACATAGGGATGCAGGATGGGAACCAGTGGATTAAAGATTGTGGTTCACTGGTTTTTATATTTCTCGTCAATCATTGAGGATTAAACAGTGCAAACCAGCGTGAAAGTTGTGTGTTCAAGTGCCAAGACATTGCCCAACAATTAATCTCAGTGAAACTAGTGTGTGCAGTGTCTTTTCTTTCATATCACACTCTCAGTTCAACTGGTACAAGATAACTGAGTCCAGTTTCTGCTCAGTCACATGACCTGTTGAAACAACTTTTGCACTTTTTTGTCTTTTTACACCGAGTGTTCTCAGGAGAAAAAACAACTTGGTGGATAAAATAAAAGAAGAGGACACAAAAATTAAAAGGATGTCATGAGCAGGCTGTAGGACAGTCTCTGTCAGTGCTTGACAATCCAAGGAAATCCTCCTGAAAAATGCTGCAAAGCATTCTGGGAAGTCTAATGATATGTGACACTTGGAATCCAAATCTTTCTTTTTCCTACTTCTATCCACTTGGTTGTCCAAAATACAGAGACGGTGATGGCTTCTGAGCGCTGCAGCAGAGAACTTCATTTCCCATGATCCTCTTCATTTAGGATCGCATTGAGCAACCGAGACTTGAGTCTTTTCTGAGACTCTGAAGAGAACTGTTTCAGTGTAAATGTAAATTTTGAAGACTTTGTGGTTGTGTGTGTGTGTGTGTGTGTGTGTGAGCAGTTCCCAGGCAGTGAGTGAAGTGTGTGTGTGTGTGTGTGTGTGTGTGTTTGTGTGACGATATGTGAGTCCAAGAGTTCGTTTACTTCTCATCTTCATCACCTTCACTCATGCTGCTCATAGAGGCTGAGGCTCCTTTAGGGGAGGTAGGGGGTGAGGGCCGTGCATTGTGCCAGCGGGTGGGGGGAGATGGGGGTGAGGGGGAGCGTAGAGGGGAGAGTTCCCTGGGGGGACTGTTGCAGGGCGACTCTCTGGGAGAGAGCGCGTAGGAAAGCATCCGTCCACTGCGCTCCTGAAACACCTGTTTCTGTAACAGGAAGAAAAGAAACATAAGCGCACACACACTGAGGAGCAGGTATGAAAAAGACACAACTTAAGGTGCATAAAAAAACATACAGCAACCACAAATAAGACAATTAAAAGTGGGTTTACAATTTTCAAATACCAGAAAATAACCCAAATTTAATCAAAATCTAACAACAATTAATATCTTGGAAGTTTAATAAGTAAAAATAAAGTTTTTGTTCATTTTATACAGAGATGCACTCAAAGAAGACGCTTCACCTCTTAAAGACTGGAGCCAAACAAGATTCTTACCCAGGTTCCATCAGGTCCAAACAGCTCCAGAAAGTTGCCGATAAACTCTCTAGATTTCTCTTCCCATTTCTGAATGAGGTCAGCGCTCTTCTCCTCCACACGATAAACAAAATGTTTACTCTTCTCTTCCACCGTGCGAACCTTCTCCTTCATTCGGTCCACCTGGTTCTGCAGACGGTACTTCTTCTCCTAATGGGATGGGATGTTGACACAAAAACCTCTATCATGAATCATCAGTTTCTTTATTCAACATTTAAAAGAGTAAAAAACCCGTCAAGCATGGTTCCGGTTTAGCCTAATAGTGAAAGTTTGTGCCCCATCAATGTCCAGTCGCTGCTATTTCAATAAAGGCACAAAACACATTATAAGAAGCAACTTCGTAACACATCAATATGCAGGCACTTTGGAGAAGTACAAACTATGCTGCTGTGAAAAAATAATCTTGTACAGGCACAGAGAAATTGCATGTCGTATGTATCTCCTCATGCATGGCTGCATAAATCATGAAAAAGATGTGTTTTTGCATGATTTTCTAAGAGTTTTTATAACATGCAGCTGGTACATTTGACTGACCCACAGTTTTGGGAAACAGTAACCAAAGTACTGATCTGGCTCTTACGTTGATATAGCTGACGTTTAGCTCCTTCGCTGTGTAGCCACGTTGAAGGTTACGTCTGGCGTAGACGTCATAGTCTCTGACAATTCTAGTTATTAAGTCAGATGTTGAGATTCCCTCTGTCCGCTGTGTGGGCACGAACATCCCTAGTATACACATGAAAACACTCAATTAGAAAACAGTATTTTTTAAAGTAAATCCACAATGTTTTTTTTTTTTTACGTCCTTTAGGTTTCAAACACTGACCTGCTTCCTTGATGTGTTTATATACGTCCTCACTTCCTGCTGAGGAGTATGGGATATCATCATGAGCCACAAAATCGATCTGAGAAACAATCAAAGGTCACGCACTGTATGGTTGAAAACACTGGCACACAAATGAGGTTAAAACAGGCACATGCACTTAGCACACATGTCAAAAATAGGATGTATGCAACAAATTTAAAGACCTAACATAATCAGGCCCACTAATTTGTAGATTTGAGGGAAAAAATGATGCCTTTTGGTCTGCAGGTCTATCTTTGATGACAAATGCTTCATGCACACTGATAGCAACCACACACACCTTGTGTTTTTCCAGGAACTCCGGCGTGAGAGTCCACGGTGCGTCTCTCAAAATCTCATCCACATAGCGACAGTGTCTTAGTGCTTCATAACGCTCAGTCTCCGTCATGACTGTGAATCCCTTGTATTTATGGGTCAGCTCATCACTACACACTGCCAAAGAGGAAAATAAAAACAGAAAGTTGTGTTTGAGAGAGTTGAGAGGTAGGATTTGTTTGTTGCATGTTATTTTGTAGCTCTGTCATACCTCCGACTATGAGGTAGGTGTTGGGGAAGAGGTTCTTGGCCTGCATGAGAGCGCGAGCATGGCCGGAGTGAAACAGGTCAAAGATGCCGTCTGCGTAGACTCTGACAGGTCGGTCCACTGTAAACACAAACACATACAACTCATGTACCAATTCTGAGAATAATCGCTTCATATTAAAGATGCCATCTCTTTTTTTTATCTATTTATTTATTTATTTAGGTTATTTCTTTATTTTTTCTGGCTTTTTATGCTTTTATTGTGAACCACAGGTTTATCACGTATCTATGAAGTTGATGCTAACTCATATGAGTCTCTCCTGCATATTAGCTGAAGTTTCTCACATTATCTTTCTTTGTCTTGGTGGCGGAGTCCTTCTTGATTAGCTCTAGTATGCTCAGTGAGTTTTTCAACACATGCACTTTTATCTCTTCTATCTCCGTCTATTCAGTGTTTACATTTGTCTATCTCCAATATGGCTGCGCATTTGGGTAACTACCCAAACTGTGACGTCAGTGCAAACACTCTGTAGGAGAGAGATTGTACTGTTGGTATCTGTAGTAAAAGTACAACTGTCCTTCCATTGTCTTTGCAATAGTATTGGCACAATTTGTAAAGTGTATTGTTGTATCTGTAGCCCAGCAGGAAGCTAACCATAGTGATAATGATACTCTGAGAACATTGGCTCAAGTAGCAATAGTAGTAGGCTATAACAGGAAAAGAAGTATCCATGCTAAAGGTAGCAAAACTAACAGAAGCATTAGCATCAGATGTATGGGAGCATGTTGTGAGCACAGTTAGCGGCTAAAGTTAAAACTGTACTGCAATGGTACAAGTAGCTAGCTTCAGAGTTTAGAGAGAAGTAAGTAGCACAGAAGTTTATTTAACAAAAAAAGGTATCACAATAAAGGAAGCAGCTGCCATAGCATTAGCATCAGACATAAAGTAGTTGTAGGCTTAAGTGTAATACTGTTATTGCTTCTTGGGTGGCATTATTATTACAGTAGGAGCTTCAAAGGTGAATAAGGAGTCAACTTAGGTGTAATAGTGGGGGAAACAGTAGAAGTAGCATTAGCATCAGTACCAAACTATGCAAGCAGACTAGTAAAACTAGTATGAGTGGTTGTGCTAGTTATACTGAACGCTGAGTAATAGTAGTTTTTTGGTAGGAGAGAGTGCTGAGTGAGTAACTGAAAAAGCAGTAAGGTTAACAGCAATGCACAAACAGTGGTAGAGAGGCATAAAAATAAAACAAGGCGCAAAGCAGGTACAGAGAAAGAAAATATCAAAGGATGTGATGAAGGTAACATAAGAAAAGGGAGAAACTGAGAAGAAAAACAAGCAGCAGAGGTCGGCTGTACCTGGGGTGCCTCTGCGGGCCTGAGCAATGGTGAGTTTCTCATGAGGGGCACGACATTCACAACTGGTCTCTCTGGCAAAGATGGCAGGTTCTGTCAGAGTCTGAGGGAAGAAAAATGAGACAGGGTTATAAAGCTAAAAAAAAATAGCACAAATGCTTATCATTGAGTAGAGGGTAAGTGTCTAATATTAGGTATTTAAATCACTGAGCACAGACACCATCCCCACTCCCCTCTCTCCACATTCAATCCTGTTTCAGTAACCTCCATTAAGATATTGATGACCACAGCTGACGCCTGTTTCATGTTGGGCCAATGTACTGAGAGAGGGAACGAGCTGCACTCAGTATTATTGATCACTCTATGTGTGTACGTGTGGGTTTGTGAGTAGTCTGTCTGTGTACTAACATGTGGCAGAAAACAGGAATGGAGTGATTGATCTGTTGTAGAAAAACTCTCAGGAAGTAGCCCAAAAAGGTCCAGAGAGGGGAAAAAGTACATATGAATGAGGCAGATGTAGAGAGGGGGAAACACGTCAGGACACAAGGAAACAAAGAGAGATGGAGAGTAGAAAGCATGTCGAAGCACATTTTGGGTTTAATCTAATTTTTTTATTACATTTTGGGTCATTGTTACAAATTGTGCTCTAACAAGTCTGCCTTAAATTTGTCTTTGTCTGCCATCTGTTGACTGCAGGAAACATCCACTGAATGTCATTCACACAAGTATAAGAGAAACAGAGTCTGCACAGAGAGGTAGAGAGTGGGAGTGTGAGAGGAGGATGATAAAATGGAAATAGAATCATTCTGTGGGGACAAGACTGGAAACTGACGTCAATATGTCCTCCGAGACCGGCAACAAAAACAGAGGTGACGACACGCTCCGTGGGACAGGTAGGGACAGAGTGAGAACCTCAGTTTGCTTTGGATGGATACGCAGATATTTGAGAAAAACGTCTCCAGCCCAGGGCAGAGGGGATGAATTAAGTTTTATTTCTGATGCTAAGAATTAAAAACACATATTAAAAAAACAACAGTATCACTTTTCTTTTCCAGAAATAAAAGTGTTTCCATTACAGTGCTCACTGTTAGTGTTGTTTTGAAAGGGATGATTTCTCCCACTGAAGGTTATTCAGAATTATAGAAAGACATTACTCAAAGAAATAAATGATTTTAAGACTGTTGACATTGTGTTGTCCTCTGTGCCTGAGAGGCAAAAACATGAGCTATGAACATTCTGCTGTTCTCACAGCGGTATCTCTGTCTGGACACTGAAGATGACATCATGACGTTGTTTTCCTCAACTTAATACTTCATGTTTTTAAATTATTTAATGAGAAAAGCCCACAAAAAACATGTATGTATTTCTGTATATTTTATGAGTTCAGTTTTGTGTTGTGTTCCTTTTATATGACTGCAAGCTGGCATAAGCCCTGTGATTGACTGGCGACCAGTCCAGGGTGTACCACGCCTCTCACCCTAAGACAGCTGGGATAGGCTCCAGTCACCTACGACCCTGAACAGGATAAGTAGGATAGAAGATAGGTGAATGAATGAAAGCTAGTATTAAGACGAAAGGACAGACAACAGCACACTTCTAGATTTTGGCATTAAAGGTCCATGAATATAAAAACTTTGTCTCCTTGTCAAAGCCGCTTGGAAACCCATTACAATCTGTGTTAAATGAACGATGTTACCTCTTAGTGTGGTGCAATTTGACAGTTTTCATTAAAAAATAGAGATGAGGTTTTATATAGACTGTGCCTAGTTATATAAATGATTAAATGAGATAATTTCAGGTGATCTAGAAAAAAACTGTGCTTGGAATTCTTTGATATAATTCATGATCATCCATCAATCTTTTCCATTATCTTTACCGTTCTTTCCTTTTAGAATCAAAGGGGCTGGACCCTGCCCCAGCTGTCCTTGGGCACAAGGCAGAGTACACCCATTACAGGTTGCCAGTCTGTTACAGGGATAACATTTAGAGACACAACCATTCTCTCACACACAATTACACCAACAGGAAATCTGGAGTGACCACTCAACACAGTGAGCCCGTTTTTAGACTGTGGGAGGAAGCTGGAGTACCTAAAGTGAATCCACGCATTTATTAATGCATGTCTTCTTTCAACAACTATTTTCACACATGCAATAATGAGGAAATTAAGTAAATACAAACAGAGAACAAGACTTGTCAGTGTTTTGACTGTAAAACATCACTTAAGGATGAAAAGCTCTTTTCGACTTTGCAAGATTGTTTAGTGAGAACGTGTCACAGTTTCACAAAACAAAGCGTTTTTGACACTAAGCTCATTTTGAAGGAGCTTAGTTTCAAAATGAACCCTTTAACGAATCTGTGAGATTACATTTCTAATTGTTCTAAAAACAGGGAGTACAAAGATACTTATGCTGCTGCCTGCCTTAAGTTGATGAATTACCATTTGACTTTCATTTTATTATACAAATTACTAAAAAAGGCAAAAAATTTGGGCTGCTGGAAATGAGCATTTTAGTACGGATGAGGGTATTAAATGATATAGTTACATCATGAAAGCAGGCATTATAATAAAGCAAGAGAGCTACAGCTTGAGGAGGAAAACTAAGATGGCATTAATTTTTTAACATCTGTCTGTATCTATGACCTGTTTAGCTTCCTTTCTTTCCCCAGTCAATAAATTTACTCTTACATTTTACCAGGTCAGTTGATTTTCACCCAGGTTGGAGCATTATTTAATCACAGCCATCAGAGCTACAACCTCAACTCCCATGATTCCCCGGGCATGGTGAGAACAGTGGAGTGGCCTCCAAACAGTTAGCACAGAGCAGATGGCAAAGCTTAAAGAGACTGACCAGTGGAGCACACGGGCCTATCAGGACGAGCGGTCAGTAAAGCTCTCTTTGGCACAAGTAAAGAACATCTGGCATAAGCAGGATTAAAGGCCAACAGGGACGCCGGGCATGAGAAAACATCAGCAGTGAAACCTCAGTTGACGAGAGGAGATGAAAAGAACAAGATGGAGCTAGTGGAGGAGCCAGGCGTGGATGCCAGGATGAGGGCTACACCAAAAACAATGGAGTCAGTATCCTAACCAAGGAGATCTGTCCTTACTGCCGCAGTGTCCCCTTAGCAAGACATTCATGCTACATTATCCACAGTGTGATCTACTCCTTCATCCAAACATGTCCACTCAGCATTCTGAGCAGACACATGCTATAGGGGATCTGTTTCGTAATAGGGGAGGAAGCAGGACCCTTTGTCTTCCTCTCCCTGTCACACACACTCTACTAAACACACACACACACACAACCAAAAAAAAAAAAAAAAAAATCACACTTAACTGCCCTACCGTCCGAGGATGGGGGCAGGTGTGTTCAAGCTCCTCCATGATTCCCTAAGATTCATGGGATGTGTCTGTTGTCCCTCTGTTATGTGACTCAGCATCAGTGAGACGATGCCTCTTTCCTCTCCTCACTGCTGTCTCTGTCTCCTTCCTCTGATTCTCCGCCCACTCTGTAGTCAGACTGTCTGCCTGCCTTTTCTCTCCTCCTCATCCTCTCTGATCCCTGATGCAAAGAGGATGGGGCAGTGAAGAGGTATCACTCTGTAGCCTCTTCTAAGTACGAAAAACGGAGGAACGTGGCCATCATTTTTGTAGAGAAAACCTTTCCTTTTTAATTTCAGTTTTAAACAAGTTGTATGTCTCTTGACTGTGTTAGCACATTAGATACGTGTTAAAACTAAAAACAGAAATGTTAGCATCTTAAGCTGGTAATGAAATAAACTGAATTTAATATTGATGCTCCCATTTGGCAGAGAAAATAAAACAATAGGTCATCAGTAAAGTGACAATTTTTTGTACATTTTTTTTTATTCTGTAATGACTATGACAAAAAAAATAGATTTGAAAATCTTTTATTCAAATGTAATTGGTAAATTGTCGAAAAATAAGAAGGTCCCACCCTCCTCCCCAGTAGCGAGTGAGACGTCGCTATATTAGACGATCTTATGAGCTCTCGCCATGGCGACGGAGAAGAGGAGAGTAAGGACCAATCAGAGACGAGCTACAGCAGCTCAGACAGTGGGGATTGGTCGAGAGGATAAAAACACCATCAGTGAGATGTTGTTGAAAATAACAGCTCTGTTTTGAACATAAGGGTTCTGTGAAGTGTGAATAAAAGTATAAGTAGAGTTGAAACATCCCTTACTCTGTCTGTGTATAACAAACCTCTAAGAAAAACACATAAACTTAAGTCGCTCTTCCTTTTAAAGACCATATTACACTCGTCGTAAAATTCACACAGTTGTTGTATAACGTATTAGTAGCCCATGTATTACGTCTTTTGTTTGGCTGAAGGCGAACAGCCTCTCTGGCCTCCTTTCATAATGTCAAAGTAAGAGCTCAGTAAGCGTAAACCATCCTTTTGTTGATAATGTTCTAAATAATTCGTCGGCCTTTTAAATACGCAGCGACACGATTATAAAAACGATAGACCCCTAACTTTGAAACTTTTTTAAAAATCTTACCTGCAGTGTTCCTCTACTGGCACAAAAAGACGCAACAGCTGGGCAACAGGAGTGCGTCCCGAGACGTCGCTGTTTCACCATGGTGTCAGAAAACAGTCGTTATGTTAAGTAGCCTACTTTTTGTACCACTCCCTTTTTTCTCTGTTTTTTTGTTTAGTCTGAAGCAGCAGATTCTTCAAGCTCCAGCACACCATGCGGATGAGCAGCGGGGCGACGACAGTCCGTCTGTGCAGAGGACCGATCAGCTGTTCACTGATGATGAGCTGAGACAACAGTAGGCCACGGTCCATTTAGCAGACCCTGCTGGAGCAGAGGAATACTGACCATACATTCAAGACCTCTATTGTCATGTTACTAGAGGATCTCATTTGTGCAACTGGCGTCCACATGAGAAAATGTCTTCTACACAACAAGTGACAATACAAGTTTTTGCAAAAATGAGAATGCTTACAAACAATATTTAACCCGTAAAACTTGTTACACTGCACAGAAATGTAGTGTTCATGAAGACAACACATGTATTGTTTTCCCATTGTTAGAGGCACTGTTTGCGTGTTGGCCCCAATCTGGGACAGCAACCTATTGTGTTCAGAAAAGGACAGCCACAGAAGCTAAAATCAGACGGATACATTGAAAAAGACAAAAATGGTCAAATCATACAAATTAGAGTTCGAAATTTGAGAATAAAATAGCAATTTCTTTTTTTTCTTTCTTTCTTTCTGTTTTTTTGAAGCAAAGAAACTACTTGGGCCAAATTATGTTACAATTTGTTTTTGTTTTATTTCTTTTACATGTACTTTTACATTACTTGCACTATTATGGATTTAATATATTTATATATTTATTGAAATCTTACACAGTGTCTCAGCTTTTTTTCGGAGTAAGAGTTGTTATCTGTAAATTGGACGTTGTTGTTTTCCTTTTCATAAGGACTTTTTTCTAATTATTGCCAAGTGGACGCTAAATTTGTCCAAAGAAGGGTGAATTTTCTGACTGTAATGTTTTTTCCAAGAAGTTGGTGAACTAATTTTATTTATTATTTGTTTGTATGTTGCAAATATAATCCATTTTTGTTTGTGGCATGCTGCTCAGTAAAAGATAAACATGCTTTTTATATTGAAATAATCTGTATGGGGCGCTGACAAAGGATTCATTTAACATTACTCCCACCATGTGGTGAAAACTAGAACTTTTAATATATTTTAATTGGCTGGCAGCACCGTGATGTCACTTCCTGCATATGACTTTCCCCGGGAAGATTATTTGGCGCGGGGCGCGAGCAGATAGACCAGTTGTTGTGTTGATCTTCCGTAGCCGCAAGAAAGCGAGAAGCTGACGTTTTTTTAATACACATTTTAAAGTAAAAATCATATGGCTCCAGTGTCAAACACAGACAAAGATATGGACGGCCTGGATGGCGGTGAGTTTGTGTTTGGTGTCGAGTGCAAAGAAGTTAGCTAACAGAGCAGCTAGCTCGAAACCACAATAGGACAAGTCGGGCCATGTTTAGCCAACACTGTATTCACATGAAATGAGTATCAGTTTGTCATTCAAGTGTTGAGTTTTAAAGCATTAAAACATGGCTAACATCCATGTATAAGCTAATTGTGGCTAATTGCTTGTGATGTTGCTGGCGTTTGTTGTTGGGTTTCTTTATTGTCCGTTTGAAGGTTATTCACAATATTTATGAAGCATCCCCTCGTGAAAGAAATACCTCAGGTTTAAAGATTAGAAGTAATGAAGTGATGAATAACTCCTGAAACGATTCCCCGCAATAAGTCACAAGCTGGGATCAACCTTCAGTGCTGCACCTTACCTGTGTCGATGACATCCGTATGACAATGTGCGCTTCATAGATGATGGAGGGGACGCTTGTGGTCTGGCGAAGTCTCGCTCAAGACGAGAGAAGAGGGAGAAGGTCGGGAGGAAGTCTGCACTGGAGCAGCTCAAGAAAGCAAAGATGGGGGAGAAGATCAAATATGAGGTGAGAATAGAAAAATATGTATGTCTTAGAAAGCTTTTTAAACCTGAGCATTTCTATCCATTATTCTCCTTTTGAGCTCACCTTTTTAGAATAATTCTGTGCACATAAAAGAGAAACTTAAGTACTAAATAAAACAGAAATGCAAAGGTAATTTGCACATGCTCATCTTCATGTTCTCCAGGTCGAGGAATTCACAAGCGTGTATGAGGAGGTGGACGAGCAGCAGTACTCAAAGATGGTACGAGAAAGACAAGAGGATGACTGGATTATAGATGATGGTATGTTTTATTCTGCGGCATCTTCACAGGAAATATGTTTAAATGAAGGTCTGATATGGAAGCTTCTCTTGTTTTGTCTTTGTACAGATGGTATTGGATATGTGGAGGATGGAAGAGAAATCTTTGATGACGATTTGGATGATGACATCGTGGAAAAAAAAGGTAGGCTTTCATATGTTTCATGAATATAAAGGTAGATGTGAAGTGTGAAACAATGTAGAAGAAAAGTTTTGATCTTGGTGAAACATTTTGCGTGTCAATATCAATGTGTGCAGGAAAACCAGGTGCTAAAGGAGCGGACTCGAAGAAAAACGTGAAGAAATCTGTCGTAGCGAAGCCCAACACGATTAAGAGTCTCTTCATGAACAGCAATGTCAAGAGGCCTGCTGAGGTTTGTTTTGACAGACGTCTCCATGAAAAGCTTTGGCTGCAGGCCTCTCTTTGTTCGTCATAGCTGATCTCAACTTTTTAAAAAGCTAGCTACAGTTTTTTTTTCTCCTTGTATTCTGAAAAATGAAAGTTTTGTCTCCTGCAGAAAGACGTGGACCTGTCCAAAGACGACCTATTAGGAGACATTTTACAGGATTTGCACTCCGAGGTTGGTACAGTTGTACGTGCACAATGTAGACGTTCAACAGACTTTGGCAGACTTTGTGTGTTATGAGAAAGTGGCACTTATGGATATTTATTTCCTCTCTTGTTCCAGAAACCTGCGCTCCTGACGCCTCCTCCAGTTGTGACTCTAAAGAAGAAGAAATCTCTTGGATCACCTATGAACCCCTTTTCCATCAAAGCTCAGACACCAAAGGTTTCACTTCATTCTGTCCGTCACAGCCTCAAATAGTTTGACAAGACACCACTTCACTGGCTTGTTGTTGAAATATTGAACTTTACATCTGTAATACCAGGAATCACCCAAGGGGAAAGTTATCAGGCCGCCTCCTTCCAACCCAACCCCGTTGTCAGCAGTTTGCCCCCCGTCACCCCCGCCAGCTCTTCCCGTGGAGAAGCAGAGGATAAAGGTGGAGGAGCAGGAGGAGGAAGGTAAGAGGCAGTATGACCCTGCTTGATTTTATCTCTGTTTACCTAGTTATTGCACCTCACCTTTCTTGCATCATGTTTGTCAGTGAGTGACTCGATGGGGTTTGATGGGGTGGACTTTGACGAGCCGATGGAGGTGGAGGCTCTGGAGGTGAAGCCTGTCATCAAAGAAGAGGCAGAAGCTAAAGTAGCAGCTATGCCAGTAAAAGCAGAAACTAAAAGAGAGCCTGAGGATCCTGTTCTGCTGTAAGTATTTGGTTGCCTGCCTCTGGGAGATATTTAAATAGTACACATGTAATAGCAACAGCTAACAGCGATCTCATAGATGTAGCTTAATTTTAACATCATCCTGCCTTCTTCTACCCGTTTCCAGATCCAGCAGACTCTCATCCTGGGGTCAGGAGGAGAGTGGAGCCAGTGAGGCTCCAGCAGAGGTTCAGGTGGACTCCAGTCAGCTCCCGCTTGTGGAGGGGCCTGATGGGGAGCAGGTTTTCCGCTTCTATTGGTTGGATGCCTTTGAGGATCCCTACAGCCAACCAGGTAACCCTCTGTCACACGTCAAGCTGATAATAAGTTTTTTCATTCGTCAAAGATCCCGTTTAGATCGGTGGAGCTCTTTCTGAGGTTTTAACTCTGCCTCAGGTGTGGTGTACTTGTTTGGAAAAGTGTGGATTGAGTCTGCAAAGTCTCACGTCAGCTGCTGTGTCAGTGTGAAGAACATTGAGCGGACCATGTACATCCTTCCCCGTGAATATGTAAGACACTTTGCTGATGGTATCATTACAATGGAAGGTCTTCGCTGTTGAAATGTGGAGATAAAGTTTTAGAATGTCAACCTCACCTCACTTCAATCTTTACTGTCCTTAATGTGTGTTTATATATAGCACGTGTACCTCCCTTTTAGAGTGAAGGTATTTTTTAATAGTGTGTCTTTCTTCACATGACCAGAGAGTGGATCCAAAGAGCGGGCAGGTTTCTGAGACTCCTGTAGGGATGATGGACGTCTACCAAGAGTTCAATGAGCTGTCTGAGAAGTTCAAGATCATGAAGTTTAAGTCAAAGGTTGGTCCTAGAAGTGTTTTCCAGGCTGTGCAGTGTGGCTCCAGGAAGATAAATGTGTGACACCAAAACGTGTGTCTCTCTGCAGAAAGTGGAGAGGAACTATGCTTTTGAGATCCCTGATGTGCCCACTCAGAGCGAGTACCTGGAAGTCAGATACTCTGTGAGTAGATGCACCAAATCGCAGCCTGCTTTTTTTATTCTATTCTATTCTATTTATTTATCAAGCTGTTTATTTTCATCACATAAATATGGTTTTGCAGGCTGAGTTCCCGGCGCTCCCTTCAGACCTCAAGGGGGCGACGTTCTCCCACATTTTTGGGACCAACACTTCGAGTCTGGAGCACTTCCTCCTGAGCAGGAAGATTAAAGGACCCTGCTGGTTGGACATCAAGACGCCACGTAAGACTGATAAAAGAGATCACCCATAATGCATTTCTTTTTGTATTCCAGAGATGTTGGACTCACATGTCCTCTTTGTGTCTGTGTCAGAGCTGAACAGCCAGCCGGTCAGCTGGTGTAAAGTGGAGGCTCTGGCTCTGAAGAGCGATCTCATTACTGTTGTCAAAGACCTGTCGCCTCCACCTATTACCATAATGTCCATCAGTCTCAAGACCGTCCAGAACCCCAAAACACACCACAACGAGGTCGGGTCTTCTGTTCTTTTTTCATTTTAAAACATGTTTCTCGTTTTATTTTGTGTTGCTCTCAGACAGACGGACATACTTGTGGATGGGGATCTAATTCTTAGATTTTTGTCTACAGATCGTGTCCCTGGCTGCGTTGGTCCATCATAACTTCCATATGGATAAAGCTCCTCCTCAGCCTCCGTATCAGACTCATTTCTGTGGCAAGTTATTGATGCTCATAAATGAATTTCCAGTCCTAGAGTGATCATGTTGCTGGTTTTTAATATTTAAGCAGATCATGTTTATAAATAAAAGTTTAAACACTATATACGGTTAATGACACTTTTTCCTCCACAGTTGTGAGTAAACCAGCCGACTGTATCTTCCCGTATGATTTCAAAGATGTCGTGAAGAAGAAGGTGAGTCTGTTGTCCTCTCATCCACAAGTATTGTCCTTAATTTCCCGGCTTATTTCCAGCGTCCTCTCATATGATGCTGGGTTTTGAAATAGCCTTTAAGGACTGAATAAAATAACTGGGGATGCACTGAAATTTTGGCCACCGAAAATTTTCAGCCGAAACTGTCCCAAAAGTGCATTTTTGTTTTTTGCCTGAAAAACTTTCATCACCGAAAGACCACGGCCGAAACATCGCTACTAAATGGATTTTAACAATTATAAAGTGTCTTTGAGTTTTGAAAAGCGCTATATTAATAACATTTATTATTATTATTATTATTATTATTATTATTATTATTATTATTATTATTATTATTATTATTAATAATAATAATATTAATATTAATATTAATAATATTATTAAAAGAGCAGTAAACAAATGGAAACCCAATAGGCAATTTCAAAAACTGACAAAATGACAAAAAAATTGATAAGATACCCAATTTAGTTGATTGGTAGAAAATTAGACCACCCATGTGCACGTTACTGTGCTTTAACCCATGTGAATGTGTAACCATGCAGGTTTACATCTTTACAATATTGGATGAAGTTTGCTATTTTAAATAGTTTTGATTTTGGAAGACATTTTGTGGCCCCCATCAGCGTTTTATGACAGGTCTTGACCCTCACTTTGGGACCCGCTACTTTAAAGAAAGGTATCTTCAAATTAACACAAGATACTTTTGCACAAATGACAGAAAAACTGTGGAGAAGAAACTATTCCATCCATTGCACACAAATTTACAATTTTTTTTCTTACTGGTTTTGAAAGTATTAGTTTTAGTAAAGCCTTTTTCCTCGATATAAAATAACTGATGAGGCTCTTTCTTTCTTTCTTTCTTTCTTTCTTTCTCAGAATGGAAAAGTGGAAATTGCCGCCACAGAGCGAACTCTGCTTGGCTTCTTTCTGGCCAAGATGCACAAAATCGACCCTGATGTGCTTGTGGTGAGCAGAAACTCCTGAACTAACAACTTATTTCACGAGTGTTTCATCAGGTTTACAGGAAGGATTCTGTGTCTGTGTTATTCTTTGTAGGGACACGACATCTTCGGCTTCGACCTGGAAGTGATTCTTCAGAGGATCAGTTTCTGCAAAGTCCCCCACTGGTCTAAGATTGGCCGACTTAGAAGGTCCAACATGCCAAAACTGGGGGTAAGATGAAAGTACTTTTTAGGAAATGAGGTTTATTTTGACTTTGTATGAAACATCACCTGTTTGTTGTCGTCTTACTCAGGGTCGCGGCTCCTTTGCGGAGAAAAGTGCAACCTGCGGCCGTCTGGTCTGTGACGTGGAGATCTCAGCCAAGGAGCTGATTCGCTGTAAAAGTTATCACCTGACTGAGCTGACTGCACAGGTGCTGAAGATGGAGAGGGCGACCGTCCCTCAGGAAAACATCAAGAACCTCTACAGGTTTGTTTGTCTTTAAAGGGACAATCCACCCAAACGAGAGAAACCCAGATGAGTAGATAACTACGCAGAGAAGTCTCATGATCATGACGTCAGAGTGTGTTTTTGTGCTTCAGTGACTCTCCTCACCTGCTCTACCTGCTGGAGTTGACATGGATGGACGCCAAACTGATCCTCCAGATTATGTGCGAGCTCAACGTGCTGCCGCTGGCTCTGCAGATCACCAACATCGCCGGCAACGTCATGGTAAAACTCAACACTTAACGTCCACAGTGATGATGTCTTTGATATAACACAAGAAACACAGTTTGCAGTTAAAACACACTGTGGCTCTGTGATTTCTCTTCTACCCGTTTTTTTTTTTTTTTTTTGGATGAGGAATTTGAAACACTCGTGACAAAAGAAGCTAGGATAGCAGATCGTTTTGAATTCCAGGCAGAAGCTTTTCTCGTTTATTGTACAGAAAATTGAACCCAGAAACAAAACAGTTTGCAGACAAAAGAACATTTTGTTCTTTTATCAGTGAAGGAAAATGCTTGAAGCTGTAAATCTTTAAAGGAATCATCAAGGCTTAGAGACTGTTTCAATCAGTCATCGCTGAGGCTGTGAGGGAAGATGACTTCAGATAGTCAGACATGCTTTAGGTTGGATCAAGTCGGCTTCACCCTTAAGCCTGATTTATGCTTTAGGCGTCTGAGAGGTTCGTGTGTTCGCCCCGTCGTGCGGTCCTTTAACAAAATTTCTAACTTCCAAGTGATTAACAATTCCTGGCGTGACATTTCGGCAAAACTTGGCAGAGGAGAGGAAGTTGTGTACATTATTTTCGGTTGGTTTAAAACTGTGGTAGACATTTGTTTGTGATACACCGCCCCCTGCAGTTCGGAAATGGACGCCGCACGGAGTGTAAAAAAAGAATAAAAGCCACATGTGGTGTCTTGTGCGTCCAACTTCCATGTGTCACTTTCGTGCGGAAAGCATAATCAGCCCTTTAGTGGTCGTCATGTGTCCCCCTCATCATCTGATTCCTTCTTGTTCCTCGTTCTGCAGTCTCGCACTCTGATGGGCGGTCGCTCCGAGAGGAATGAGTTCCTGTTGCTTCACGCCTTCCATGACAAAAACTACATCGTCCCTGACAAGCCGTCCTTTAAGAAGGCCCAGCAGGAAATGGTAAAGCTACACAAAACCATGTTGTTCTGCGTTTTATTTTATTTTTAAGTTTGTGTCTATTTGACGGATGTATTCTGTATTTTGATCCTGAATGTTTCCTGTATCCCAGGCTGACGGAGATGAAGACGTGGATGCAGGGAAAGGCAAGCGGAGGAAGAAGGCAGCGTACGCTGGAGGTCTGGTGCTGGACCCAAAAGTTGGTGAGTCTTTATTTATAAGTTTGAAGTCTTCTTCATATTTTATCTACGGTATTTATATTCTCCATAAACACCTTCACCCCTCTCTCTCTCTCTCTCTCTCTCTCTCTCTCTCTCTGCAGGTTTCTATGACAAGTTTGTGCTGCTGCTGGACTTCAACAGTCTGTATCCCTCCATCATCCAGGAGTTCAACATCTGCTTCACCACTGTGCAAAGGGAGGCTTACAACGCGAAAAAGAAAAATGAGGTGTCTGTGCGTTTGTTGATAAAAATCACAAATTAATTGACACAAAACTGGCCACAAACTGTCTGTGATCTTACCACAATTTCTTGTTTCTAGGACGAGGAGTCAGAAGAGATTCCTGAAATTCCCGATCCGGACCTGGAGATGGGAATTCTGCCTAAAGAAATCAGAAAGTTGGTGGAGAGGCGTCGACAGGTCAAACAGCTGATGAAACAGCAAGACATTAACCCAGACCTCTACCTGCAGGTCAGACACACACAAACACACACACGCAATTTGTATTTCCAGTGGTAATTTTTTCCTGGTTTGATAACTTAAATTGGGATGACAGTCTAGTTTCATAAAGAAATGGTTTATGAGTTTTTATCTCTCACATGGCTCCTGAAGATTTGTCACTGTCCTGTAAAAATGTGGATAAAGGTTCAACAGATGCATCAGTGGTGTTTGAAAAAGTCGCTGATTTTGGAGTCACGACTCAGTTTTTGGAGCAAATTTGATCTTGCATCCAAAAAGATAAAGATACTAAACACAGCTGTGTGTAACCATTTAACCAGACAATCCATCCATAAACTGATTATTCAGGAGAGTGCGGCGCTTACTTCTGTTTCACCTAATTTGAGTGCGTCTCTCTTTCAGTACGACATCCGTCAGAAGGCTCTGAAGCTAACCGCTAACAGCATGTACGGCTGCCTTGGATTCAGCTACAGCCGCTTCTACGCCAAGCCGCTCGCTGCTCTGGTCACACACAAGGGGAGAGAGGTGAGTCACACCAACCGACTGAATGCAAAAAGGACGCCCTCTGACGCCCTATACAGATCAAATTAAATTAAAAGATGACACATATATGTATGATGGTTTAGAAAAGGAGGCTGAACAGTAACAGTCTCAAAACGTAGAAAGATATCACTTACACTCAATTCCTCTTCCTTCTGCTGCCCTCATCCACCATCCTTAATGTCATATTACTCATCATTAATACTCAAACACTGGAGTGAAAAAGGGACTACATGCTAAATTAGACAAGTAACCAAAGGAGACTTCTTATCAAAGAAGAAAAAGAAGAAACATGTAAGTGCCCCTTTTAGCCCCAAGCCCATAAGAGTTTGAACAATATGCAATATGTTGATTACAAACGAAGGCAACAGCTTAAATGTTGAAAACAAACAAAAAGATTTTGTTTTATTTTTCACAAATGTTCATTTTAAATTCAATGACAACATGTTTCACAACTAAACTATTAAAGGTTCTCAAAAGAAAAGATGGTCAGAGATTCACCGCTCCACGAGAGACCGGGTGAGCTTATAGTTAAACAATCTCAGAATGATGTTTGTCACTGTGAAGTTAGAAAGAATTTGAGGATTTCATTGAATTTAGTACAAAGTTTCATTGAAAGGTTTGGAATTGGTGAAAAACAGATATGACTCTGCAGTGGAAGTGACCTCATGGGCTCAAAATCAGATCCATAAATCATTCTGTTTATGAGCCGAGGGCAAACCATGCAGGGATGTGCCGTGTATCGATTAATTGGAATTTAAAATTTCAAAATGAAGATTTGTTTTCTTGCCTCAGTCCAATTGTAAGTTGTTGCAATGTTTAAAAAAAATGTAGTTTTCATGATGGTGGGCCCTGTCAGGTTTTGCACAAGGACTTTTAAAGGCTTGTATTTGTTTTT
Source organism: Labroides dimidiatus (assembly GCA_030710495.1). Lineage (NCBI taxonomy): Eukaryota > Metazoa > Chordata > Actinopteri > Labriformes > Labridae > Labroides > Labroides dimidiatus. Next base: position 13,188,128 of record CM061161.1, read on the forward strand.
TTAACTAAGATCAAATATTGATCAGAGAATGAAGGTGAAAATACTCAATACCTTCAGTGTTTATGTCAAACATGCCTACGTTTTAACTAAATAACATTTTATGACCCACACTTTAACTTTAAGAGGGAAAATCTCTTTGGTTTGAGAAAATGTTTTGACAACATCGAGGCAAAACTTGACTCATGTCATTTTAGTATCACTGGGAGTGTTTGTGGGGGTATTTTGAGAGGGAAAAAAATCAATTTAAATTGTGTGTTGTGGAAAAAAGAAGGGATTTTATTTTTGGGCCGTACCGTCCAGCCCTGAAACCATATCTACTGCAAGAAGATACCAAAGTATTTTACAGTGTATTACAACATTTCTATCTTGTAGTAAAATCCAGGATCTCTTTAACAAGGGTGACCCGGCCAAGAGGTCAGCAGCAGATGCCATAAGAAACGGTTGCGAGGACGTGACAGTCTGGCTTTACATCATAGTGTTTTCAGTTAAAGGTGCAGGAGCTGTAACGTGACGATTAGAATTTTAAAAGCACAGTTGGATGGTTTCACGCTGCCTGTCCCTCAGGATAAAGTGGGAGGCTCTAAGTGGAATACGCTTTACTAACTCGAGGAGCAGATAAAACAAATGTAGTGCAAGAACGCATGAAACGTTCTCCTCCTTCAAGTGCTCTGAAATATGTCACTAAAATCAAACTTGTATAGAGCAGGTAATAAAATGGTAATGTTTTCAGTTTAAACATTGATGAGTATTTATTTATTTTAAAATTAATTATAAGATTTGAATGGTTTAGACCATATTTCACTGTCTAAACTCTTGTACCTTTAAGATGAAATTTACATCCACAAGAGGGCAGTGAAAGATCAGTTTCCAAGTCTCGATTTTCTTTTCTATTTTTTTTTATCCTCAATTTGAATCTGCTTCCTCTTGTCTCACATTTGTCTCTCATCATCTTGACAGAATGATCTATTTTACCACAGGCACCCTTGTGCTCTAAATATGATAATTCCTGTAACTGTGATAGCACTACTTTCTGTGATATCAATAGCTCCCTGTAAGTATTTTCCAGTAACAGAATCCCACAGCACACACATGAAGCTCTCATTCAGTCCATGTAAGACACATGACTTCCTTCAGCACACTCCAACGGAACAACGTGGGCGTGCACGGTGACTGATCAGTGCGCAGAGGCATGTGTGCAGCATGAGATAAATGGCTAAACCTGGTATTGTAACTGAACGCCACAGACACGCTCTCTCTCACCACGTCCCTGGTAGTACTCATGTTCGTTTAATGAGCTCTAACAGTACACATCCTCAGCCGAGGCGTCCAGCTTTGCCTCAGGGGACTCCTTCATTAGAATCCTCTTACACAGGCATTGTGCTCCCTAATAGAGGGCAGGGCAGTAACTCAGAGTGTGTGTATGTTGTTTTGTCAGCCCCTCTGTGCCTCCAGTCTCACTCGTTGTTGGGCTGACAGAGCTACATTGTAAAAGGTGAACATTTGATTCATCGGGACAGGTGGGAGTCTCTCTCCCTCTAGACTTACCGCTGGAGGTTGGACGGGTTAATTACATTTTACCTTCTTACAGCTTCAGTTTGATACAGGAAGTGCTGCAGGTTAAGCTGAAAATATCTAGATTGTTAAGCAAGTGTGTGTATTCCCACTGGTTAAGGTCTTTAAATTAATAGAGTTTATTACCTGTGGGCTTAAAAGATTTATTTTACTCTGTAGCAGCTGAAAGTTTCTCAAAACTGACAAAGTAACACGGAATGTCTTTCAGTTTTCATCAGACTTTTTTGTTTGTACAGAATTTTTTTTTTTTTTATTGGTGTACGCTAAAGTCTGCTGAGTAGTTTGAGATGTTGCTGTTTTTCTCACCTTCAGCGTTTACTCACCTGAGAATTTGTATACATCATGCACGTTCTCTCTCATAAGAACATTCTGTTGGAATGATAAAAGTGCAGGTCAATCCAATATTGATAAATATTTTTTTAAAGAATCAATTCAACCTTTATTTGAACCAAGAAATCCCATTTAGATTGAAGATCTCTTATACAAGAGGAGACGGGACACACACGACACATCATGGGGTTATCACAGGTTTAAAACGATGAAATATAAAAACATCCATCTATACATGGGTGTGAATTATGGTAGAAAGATTATCTCTTGTTGTAAATTACATTCACGTTTGTTTCAGACAAATAGAAGCTGAATCCTAAAGCATGCTGAAACTTAAAATACATGTAGTAAAGAGGAAAAAAAAAGTCAGTTTTTGGGGACTCCCAGAAAGAAAATCCTGTTATCAGTCCAAAACAGACTCTAAAAGTTAGATCAGATATCAGTGACACAGGAAGGTTCATTGGACAGATCTATTCCATTCAGTTCTATGCTCTTCTGTGTTTACATCAACCATACACGTTTTTCTTTTCTGTTACCGTTTACTTTGAAACTGCTGAGGTTTACAGTTTAAGTGTAATTCCTGTTAAGATTTACTTACCACACATATACACATTCATAATCCTGTAAAATAATAATACTACAGTCAGTTTAAATGTAGTTTCATTTCATTTTGGTTTTCAAATTTATGAAGCCTGGAATTGCCAAACACTGTTTTCAGTCTCATGCTGACATCTCATTAAGAAATGGAGGAAGTTAAATTAATGCTGGTCTCAGATCAGTATTAGCAGATACCAAAGCCAAGGTAAAAGTAGGACTGGTGCTTCCCCGGGTACTGTCCTCCCGACTAAACATTTTTATAGCTTTCAGCAATGTAAACTATTTATGCATATGTGGAGCTGTTTCTAGCATTTTAAACCAAATTTTACACCAAGTGACACTTTAGTGTCAATAAAGCAGTTGCTTGACATTGTTAATGTTATCATCAAAGTGCCATTGCTTTCTTTTTATTTACACATCCTGCCAAGGCTGACAACTGTAGTGTCGACATTATTACAGTAATTTACATTGAAATATGTTTGAATCATTTGATCAAAAGGTCGTCTTTAAGACCTGAGCACACAGCGTGCTCAGCACATAGCTCGGACCTGAACCTGTTGATGCAGGAGGGGATCCCACTCAGCACAATCTTAGTGTTTTGTTTACTTTGTATCCATGATCCTGGATGAGCATCTATTTATAATACAGGTTGTGTGTTTGGGCAACGAGGGAGTCCCACTGTAAATAAGATACTGTAAGTAATGTTGTTGAGGTTCTTTTGGCTGAGCCTGACCAACGTAAGATTTTCAAGCTGATTCGGTTTCAGAATGGAAAAAATCACAGATTACACACATTGTGGCAGATGGAGTTAGAGGAGTTACAAAGCAACATAATGTTGGAGCTTTTCATTGGCACTTTTGTGACTGTGCGGTATTACATTACTGAATTTACCTAATAATTAAAGTTTAAGTTCTCATTGTTTCTTTTCTTTTAAACTTTAATAAAACTGCCCGCTTTGTCTCTGCTATCCGGCCATCACTCTGGCCCGTGTACTGTACTGTAGCCAAGGCTCAGAGGCAGAGAGCAACATTTAAACACCATGAGGCCCTTTTATTGAATTTGTTTGGAACCCTGAAGTTAACCAGCTGTAAGCCAAGTAGTTCTTGGTAGTTTCCGACTGCAGTGAGCCAGAAAGGCCAGCTGGCATTGATGGCGGGGTTTGTAGTGTATTTGCGGGTATTGCCGTTTTCACCCCCGCCCCCATTTTAATCGTCACATTTGCACTCTACTTTCATATCATGATTTAGGAGGCTTTTTTTTTTGTAATTGTAACACGTACACCGACCACTACTCCTCCCCCCCGGTGTAAATCCTGCCCCCAAAGCTCCTTCATCCCTTCATCTGTTTGGATGAATGTGCATGTGTCCTCTGTATTTATTGATTGGCTTAGCTCTCATCTTTCTCTCACTCTCCTTTTAAATTGGGGCCTAACCCCCCTTGTGGCAGGACAGGGTCAGGCTGAGGTGCTGCAGTGCTTTCTCAGCCCGTGGAGGGTTCAGATGAAGGGGATGACAGCCCCTCAGCGGTTACTCTTCTGATCAGACTTGCCAAGTTACGAGAGGAAAGCCCCCTCCCCAATCACTTAACTCCCCTCCTGACTCTTGTTCGGTTTCTTGAGTATGTCTTGCATCTCTGTGTCTCCATGTCAGGATGTACATGTGTCTATGAGCACAAGTGCTACTGGCCGAACTCTGCCCTTTGTCGGGGAGACCATTTGTTGTGGCCCTACTCTGTCCTGGTATGTGTGGGTATTAAGGGGGGGATGATGGGTATTAAGAGGAAGGTGAAGGTTTAGGATTACACTGCAACAGATTGATGTCCCCCTCAACCCCTCAGCGTTATTTTGGGTTCTTTTGTATGTTGGCCAGAACAGTTGGGTGCAGAGAAACAGATCTACGAAACACAGGCAGCAAACACGCATGTGGTTATAATAGACTGATAAAAGCCTTTTCTGTGGGAGGAAGACTTTCATTGACCACTGCCTGCTGGATGAAGGATCCCCGACTTCAGCTGACAGATTAAACAAATTAAACCTTGAGATTAACGGTTTTCCTGATGGCGCTTTTTGTGGGGCAAAGATCAGCAGGTGGAAAAACTCTACAGCATTTGGCTGCTTGTTGGTGTTAATTTCTGGTGGATGGTGTTAATGTTGCTCGTGAGAGTCATAACAAATAAAGATTTCGTTAACAGTCAAGGCCACCATCAGTGTTAATTTAGTTTACGAGAATTACGACGATAATTGCCAACAACCTTTTTTTTTCCATGGAAAAGACATGATGGTGAAGAGCAACTGTGGTTCAGTGGTAGAGTCGTCGTCTCTCAGTAAGAAGGTTGAGGGTTTGATTCCCAGCTCCTGCAGTCATGTGTCAAAGTGTCCTTGAGCAAGACGCGAACCCTGAATTGCTCCCACTGTTGATCAGTGGTGTGAGAATGGGTATGAATGGTTTAGATCAAACTGATGGTCCCTATCATTGAATGTTCTACCATCAGTGTGTGAATGTGGTGTGGATGGGTGAATGAGGCTAGCAGTGTAAAGCGCTTTGAGTGATCAAAAAGTCTAGAAAAGCGCTACACAAGTACTGGTCCATTTACCATTTTAGCTAAAATACATCACTTAAAATAATAAAACTGATGTTTTGGTAAAGCAAATGTCAGCATTGGATCATTGAACATCCAAGATCTGTATTTTGCTACTGTGCATCCAATCTGTTTAAATACAGTTCAGAGGGTGCTGTGTTGGCTCGGTCCCTTGCCCAAGTGTGCCACAACCAGAAACTTGGTAACACCAGTATATAATATTTGTCCCATTTTGCCGCTATCATCTTTAAAGTTCAATAGCTCAACAGTTCCTTTTCTAATGCTCAGTGTAGCTGAAGAGAAGAACTTTTACAGTAGTAGATGAGTTTTTTTCTGTGGTTTATAGTTGCTAGCAGGATTGCATCCACATAAGGAAAACAAAGCACTAGAAAAGCTACACATTAGCACAGAAACTGCACATTGTTGAATTTGCTGAGTGGCAATTGTCCTGCAGGAAAATAGGCCCCAAAATATTCTGCATCTCCCTGCAGTTGTGTCGAATTCTAAGAAATGAGTTTCATTGACCAGAATGACTAAATGTGTTGAATTCAGCAAGCATCAAAAGGACAGTGAAAGAACGGTTATGTTATTATTTTACCAGAAGTTTCTGCATAGTTTTCCTTTGGTTTCATAAGAAATAAAGGCCCGACCCCCCCTCCCTATTTGTTTTTATAGCAGACACATTTTAAACATTCTCTTGTAGCTGAACTCGACTGGAAGATGTTTGTGTGTGTTTGTGTGTGTGTTCGTCCTTCTAATCGAGTGATGTTAACAACAGAGGCAGGTGGAAGCCGCTGATTATTGCGGAACGCAGATTGGTTCCACCTTTGACCCTTTTGCCAGCAAGTCTGACAACCATTAGCAGGTGTGTGTGTGTCTCCGGACGGAGGACGACTCCTGAAAGCCATTCTGCTGTAATTGAGTCTCCGTCCTTGTGTTTAAAAACAGCCTGACAGGAGCTCGTAGTTGACATTATTGGATGGCATGTGGAGTGAAGGATAGAAGCGGGCTTGGGTATCAGAGCCGAGGGTGTGGAGAGGTCAGAGTTTGGCTTAGGTTAAACCTCTGTGTGTGCGAGGGTGTGTGCCTGTAATGAAGTCTAAGTAAATATTGTTGCCCCCGGTGTCCCTCTTTCAGGTTCTGTATCATTCCTCTTGTCTCAGGAATCACAAATCATTTCCCAGAATAAGACACGAGAATACCTAAAGCACCCGATCATGTCTCAGCGTTGTGTGCGCCTGTCAGCCTGCAATGAGTAAATACTGCTGTCCCCATTTCTTTCATTCAGCCTCTCCATCTCTGCTGCTGTCTGAGAATCACAGGGGTCATTTTTACATTTCCCCGAATTAGACGTAAGAATACATAAGCCTGCCTACGCTGGTGTGTGTGTGTGTGTGTGTGTGATCACATGTACGCATAAATGTCTGGGGAAATGACGGCTGCATGTTTCCAGGCTTCTGTAGTCCGCTCAAAGAGCCGGCTTAACTCCTGTTAGAAGTGGACTTAACAAATAGTCACATGGGAGCAGTGCGGCTATTTTGGCTTCATTAGCTTGTCTGTGAGGGCTGACAGTGGACAGGACAAGGTTTCAGAATCCAAACAGCGACTTTAGTAACACCTACTAATGAGGCCATGTGAGACCGGGATAATAGAAGGGATTATAATTGATTTTGGATTGATTTGACACACGCTGACTTCATTAGGACTGCTGATAGAGCTGTAAATGAGAGGACAATTAGAGGATGGTTTATGATGATTTGGCAAGTAGGTATTGTGCTGTATATGATCAGTTCTATCTATGAACCTGAATCTCTGGTCTGTTTAACTACATTATACGAGTCTTATGGGTATCAGAAGATTAACTGTTTAACTTCACAGCTGTTAAATACTTCATAATTTCTTTTTGTTCCATGAAGATATAAACTCTCTCTCCTGGGAAATCAAAGTAAATCAGGCCTTCTGTCTTTGCTCTGTGTTTGGTTTTTAATGGCCCCTAAATACAAAACTTAGTCAACTTGGAAAAAAAACTTTTGCAGTTAAAATTACAACCCCTTATTGACCAATCAGCTGGCAAATAGAAAAAACATGGTACTAATAATTGGCATTTTAATTTCTTTCAGTGTTTTTGTTTTAGGCCTGAACAGCAAATCAGGCTCATGGGCACTACGGATCATCCGGTCAATTTTGATATAGAACACAATACACTGACTCCTGACCCTTTTTTAGATTGTTTAGATGAGAAGTGATCATTAATCGCTAACACAGTTAACAACAACAAAACGGACACATTTTAGCGATCCTAGTTGTTAAAGTGTTGAAAGGCCAACAAAGCAGAACAGAGGCCTGTACGACCAAGCTGGATTTCTCTTATCAAGCTAACTCCAGGCTTAACCCTGGATTTTCCGTCCTACGACACTGGTTCACTTCTTACCAGGATAAATTACTGTGGTAACTTATGCTGAATGGCTAACCTGCTCCAGAGTAGATCTATGGATAAGAGCTCCATGAGTGCAAAAGCACCACCTCCTGACCAATCAGATCTCTTGGGAAATGGCTTGCCCATTCTTGGATTGTGGATTATGTGAGGAAGGCATTGCTCTCTGGCACATTTGAAATATTGAGGTTAATGATAATGGTCACACGTGACATAACTGCTGAAACATAAATTAATACAGCACACATCTACTTGTGCTGTCACGGTAAGGAATTAATATTAATTTTGATTATTAATACTCCAACATAAAAGTGCTCACATGGGGGGCAGAGCCTCAAAAGAACTGAATGGAAAATAAAAACCAAAAGAAGTGCACTGAGGAAGCACTCTGTCAAACAGGCTCCACTGTTCCCATTCGGTGGAGCCTGTTTGACTTTCTCCACATACGTTAGTTACTTGTTGCCAACATTTCAGGGATTCATGGGTAATTCCAGTTGACTGTGCCAGAGGTGAAGTGACACATCAGATTAAGTCCCTCCCACAGATTAAAGTGTCAAGTTTTTAATTGAGCAGGCAGCAGGAGCAGGATTGTTGTTCTAAGTGACCAGCAACGTTTTTGATCTCAGCCGGTTGTATTAAATCAGACTCGGCTTTACAACACACTGACCCTCCCAGCAGCAGAGATGAGAACACATCTATGGCATCTGCCAGGACAGGTGTGTGCGCGATGTGTGTGTGTGCTTTTTACGCTCATGCATTCTTGCATGTAAGTGAAATCATTTTGGTGAAAGAAGGATTTTCACTCTCTGTGGGTGTGTGGTGAGTTGTGTGCACATGAGCGCTCCCACCAGCACAGAAGTGACAATAAATCTTTAATGCATCTTGGTGTGTGAGATTGTGATCGTGAAAGAGGGACTGTGTGTGTGTGTGTGTGTGTGTGTGTGTGTGTGCACGTGTGTCCCCTGTCTCCTCCCTCCGGCTCCGCCAGTGGTGTGTTCCTCCACAGGTGCTATTTCAGTCGGCCGACTGTCATCCCAAAATGCTTTTCAGCTGAGTGCTTTTCAAAACAGTCGTCACTAGTGGCCCAGGCTCTTTTTACAAGGGCCCTGTGCCGCTCGGAGCTTTACCATGCTGCCTCTGATCTTCTGATCATGAGAGAGGCGGAGGCTACACGTGTGTGTGAGTGTGCACGTCTTTAAGATGAGTAGCCACACATCTTGTATTTGTCACTTTCATTTACTGAATTGGTGTATTTTTGAGAGAAATTGAGTTTTATTTTCTGCTACAATCTTGTCCACAGAAGATGTTCTTACTTTGCAGTCCCACATGATGAAAGGTTTCTGTCAAAGAGATGCATCAGAGAGACACAAAATCTTAATATTTTAATCTTGAGATTTGTTTTTACTTTCTATTTTTAAGCTTTCCTCTTATGAGATGAAAAGATTCTGTATTTCTTTAACTTCTGGTACCCTAAATTAAAGTTTAAACACACCTGAGGGTGCAAAGTCTAAAATTTTGTGAGCAAATGCATAAATACTTGTGCTCTATGCTTCTATATACTACATACTGTATATTGCTCTACACTACTACCAATGTGAAACTGTGAAATGAAGCACACTTACCAGACTGGCGTAGTCTTTTTGTCTGTGGTAAAAAATTTTGTCACTGAGGTTTTTTGGCTCAGACTGTTTGTAAAAATGTGTTTAGAGATCAAAACAACATCAACCTAACACACCAATAAGGGAAGGGAAAGATTAACAACGTAGCAGTGACTCAGTTTACTGTTCCAAACACACTAACAGGCAATGAAATCTTTGGCTCGCCACCTCAGAAAGTGGTGCATCATTAAAGGCCCTGTGAGGACTTTATGAGTGAAGTTGAAATAGTCTCACTTTTATATATTTTTCAGTCTGTAATCCTCAATTTAAAATAAGATTATAAATGCCAAAATTGACTTTTTCTTTGACATTTAGAAATAACCAGTTTGCATATAGTCACGTTTCAAACAGCACTACGTAACGACAAATGAACACATCACTTCATTGATTTACATCCTGCATAAAGTTGTCTTGAACCATGGAAAGTAGAGTTAAAAAAGAAAATCCAGCCTCCATCCATTTTCTCCCAAAACTAACACAGGTCTTGGCAAGATTTGCATCCTTAAAACGATGGGTGATCGTGCTCATGGGAAACAGAGAGCAGAGGAGAGTTGTGACCATATTATGTAAATGAGATGAATAAGATATGACTTGATCAATAAGAGAAGTATGCCCCTTCATCTGTTTCAGAGCAATGAGTCTTTATTACTGCCCTCTAGTCCTCTCCATCGCTGTGCGCTCCTTCTTTCTCTAGGCTGGTTCTCTGCATCCATCACGGCCTGGATCATTTCTCATCTTTTTGCTTACATCATCACAACATACTGTTTTGGAACGTGTTGTTTGGATGATAAAAGTCTTTTGGCCAAAAATAGGAAATGCACTCTTGGGTCGTTTCGGCCAACAAATTTTGGTGGCCGAAATTTTGGTGCAGTCCTACTTAAAACGGATAGTCCTCATGGTGCCTTTAAGTGCTGGGAATCCACTGGCTTTTTCATAATTAACTTAAGTTTCTGGTTGTCGCTAATAAAACTCTTGCAGCAAAACAAATCAGCCAATAAGTTATGAAAAAAAAAGTTTCTTGAAATATTTCTTGAAATGTATATAATATAATTGTTGCATGGTGTGTTCATACAAGTAAAAAAACAAGTAAATTTTCCTTAATCCATTGTCTTTGTCTTTGCACTTTTCAAGCAATAACTTTAGTTTTCTGATATTTTAAAATAAGTCTAGTAAAATTGTCTTATTAGACCAAACATGAGCCACTTTAAAAAACTGAAGACATTTTCTTTACGTCTTCTGCTTAGTTTCCTGATGCAAGCTGTGGCTGCTAACGTTTTACACTCCTTCAACACATCTTTATTCCAATGATGACTTCTCAGGTAGCTTTAAAGATTTGGTGTTAAAACTTCAGGGAATTCCATCTTACAATATTTGTGCCACTTTTTGGAGGAAAATTTGGCTCATGGTCAAACAAAAACACACTCACACAGGTGATGCCTTTTTTTTCTCTTTTCGAATTGTTGCAGCTACGCTTGTTCTTCTTCTCTTTTGGGAATGGCAGATGACTGTGTAGACTTGTTAATACTTCTTTAAATCATGGGTCCCTTCTCTAAACCTCATGAATGTCTAATTGTCATCCAGTGGTTATGATCATAATTGCGTCTTTTCAGTCTTTCTACACTCTACTAATTTAAAGTGACAGTCTGTTAAAAGAAACAAAGGATCTTTTGAGGATGAGGAGGGGGAGGTGGATCAGATGAAGGATAAATGACAGGGGTGTCACAAAAATAGATAACTCTAGTATAGATAAGCGCAGCAGAGCAGCAGCTGGAAAAAGATGAATACCTCAACAAGGCTGATCCGCTCATCAGTTACTCTGACAAGCTGCTGTAACATGCAGCCAATGTGTGCGGCTTCTGCACAGGGACACATGTTTTAAATGGTTTAGTAAGAGCAGAATTTACTGCACGAGGTATCAACATGTGTAGATTATTATTGTGGTGTGAAACTATCAGAGCTGTGTTGGTAAACTGGACCACACTTTATCCTCGTGCTGCTGTGGTTTCTCTCCAGTTCACTCTTTGTGTTACAGACAACTGTTGCACCACTTAACACAACTCTGTCCTTTAGCAACATCGGTGAGGCAAGCTACGCTGAAGTCTGCTTCCTTTAGTCTCCAGGCGGGTTGTGGCGTAGATTAAGTTTTTAAAACTGGAGCACAAAGGGAAAAAATGTCACCTGTAAGATGTGAGTCAGTGCTGAAGTATAGCAACACTTGAACATCTCCTCAGCACACGTCTGTGCTGCTTGTCTGCTTCAAGTTATCAGACCAAAAAAGTCCTCAAGGTGTCGCAAATACAAGTTTACAGATAATTTAAATTGAAAATAAAAGGCTTGACTTTATGTGACCTGTATGACACAAAGCAGACTCATGTGTTGTTCTTTGAGGTTTGATAGCACGCTGACCAACCACATGAATTCATCACCGTTTGTGGTGAACTACAGTATTTAATCCAGCTAAGAAAAGTGGCTCCATGCTGTTAAGAATCATCCTTCAAGTTTTCCGTTCTTGTTTATTCGTGAAAGTTGGTCTGTTCAGTGGCAGACAAATCGAAACTCACCATTATCTATACAATTTGCCACGTTTAATCTCCAATATGTAATTCTGATATTACTTTAGATCAGCTTCTCCCTTAAGATTACAGAGAATACAGTGGACTGGGTACTGCAACACCCGTGTGTAAAATCAGATGCTGCTCTAAGATCTGAGAGCTGCACAAAGTTCAGAAGTATAAATTTTTTATCTACTTTAAATCCAAATAATTTTGATCCATCAGTGAAACATTTTTTAATTTTCTTGTTTTTTGATTTTATCCTTCAAGTTGTTTTGAACTAGTTGGTTATGCATTTATTTAGTGAGTTATTTAATCTTTCAGCACTTTGCAATCATTGTTTATTTTATTTTATTATTATTTATATAAAGTGACGTAGAACATAAGAATTAGACCGAACAGAAAAACCTTAAAAAGTGTGACGAAGTGCTTCAGGTGTGTTTGGCTGCTGGTGCTGCCATCAAGAAGAAGCCCTTTTTATTTCATCTAAAATAATAAATGTAGCAACAAATGTTAATTCAACATCTGCAATAATGTTCAACATTGAACAATTTATTATTACTAGGATTTTTACCTTTGTAATGCAGTTTTATTTACCCCATCATGTATGAAAAACACTGTAAAAGTAAAGTCGAAGAGACTTGGGTATAAGCCAGATGTTTTGGATTCTTTCCTCGATTTTTAGAAAAGAACTATTTGATATCAGATCATGCATTAAAGAAAGCAAACAAAAAAAAAAAACACTTTTTCCATACATTCCAAAATATTTTCAACTTCTGGGAGAATTGAGGCAGAAGCTCCAAAGTTTTCCTCTAAAATCACATCTAGATCATGATTTATGCCACACCACCTCAAAACCAGACTGAGACTTTCAGGTCTTAGATTCTTAAATGAATTAATTTCCTGCTGGTTTTGCTTTGATCAAATTAATAACAGTAGAATCCAGATGATTTAAGATCTTGAATCCCTGCTGTGTGAAACTGGCTCCACATGAGCGTAACCCGAGTCCCTGGTCCAGCTTTTTCAGTTGTTTGGTCTAGCATGAGCGGCATGCTCGGTGGTGAGTAGTGGACTCATCAGAGAGAAGACATACACACTCTTTTTACCCCCTGTCACTTTCTGTTTGCATTTGCCCCTATAGTGTGTGTGTGTGTCTCAGTGCACACACACACACACACACGCACACATACTCTGACCAGTTGCACGCATTGCATGATGGTCAAACGACTTGTCTTTCACACGGTTCATTCCTTCAAGCAGCTTGTCCTGCTGGAAGTGACAGCATATGGAAAACCTGTCTAAATGAGTCCACACATCAATTATATCAACACATTCTCACCTCGCCAGCCTCCCCCCGCTCTCCCCCTCAAATCATTTTGCTCTCCCTCTCTCTGTGGGTCTTTCCCACATCTCTCTATTCATCACTTCTCTGCCCTTTGCTGTTGTCTGTCTGTTCTCTGATCACTTCAGTCTGCTCCTGTGGTACTCCTTTTCCCTCTCTGCTCTCCTGCTGTTAACAGAGCGAGAAGTGTGAAGACAACATAGCTTATAACAAAGGCTTGATTTGTCTTAACAAGTGATGTTGATAAAAAAACTAAATAAAGTTTACAGATGCTGTGGGGTTTTAACGTGGTATTCCTCAAAAGTTTGAAAGGTATCTGGTGGACCCACATCTGTCAACGGAGCTGTCAATCATGATGTCATATCCCCTCTTGTAACATTTAATAACCACACTGCAAAAACTGGAATTAAAATGAGTGTTTGTCCTATTTTTACCAAAAGAATGTCTTTTTTAGACTTAGTATAAACCACATTCACCTGACCAGTCCAGAAAAATGTCTTCTTTCAAGTTATTTAAGGACAAAAATGTGGGCAACACACGGTAAAAAAAAATGAAGCCTATGCGGAAGTGCTAAAAGTTGCCAGAATTTGCTAGAGGCTGTCTGCAGAAAGACCAAAAGTCACGTACACATCAAGCTCAAAAAAACAGACTTTTATGGCATTAAAAAGCATATTTACAGCCTGGTTCAAAAAACGGCTTGGGTCTGAAATGCTAATTTCACTGACTGCGCACACAGCAAACAATCTTTTTCCAACTCAGCAGTTTAGAAGACATTAGAATAAAATAAGATATTTTTAGGTTTTCAGTTGAATGTGGCTCATATCAAATTTAATCAGACAATTTTTACTAAAAATACAACAAAAATTTGCTAAGGTTTCAGTTTTTGCAGTGTAAACCTCTGTATGTGTTGTACTTATAACTAACCCAATGACTGCAGAAGTAAATTAGCATCAAGCTAACTCTGGTACAATGCATCCCATGGTGACATTAGTTTTCAGTGTTGCACATGGTCCCTTTATAAATCAGTCAAAGAAATCTAAGTAAAACAAGTTTTTGAAAAGTTAACCAGCATGAAAAGAACTGCACTGATGGGAAGCTTCCCAGTCACATCCTTGGTAGCAACAGTACGTGGGCCATTCGAGATGCGCTGCAGCCGGTCACCAGGGGGAGCTCTAAAGGGGAACTGTTGTGCTGTGAACTGGTCGTGTAGTGGATGACAGAGACTCAGCCGAATCCTCTTTTTAATTGCTTGATCTTAATTGGCGCTTGACACTCATTGAATGTCTACTTCTGCTTATCTCTCTCATTAACTTGCGTAAGGTGTCACTCACCACGGCATTCTACAAATTAATACAATGTCGTCAAATAATTTGTCATAAAGTGCAAAAGTTTTGCTTTTTGAGGTATTGAGGGTTTACATTTTTATCATTAAATGAAAGAAGCACAGTCCTTTTTACCTTTATGCCTGTTTTGAAGACGTGTTTATCTTTTCATCTCTCTGAACTCATCAGAAACACTCTTCTCATTTTTTCTGCGTCCACCCTAGCAACACATTTTCGTGTCACTGTGCTCGGTCCAGGATATGTGTGTATGTGTGTGTTTGTGGTGAGACCTTGACCTTGACAGCGGCCCCTAATGGAGGAGGCTGTTCCATGAAAGACTTAAACTCCCCCCACTGTCCAGTGGTATGTAGCAGCCCATAAAGCATGCTTAAGTCCCACTCTGGTTTCAGGGAGTGGAACAGCCCCCCCACCCTCATTTGGCCACAGCCTGACCCCGCCCCTTCTTCACACTCTGAAATAGCCACGTCCTTGTCCCCACACAGAGCGCAGTGTGAGTCGGGGTGTGTATATATGTGGCTGCGGTTGATTGAGGAGCAGATTGTTGGTGACAGGTCACACTGCGTTCCATCCCTCCGACCCCCCAGATTAGCCACCCTGAGCCCCCTCCCACCCACCAAACCTGCCCTCCCCAACTCTGGGCCCCCACCTGTTGGGATCCCTCTGCTGCTCAGATCTCCCCCTTTCACACACACACACACACACACACACACACACACACACACACACACACACACACACACACACACACACACACACACACACACACAGTGGACAACCTGCATGAACAGAATTCTCTTATTCGTCCGTCACTCACTCAGCGGGTGACGAAGTCCATTACGAGTCATTAAAGTGTGTGTGTGTCGTGTGTTGCCCGGCTGGGATGTGTGTGGGTTGAAAAGACGCCTGTCACAGCATGCTCTCATAATTGCCCTCTTAGCCAATTATCCCCCATTTAAAAGCAAGTCACCTGCTCTGCTCCCATGTCCACACAAATGTACGCACACACACACACCACACACTCTTACTCACACACACACTTTTACAAAATAAATAACAGAGAAACTTAATTTTTAATCATTGTTTGTTTCCTGACTAATGTTTGTTTACTTAACTGAAATGCTTCTTGTGCTGTAATGACTTTTATTTTCTGTTCGAATCCTCCTCATTCATTTTTCTCTCTCTTCTGTTTCCTCTGTCAGATTCTGATGCACACCAAGGACATGGTGCAGAAGGTTGGTTATAAACAAGCTCCTGTTCGTCCTCATCACGCCAAAATAAAATCCACCACGCCTTCAGAATTATGATCTTTTTTTTTCAGATGTTTTAAATGTAAACTATATTGTACAAGCGCTCTTGTACATGTGACTGACATTTTTTCTTGGACACGCTGGTGCACCCAAGCGGCAACCTCCGGTCTGAAAATATGAGAAGATGCGGAAGTGCTAGAGTCTGCCGTTCCTCGAGTGTCCGCTTGAGGCTGGCTCCAGAAGTGCCGGAAGTCACAAACACACCAAGACAAAAAAAAAGCCCTTTTCACGGCCAAAATAAGCACATTTACAGTCTGCGTGCTGTTAGCAAAATTAGCCATTCAGACAGGAGACATTCTTTGTACCACTGTACGGGGGGTGAATTTTTTTTCTAACTCGGCAGATTTAACAATATTAACATCCTCAGTTTATCCAATCAGAGGCACAAGATCCAACTTTTTTGTAAAGATGCTTCTTAAGTTAAGAATGTTGTCATATTCATGTCAATACAGTGGTGTGTGTACATAGAAGTCACAGATAAAAGTAGATAACTTTATAAGTTTATAAGTTTATAAGTTAGATAAGAAGTAAAAACATTGATAAATGTGGTTGATTTTCTAATTGAGAGATTGTAAATAATTTAATTTTTACTTCTGTGTCCCTTTAGATGAACCTGGAAGTCATCTATGGAGATACAGACTCCATAATGATCAACACCAACAGCAAGTCTCTGGAGGAAGTCTTCAAACTTGGCAATAAGGTTTGAAAGGAACAAAGATTTGTGTTTTTGTTTTTTAGCAGGACTTCCATTATGAGACTTTTTCCACTTGATGAATCTGTGTTTTTTTTATTCTCAGGTGAAGGCCGAAGTGAACAAGCTCTACAAACTGCTTGAGATCGACATCGATGGTGTGTTTAAGGCTCTGTTACTGCTGAAGAAGAAGAAGTACGCTGCCTTGGTGGTGGAGAACCACGGTGATGGACGATACAGCGTCAAACAGGAGCTCAAAGGGCTGGACATTGTGAGGAGAGACTGGTGTGAACTCGCTAAGGAGTGTGGAAAGTACGTTTGATGACACATTGCTTTTTCACCACGCTATTATTAGCATTTAATAGCTACTTCACTTGTGTTGGATTCTGATGCGTAATATATATTTAATGCATTGCAAGTAACTAAAATTCTTTAAATGAACCACTGCATGTTTTTAAGTGTTTGTTTCCTTGATTGGTGCAGCTATGTGATCGGTCAGATCTTGTCAGACCAGAATCGTGACGTCATTGTGGAGAACATTCAGAAACACCTGGTGGAGGTGGGAGAGAAAGTCGCTGGTGGAGCCATACCACTCAACCAGTATGAGATACATAAGGTGAGGATTCCACGACAGATCAGAGCAGACTTACCTTAAGTCTTTGGGTGGGTGTGGACTGTATGTTGACATCTATAATGATGAGCAGTAATATGATTGAGGTTTTGGCCCGATCTCATTTTTAGATTAGAGTTAATTTCTGATATATTTTTATTTAGGTTCACATTTCCAAATTAACAGCTTTTACTTTGCTGGGTTGAGCGTCAAGTCTCATCTTAATTTTACAGTTTGTGTCTGTTAACACCTTTCTTTTTTACTCTCCTCTCCCCTCCAGGCTCTGACCAAAGATCCTCAGGACTACCCTGATAAGAAGAGCCTTCCACACGTCCATGTGGCTCTGTGGATCAACTCTCAAGGCGGTCACCGCGTCAAAGCTGGAGATACTGTCTCTTACATCATCTGCAAGGTGTTTGTCTCAAAGGAAACATCAAAATCTTCTAATTTGCTTTACTTTTTTTTTTTTGCTATATATGTCTTTATGAAAATATGCTGTCTAACTAAGATAGCGTATTTTTCTACACTTGTAGGATGGCTCCACGCTGGCAGCCAGTCAGAGGGCTTACGCTCTTGAACAGCTCCAGAAGCAGGAGAATCTGGCTCTGGACACTCAGTACTACCTTGCCCAGCAGGTCCATCCTGTGGTGTCCAGAATCTGTGACCCCATTGAGGGCATCGACGGCGTGCTCATAGCCACCTGGTTAGGTATGTCATCGAGAGAGAAAAGCTTTGTTTTAATTCTACTGATCCAGATGTTGAGTAATGACCAGAGGAGTTTGAGCCTCATGAGAGAAAAAAAGTCAGTTTTTCATAAAAGTTTGATGAAATGTGCTTGAATGTGTGTAGATCAACATTGATTGATTTGAATTGAAAGGCATTCTGTTATATAAATAGACTCTGGCCTTGAGATATTTGTGGTGCACAGCTTACTCTGAGTGATGGCACTAATCCGTCTTTGTGTATGTGTTAGCATTAGTCATGTTAGTCCTGTTTTATAGTCTGTTGACAGCTGAGGCAAAACATAGAAAAGCCTTCGCTCTAAATATCACAACAGACTAATAAAAGCACAAAAAAGACATTTCATAGTTGTCTGATGGTAATTAAGGCATTTGGATTGAAATACAAAAAGTATTTTCAGCGTTCTTCCATCTTCAATGTGGATGAATCTAAAAGAGATGAATATAAAAAATTAAAATTATCTTTTGTGTTGTCTGTCAGGTCTGGATCCGGGTCAGTTCCGGGCTCACCAGCAGCACCAGAGGGAGGAAGAGGCCGACGGCACATTGGGCGCTCCCGTCCAGCTGACTGATGAGGAGCGCTATAAAGACTGCGAGAGGTTCAGCTTCAGCTGCCCCCAGTGTGGCACCGATAACATCTACGACAGCGTCTTTGAGGGAGCTGTGAGTAGATGTACACAATGATGATGATCACTGAAGTCCCTAAATCATATTTTGCAGTTTTCACAATATTTCCAGGGTCGTACAAGAAGTAAAACTCCAGAAGCGTAGTGACACTTGTGCATGTGAGCGGGGGCGTCGTTTTGGAGGAGAGTGTGGGACGGAGGCTAAACGGAGTCCTGAGGAGATGCTACTTCAAATTCATGCTAGTTTTTCATGACTACCAACCCTGCCTTTAACTGGCAAAATCCTTGTGCAGAACCAGAGAGAGAGATGCAGAAAGAGAGAGGTGGTTAGGGAAAAATAGAAACAAAATCAAGAACAATTCAAACGTGACATTCAAACTCGGATATTTGTGATTAAAAATCAGTGCAGCCTTCTTTCGAACAGATCGGGGTGAGTAAATCACTCTTCACATACCTGACACCACAGGAAGCTGATCTTTAGAGCCATTAAAAAAATCAGGACTCTGCTGACCTTTGTTGGGAGGGGGAATTAGATCAAACATGGTCTTGTCGCGTGAATCTCGCTTGAAAACCCGGGTCTTTCACAGGGATTTTAGAAGATTAAAAAGGTTTTAAATTTAAGATGATGCTAACAGTATTGTGATCTACTTCTTTAAAGTGCAAATCTTTAGAGTGCAAATGAAACCTTTGTGAATTAGACTGCTGCTGCTGCTGCAGAGTAAGTAAACAAGTAAAGGTCTCCAAAATAAACCAAGACTGCAAAATTTTAATCAGCTAGCTTTGAGTTGATTCATGAGAACAGACAGATTCGGAGCCTGAGAGTGGAAGAATTTCAGTCAAACTTCCTGTGAAGGATTCATGCTTTAGTCATCCTCCATATTGTGTCTCTGTCTGTATTTTTAGACAGCTGCCTGGCTCCACTGCGGACTCTGTTTTCATTGGCATAGTTTGGACTCCACAACTTGAAAAGCCTTCCCTTAACCCCTGCTGCTCTCTGGACACACACACACATACACACACAAGCTCACACACTGATCTCCTGCCATTTGTCAGGCCAAGGTCGAGTGTGTATGTGTGTGTGTGCGCGTTATCAGCTTCTAATGAGGAGCAGGACGCACAGCTTTTTCATGTCTGCGAGACACCAATAAAACTGACAACCGTCTGAGCTCTGCTGGCAGAGAGGACGTACATTAAATTAAAAAAGGAGTCTCACTAAAAGCCTGATAACATTACATACTTTGACAGATAAAGAAGCACAGAGGGAGACGCACAAACAGGGGGAAACGTGCCAGGAAAGTTGGACATTTTAAGACTTACAATAAAAAAATGAATGTGTTCTGAGTTATTACAAATTTAGACTTAAATGAACCGTCTACCATGCATTGTAGACCGGTATGCACATACACGCACATACACACACGCATGCACAGACTCACAGAACAGATAAGACAGGAAGTTAATTAGGGTGTTGAACATGGTCTAACAGCTCAGTGAGAGGGGAGGACAGATGGGCCTTGACTCCACCACTGACACCGAGCCAGAGATGGTAGGAGGAGGCGGTGATGGATGATGGAGGACAGACAGAGGAGGAAAGTTGTTTGATGGGGGTGTGAGGAGAGGGGAATGAAAGGATTGAACACGAAGGAATAAAAAAGCTGGAGCGAGCTGCTGGGGTTTTCCTTTTTTAATCGAGAGCTGGGTGTCTCACATTAGGCAGACAAATCAAACTTGGACGGTGATGTAAGTTTTCACAGAGCTGTTAAAGTCAAGTAGAGGGCTGTTTAAAGCGCTGACATGTGATGGTAAACGCTGACAGGTACCTTGAAGGAGTGAGAGATATAAAAGATATGATCCCTTTTTATCGTAGTTTCATTTAATGCTCGGCCATAAGATGGTATGTATCTCGGTGTAGTGCAGTTTTTCTTTACACAACTTGTCAGGGAGGTATACCTTTTTTATCAAAATGGTTTGGAATGAAACGAGAGATTAAAAAGGAGGAGGGGAGGTAGAAATCATGTAGGGCAAATAAGGGAGGCAGCTTTCATCCAGTGAGGACAAGAAAGTTGAGATGTAAGAATTTTCCGCTTCTCACCCTGACAGGAATCTAGTTTGCATAACCACCCATGCACTATATAGTCACCTGTATAACCTGCTTACAAACTAAATACACAAACAGACTGACTGCATGTGTGTGCAGAGTAAAGCTAATGTTATTGAAGCACTACATTGATGTTGTTCGAGACAGTTCCAGTTTATTCTTTAATAGGAAGACGGGGCATTTCTAAACAAAGGAAGAGATGGTAAAGATGGTATGGAACGATTATTTACAGAGGGATGATCTAAGCTGGGGAGCTTTAAACATAAAGATAATCTTAGCTGTCCACTTAGAGACAGCAGGAACAGAAAAGAAGAGCTGTGTTGAGTGTCTCAGTTGAGAATTAGCGAAGAAGGTATCGTGAACTTTTATCTGTAACAAGGGTTGGATGTAGTCTCCACGATGTCACCCGCCTGTTCCCGATACAGTCAGATGAAGCCAATCGTCAGCCAGGGCTTTAATGGATATGACGTGGACTTTGAGCCTCCTTTCTAACAGCTATAGGGCGCCTTTTAATCACGTGAGCTGAGCTGAGCCTCTGATTGGACAAACTCATAATCCTAATATCTTTTAAACCGCTGACTTACAAAAAATTCTCCCCCCGTACATTGCGTGCCGATAGCAAATTAGCGTTTCAGACCCAAGCTGTTTTTTGAACCAGCCGGTAAATCTGTGTTTTAATGCTGTAAAAGTCTGTTTTGTTTTGTTTTTGTCCGGTCTTTCTGCAGCCAGCCTCTAGCGGTTTCTCCATGAACAGCAACTTTTAGCACTTCCTCCATTGGCTTCATTTTTCTCTTCCAGATGTTGCCCCTTGGTCAGGAGCCCGACATCAAGCGTCCCAGTTATTCTACAGCAGTTATGGTTCCACAGCGATTGATTCTTATCTGCATGCCCTTATTCAGTTTTCTGTCTTCTCTGAGCCTTTGGTGTTTACACACCTTTGAGAATAAACAAGGCAAATGTCACAGCTTTTAGCACAGCTTCAATTGTCACCACCACATGGTGGTTTAAGTTTCTGAGACTGTCGTCTGCTGCTTTCTGCAGTTACTGGACAGGACCCAGCATGAAGATATTTATGTTGTTAAGCCTGCTAATGGAAACATAGCATTAGCCAAATTGTTTACCAATTTGATGCTAACGTGAACTCACTGTTTGACCTGGATTGATTTGACGTGATGGGATCAGTTCAACTCTGGCAAAGCTCATTTTAAGAAAGTTAGTAACTGTTGTTAAGGGGTTGTCAAGCATCTAACTATACTCTATACTATAACTATACATTAGATTTTATTGTTTTTAAAATATTGAGTTTATTTAATGACAAATGGACACCATTTCTTAAATCTGGCATCAGTATCAAAACAAAGAAAAGAGCAGGTTAGACTGAGCCTCTGGCTTTTAATGTGTTCAGCTGTGTCTTAGAGAACTAAATGTCTTGAACTTATAAAAATCTTTTTTTTCTTTTCCTTTAAAAAGAAACAATGTAGGCAAACAAAAAAAAGCCAGCGTGTGGCAGCTTGGGAGGAGGTGGGGTGTCACACGTGCTTGTGTGCCGTTGACTTTTCTGTAGAAAGGTTTTTTTTTTTTCTTGCTGCTGTCAATGTGACAGTTAAATGGAGTTCAGGTTTAAAGGAGTGAGTGTTTAAAGCTGTTATATTTAGTGTAATTGTTATGTACTGCGGCTACTTTTTTATTGCATTAACTGTAAGCCTGGCTGTCAACGGGACATTTCAGGGTTGTTGGGGTCACGTTGACCTGTTTTCTTCAGCTACAATATTGTTAAAATTTACTGGACCCAGGGGTGCTTTTAGCCCTTACACCTTTTACGCTTGTGACATGTTCTCTGTGGAGGTTTAAAGGTAATAGCTGAGGTGCTAATTTCTGTAGCTGCTTTTCTGATTACAGGGTTAAAAATGCACCTGTGATGAACCCTTTCTGCGCATATATATTTCTGCACAAGACATCACAATTGACTGAAGTAATTGCAGGCAGTGCGTTCCCTAAGAGTGGTTCGACCCTCACTCCTCAGTGTGAAACCCTTAAAAACTAATTAAGTTTAATAAAGGCACAACCCATTTAAAAATTAAACTAATGTCAGATACAACTCTGAAGATTAGGGCTGCAACTAAAGATTATTTTCATGATCGATTATTCTCTCGAGTAATTGAGTAGTTGTTTGGTCCGTAAACTGTCAGAAGATGGTGAAAAATGTCAGTGTTTCTTTGAGTCCAAGATGACATCATCAGATGTCTTGTTTGCAAACCAAAGATATTCAGGACTGTCGTAGAGAAGCAAAAACACCAGAAGATATTCACATTTATGAAGCTGAAATCAGAGAATTTGGACTTCTTTTTCTGAAATAATTACTTGGACCAATTAATCGATTATCAAAATAATTGATGATTAATTTAGTAATTGATTAATAATCGATTATTCATAATTTTTTTCAGCTCTAGCAATGTGTTCTTGTAAATGCTGGATGAAGGCTGAGTTGTAATAGTAAAGAAATAATTAATATGATATATAGTGTATGCGCTAGAAAATGTCCTCAATTTGCTCCTCATCAACCTCCGATCAGCTGACCAATCTCAGCATGACATGATCAATATTGAATCATACTTTTCAGAAAGAAGCAGAAATGATCAGAACTAGAGCTGCAACAATTAATCAAAAATGTATTATTAATTGGTAACTAAATTGATCATCAACTATATTGATAATCTATTAAAAGGTTTAAGTAATGCGTTAAAGACAAAGAAGTCCAAATTCTCTGATTTCAGCTTCATATATGTGAATATTTTCTGGAATATCTTTGGTTTGTAGACAAAACAAAAAATTTGATGATGTCATCTGGGACTCCAAGAAACAGAAATTTTTCACCATTTTCAGACATTTTATGGACCAAACAACTACTCAATTCATTGAGAGAATAATCGATAGTTGCTGCCCTGATCAGAACCTGCCTCATACTCAAGAGTTCTTTGTTGTGTTTGAAGAGGAGGATTCAAAAACTACTCAACAGTGATCTATAATAAGTTTAGATCAACTGTAAGAAAAAGAGGGTTGTTTTGTTTGCACTGCCTGTTGGCTGCTATGATTCTGTAAATGTCCCTGTTGTGGGATGGATAAAGGATCGTCTTATCTTGTTTACAGCATTTGTTTAAGTCATTTTTGAGTGTTGTATGATGGCGGAAGCTGGTGATATGTTGTAAACATGAATTCATGTTTTTTTCCTCAGGGAACAAAGATGGAGCCCAGCCTGATGCAATGCTGTCACATCCCCTGTGGGAGCCGCCCAATCGACCACGCTGTCAACATCAGCAACAAATTGCTACTTGACATTCGTCGCCATATCAAGAAATACTACTCTGTAAGTATTTGTGTGTTGCCAGTTTACAACAGGAGAGTGGTTTGGATAAATACCACCGGGTCTTTCAGTGAAACTGCTTTACGCTGACTAAAGAAAACACAAGCACTCAAACATCCATGTATTTACTTCTTCCCACCTGCTGGGCCACAAATGGACTTCATTTAGTTTTCATTCAGTGTCTAATCTGCACCTTGTAAGAGTAGCACAGCTGGACAGCTTTCCAGTTTTACTACTTTTTTTCTCTCCTCTTCTTGGTTTTATTTTTTCCTCATAGTTTCAGTTTAGATCCAATTACAAACAGTTTACTTATAAAATTTATCCAAAATGTGGATTAAATTGATTAAAAATAATAATAAAAAGTTTCATGTTACACAAAAATGCCTTCTAGAACTGGAGCCTCTGCAGTGGTTGTTGTTGTTACTGCAGTCAGTCAACACATTCCTTACATGTTAAAAACTATCCCCTTCTTATCAAAAGCATAGTAAGAGAAGCTCACGTGTTCTGAGAGCTGTGTGTAGTAAATAGTCAAACTTTAAAGTGTCTGTGATCCTGGATTGTATTAAAGGTAATCTGAGATGCAACACATTATGTTCTCAAAAGTCAAAGTCAAAAAAGTCAAAACTTCTTTGTTCAGGTTTTCAAACACACTCGGTCAGACAAGCAACTAAAAACACTACTAATCAAACCTAATTGACATACACATTGAGTGGATTTACACACTTTAACACTTCATAGTTTGCTTTTAACGGTCATCATTTTTTTCTGCTTTTTTTATTTATCAGAAAAGAAAAAAAAATAGGCATCAAACTTTGAAAAGAGATCCGTATTCCTCTATCTTAACTCTCGGCACCTTGCACTCCTCTCATCAACACAAGTCTATCAACCTAGTAACCCTGTGTGGATGCTAGGCTAAGTATGTAGCCTTTAATCTGGCAAGACTATTATCACTTAGTACGTTTACATCCACGCAGCAGTCTGGCTAAGGTCATAGCTCGATTGTAAAGTCACAGTGAAGGGTCGAGTCTTGTCTGTGTATACATGCAGTAAAGAGAATCGGATTTCTGCCTGAGAACGTCTCACTCCACTTCGATAGGCGGCACTGTGTCCTGTTTTTGATAAGTGAAGCTGCGTGCGTATCAAACTAGTTTCGGTTCACCTGAAGAGAAAACAGCCGTCTAACGCCGATGGTTGAGATGGATGCAGCTGTAGCTCTTGATGTTTTTATTAACGTACGTGTCATGGTGTTTATTTGATGTGCTGGAGCCACAGACTGTATGAGCGCAGCGACTCTATTTATCATGGCCACCTACTTCCTCTTTCGGCTGAACGTTGAGGATTTCCGAGACGTGCCGAATCCAACAGCAGCCCAACAGCAACCGCATTATCTTGATCTGTTAATCGAGCTATGCTTTGCCTGTATTCAGTCTAGCTGAGCTGTTTACATACATTTTAATAGTCTGATCTCGTGCTGACTAAGCTCATAGTCTGATTTCTGAAGCTAGGATTAGCACTGGTTGCCTAAGGTTGCTACAGCTTTAAAATGACCCAAATGACCCTCCGTCACCATTAGTTATGTATTTATTTTAAATTATGAAGACGTCTGTGCTGTGTTTACAATTTAGGCTGCATAAACAATGGTAAGATACGGATTAAAAGGACAGCTAATTACACAGCGGTGTCTGTCTGGCTTACTTCACTGGAATGAAACCAAGAAGCACTTCACTGGTTATTGAAAGGGTTGTAAGTTTGTAGAAATAGGTTGCTTAAGTAAAAGATTTGTTGGAGTTAGAGTTAAGTTTATGGAAGATTTACAGTGACAATCTACCTTCAGCAGTTAAAAGAAGGATGCCAGGGGCTTGCATGGACTGTCGCATGTCAGTCATGCTTTCCGTGTCCTGTCAGTACCACTTGCTAGAGGTGAAGTCATTTTCCTTTCACTTGTGCATTAGCAGGATATGTTTTTTTCCATGTCGGGTTAGAGGTGTAAAAGTGATAACACATGGGTTAGGGTTAGGGTTAGCCTTAAGCCCATGCTCGGTCACTCTCCTTGTTGTCTTCTTCTGCTCTTCTTTCCTTTCTTTTTCTTTTCGACAGTCCAGCTCCAGTGTCCTTCATCAGTACAAAATTAATCCAAGAAATTCATTTTTGGGCAGAGAAAAAAAAAACAGATCTGTCCTGCTAAACTTTGTCTGCCTGCATGGTGTTGTCATAGGGACTGGTGCCATAAATCAGTCCTGTCCAACCCAATCAGGAAGCTGTTTTGGCACTAAAACTCTCATTTTAAGTTGTGGATTACGATCAGGCAGATATGTCAAGGTCACTAAGAACGTCTTCACAGCCCCTTTGAATTTGTTGTTTTTCTTTTAGCTGACTGTTTGCTTGCACAACTCTTCCTGTTCATGCAGGTAAATACATTCTAAGATTTCTTCAAATAAAACGAGAAAGACGACAGATACTTGATTGGTCAGTAGGACTTTGACTGCGAAAGTTTTACCTGAAAATCTAGACCCCTGTGTGCAGAGTCTACGTTTCACATTTAGATGAGCTGTAGAAAGTTTGGAGTAGAAAACAGGAAGAGAACCTGGAGTGTGGCCTCTGTACTTTACTTTGTTCAACTGTTGGCTAAAGAGTAGAGTAATTTCAGAGTGTGTAGAAACAGGAAACATTGTTACAGAGACAGCTGATCCAGTATCTGAGGAGCAGCCTGAGAGTGAGGAGG
This sequence comes from Labroides dimidiatus, assembly GCA_030710495.1. NCBI lineage: Eukaryota > Metazoa > Chordata > Actinopteri > Labriformes > Labridae > Labroides > Labroides dimidiatus. The sequence continues at coordinate 13,214,688 of CM061161.1, forward strand.
ACTGGATGCCTGTGTTGTTATTTTTGAGCTTTTCCTCCGTCTTTCTTTATCACTTTCTCCTGGTCTCAAACACCTTAGTCTTCAGTGAGTGGAATGCACTGCCTGTAAACGTGAGTGTGTGTGTGTGTGTATGTGGGGGTTACTCTCCCACAGTGCTGAACAGAAATCAATTAGTTTGGTGAATGTGTGGGGAGCGAGTACCCCTCAACCCCTTTGTCATAATGTGTGAAACAGCTGCTACCACTGAATACTTGCACCACACACACACACACACACACGCACACACACACACACAGTAGAGTTGACTGAACAGCGGTGGACACAGCACACACAGCGAGGCAATGAAGAGGGGTAATATTGTGTAATTAAGGATTCCTTTCAGGCCGAGGGAGAGTTCAAACAGAGCTGTTTGTCCGGCCAGATAGAGTGAAAGCTCTGCACCTCTGTGTGTGTGTGTGTCAGTGTGTGTGTACACTGAAAGACGTGTATGTGGGTTGGCGTCCTAAGCCAGGACCACAGAGACATTAATCATTAGCGAAATTACCTCCTGTACCCCCCACCCTCATCCCTGCCATTATCAATAAACCACCCTGAGAATGGGCAAACACTCGTTCACTCCTGTCTCCCCCTTACACACACACACACACACACACATACACTTACACGCATAAACACACATGCGCTCACTCTGTGTCATCCTTCCTCCTCTGGGCCCGCTCTCTTTGCTGAAACGACAGATTCTCTTGTTTCCTGCACCACCCAATTCTTCTTTTTCTCTTTTTTTTTTAACTCCTCCCATCCAACCACCGTTGCCATGGCATTTAACAAATTATTGCAATTACCCTCGTCATGCGGGTCGCCCCTGGAAACGGGCTGAGGGGCAAGAGAAGAAAGGGCGGAGGGAGAGAGGGTGAATGAAGACCAGAAGAGGTGATAATCCTGTTTTGAACAAAAGGTCAAATTGTTGAATAGAGAAGCTTTGATTAAGCAGAGGAGGTACAAAGTGGAACCGTTTGAGCTCTATTCTGTGTGTGTGTGTGTGTCTGTCTGTGTGTGTGTGTGTGTGTGTGTGTGTGTGTGTAGAGAGAGAAGGGAGGGATTGTGAAGTTGACGATGGGTCTGTTTGGAAGTGTTGACTGCTGAAACCAAAAATGTTCGAGCTCTTTCCTGAGTCATCGTGTGAAGAAGACTTCACCTCTTACTTCACAACAGAGCTGAAATGATTGATCAGTCACTAAATCTGAATGAAACAGATCACAGATCGACAGTTGTAAAAACTTTTCCCGCTCTTCTCTCAAATGTTCATATTTTTGTTTATTTAGTGGGTTTTGTGTTATTAATAACAATTTCAGAGCAAACTGATTGAAGTCATCCAAATATAAGTTAATAAGAGTTCATCTAAAGTTTTTTTCCGTGATCTTTAAATATAATCTGAAAATGATGAAAGAAGCTCAGTCTAGGGCAGAAGCTAGCAGTAGTGACCATAATCTGTAAATTATTTAATCCCTAAAATCTAAGAAAATTTAGAAGCACTCATTGCAATTTAGGTTATAAAGTTTTGTTAATATTTTGTGCTTTGGTGTTACATGGAGTATTTGTTACTTTATTCACTCTCTATTATATTATCTAGGATTAGTGATGTGCTTGAATCACCAAACCTCAAGTCCAAGTCAAAGCACAAGTCCACAGTGTACAAGTCAGAGTCACCTAAAGAGAATCTGAGTTGTTGCAGTTGAGTCCATGCTAAGTCCCTTTTACCCGAGTCCTGTTGGTCTTAGTTCCTAGAGTACAAGTTGAGTCACATTACTGGCTACTGAGTTGTCCCCTAATAGACTAAAAACAAGGCAAGTCTCCAATACTGAGGTCCTTGTTGTGTCCTAATTTCCTGAATCTAAGTCGAGTCTGAGGCCTGTAGATGGCGATATAATTGTAGAGTCTTTTGGTAGTCTGCCACCGAAGAAGAGGCGGGCTGATCTTCTGGCGTATATTTGAAATGCATTTATCTGAGTGCAGAAGTGGAGCAACAGACGCACATTTTGCGAAAGGCAGTCAGCAGATTCAGCAGCACAAGTAGAACCCGGTAAGTCCGCCATTTAACAATTATTGTTGTCCGGTTCGCAAAAGTTCCCACAACGAAAGTGGAAGGCGCACGCGCAAAACGGAGCGTGACGTCAGCGTTTTCACTGAAAACACCAGCTGCAGCGTTTCAGAATAATTCCACTCCGGAGGGCGTTTTAAAAAAGTTGCGTTTAAGGTCGGCTGAAACAACGTTTCTGTATAAACGGGAGGCCAAAACGCAACAAAACTTTTGCGTTTCACCCTGATACCATTGTCATATAAACGGGGCCTCAGTTACTTGTCCAAATTGAGGTAGAGTCCCCATCACCTCAGTCCAGGTCAGGTAGAAGTGGATTCTCCATTACCCGACTCCAAGTCTGAATCAAGTCCACATGACCCGAGTCCAACCAGATCAGACTCTTCTTTGTTTGTTCCACAGTGGGTTGTGAATTTAGATTAAATGAACTTTGTCTGAAAAAGTTTTACTGAGAGACAGTTTCTCTAACTGTCCCTTTGAGCTCAGGAGACTCAGTTAGCATCTATATGTATGTCTATATGTGTGTGTGTGTTTGTGTGTACTTAAGTAAACATACATACCAAATATGTTTAGATATGTAGGGAAGTGTCTTATTTTTATTTAGTGCTCAGTGAGTCTGTCGTTGAATATTAAGGTTGACTCTCAGTTAATGTGTCTGGACAGTTCCTCAAAGAACGGGTCATAATAATACATCCATCCCAAGTCCAAGTCAGTTCCTGAGTCTGTATTAAGCAGGACCTCCATTTCTTCCTAAAACATTCACTATAAAAGAAAAAGGTAGCTTTAGCATCGCACTTTATGATTGCATCCTGGACAAACATCTGTCCTTTACATTTGATTAATATCATCATAACTGTTTTCTCAAGTGTGGAAAACAGTCACACAAGACTTTGTTGTGTCTCCCAGAACTAAAGCAGACTGAAGTTTCTGACGGTCTGTGTGAGAGCTTTTGAAGAGACTGGGTCTAAAATAAGTGAGCAGACTAATCAGAAGCTGCAGACAGAGGGTAGGTTTGCTGGTGGGTTTTGTCGTGGCCTGGTCTTGCCTCTGTTTGGTTAAATTATGTGGAACTCATTTGACGTCTGCATTCAGTGTGTCAGGTATCCACTGCTGTAATTATGCAATTATGAGCCTTTATTCTCGCACGTCCGACTGTACACCCCCGCTCCCCCCTCCTCTCCCTCAATCTGGTGAAATGCCTCAATTAAATTTTCTCTCTCTCTCCTGCGTCTTCCTTCATGTGCTCATTGTTTTCACTCTTTTTATGCAGCGCATGTGAATTATATGTGCTCAGTTTATTTTTATCACCCAACAAACTGTTGTGGTGTGTCTTAATCAGGGATGTCAGAGCAGCGTGATTTCCCATGATGCTCCACTCTTTGTATAAGGTGTTTGAGCAATTAATCCTGGAGCAAGGGTTTGAGGGTAAAGCTGTGAACTCTGGGGCTTTCTAATTGATTTGGGATGTGATTGTGTGAACGTGTACACTTGGTTTTAATTTAGAGGGGATTGGCCTTTTGAGTGTGTGTGTTTGTGTGTGTGTGTGTGCGCGCACACTTGTACTGTATTGTCTGTTGTTATAAGATAATTTCAAGATGTTTGTCACACTCATGTGTAGGACTGGGTATCAATCAGAGATTTTAATACCATTACTTCGATACCTGCTCCTGAATGATACTTTTTTGATAACTATTTTATCATCTCAATTCTAACAAAAAGAAAATATTTTACAAAATCATGGTACAAAGCTTGATTTAATTTCGAGCTTTTCAATTTTTCTACTCAGAGAAGTTTTCTTATACAAAAAAACACAAAACAAAACAAAGAAAATTAAATAATAATTGTCAGTTTAAAAAAAGAGATGCAAACAAGTGCCAGCTCGCTTTTTACTAAGTGCACCGTAAATGTGTTTATAACTATAAATTAACTTTTATCTAACGAGTTATTTATGTTATTTTATTTATTTATTTATGTTGTTGGTCTAAATATGAACCCTCTTTCTTTCTCTGGCCTTTTGACCAGCAAAAGTGACCAAAAAGAGACAAACAGTAGCCCGATTCATTTGCTGCAGCTTGGAGGTGCTGCTGCGAGCGGAGGAGTCTGCCTGTGCTTTTGCATAGGGGAGGGGCTTAGCACCCGCCGCTCGTTGAGAAGCAGAACATGCTGCAGATCAATACATGCTTTCACTCCATCCCCAAACTCCAGAAAAGTTGCTAGATTTGTCACTTATTTAAAAAAAAAAAAGTCACTAGAAAGATCTTAGAAGTCACTAAATATAGTTGGCAACACTGCCCTGCATGCAGCAACCATGTGTAACATCACAGTGAGTCAACAGTGACATTATCAGGTCTTGATCATGTGATTAACCCTTTGGGTACTAAAACTTGGCACTTAAAGAAGAGGTTTATTTTGATACTTGTTACTACTGAAGCATTTCTTTCGCTGCTATAAAAGAACCAAAGTCTGTTAATCTGCCCTATTTATGTGTTGATCAGTTTATCCCAATACAATCCTTGTTTTCTTTGCGCATTTGCGACCAATCAAAATAAGGCATATTATTTGGACTTTATTTCAATTTTGGTCTCCATAATAAGGACTTTTCAGCTCACCTTGCATCATCATCACAAAATTAATCAGAACATCACATAAAAAAGCAGATTTTGAAGACAGATGTAAGGTTATTTGTTTTGGTACAGGAGGTACACCAGTTTTGATCAAGTGATTACTTTCTTTATGAACAATGCCTGGTCAACTCCATGGGGCCAGGTTGATGTACGTGAAATGCAAAGAAGGTGGATTGCATTTCAGGTTTGATAGTTTTTTCATGGTATTAAATTATTATGTGTTCACAAGAAACTTTCCCGGAGCAAGCGTTCGAAGTGAATCAAAGAAAACGGAAAAGGAAAGACAGTTAATGCTGTTTTATTTTCACCCCGGAGTTTGTACTTTCTTGGAGTAAGTTCAAGCAAATCCAATTTGTTTATGTGGTTGTCAGTACGTCTGTAAAGACTGAAGTTGAGCAGAAACAGAAGCAGCTAACCAGCCTCACTTTGTTCCTGCTGTTCTTGACTTTGAAAGGTTATTGAACGTGGCAGAACACCAGGGAAAGGATTGTATGTACTGTAAAGAGAAATACAATCTCTACCTCTCCTTTTGTGGCTGCTGCTGTAAAAGTGATCAGGAGACGAGACAAAGGCGAAGATAAAAATCAATGAGAGAAACTCGGCCTGTGTGAGGGGGACAGAAAAACAGGTGCAGCAGTTTTGAGGGGGTTTATTTGGAGTGAATGAAAAGGAGGATGGATAGAAGGGTGGAGGAAAGCAGCAAAAGGCATTGATGGTGGTGGGTCTGATGCTCTGTCATTAGTTGGGCATTAACCCCCTCCCCTTTAAGCCTGCCTTAGTAATGACAGGGCATAAGAAGCAGAGGGGGTGGAGGGGTCTGCAAGAATACAGAGGAGATTGAGAGGGTTAGACCACCGCACCTGCCCAGGGTCACTACCTCACAGCAGGGGGTCCTAACTACTGCCGTTTTGGCTGTCCAACGCTCTGCCTGTCTGACAAGTACTCTGAGAGCAGGACCCCTGACACACAGCAGCTGAAGATACACTCAGATGTAAAGAGAAAGAGGGACAGCAGGGCGGGAATCAAGTCAGATGTAAACCTCTGTTCTTTTCCTCTTTTTCTTCACCTGTCTCTGGTTGCACCGCTTTCATGTTTTTTAAACCACCTTTCTATTTTCCTCCTCCGACTATTTTTCTTGTCACCTCTGTCGTTCAGAATTAGAGCAGCTTAATGGAAGCAACAATTTGGAGCAAGATTTCCTCATTACAAGAAGTGTCGCTTTCTTTTTTTTAAGGTGCCTCAAGGCGACAAATTTTTCAGTCACACAACACATTTGAACAAGTTATCGCACTGAAAAGTAGCTGCGGTGTGAGATCAGAGCGCACATTCACTGTGTGCGTTTAATAGATAAAACATGCTTTAAGTACTATTCACACAGGTTTAGTTCCACGTAGGGACCTCTGGTGATGTCAGTTTTTGGTGTGGCACATTCGCATGGAATAAGCAAAGCCGGTAAAAAACTTGGCGTTTCTCATGTTTCTAAGTGAAATCGCTGCTCAGACCCACCATGCGTGAGTGGCAGCACCTCACTCTGCAGCGCACCGCCAGCTGTACATTCAGATAAAAAAAGAAGTCCACATCCGGCTTCAGTCAAAAAAAAATTTCAGTCAAACAACGTGCATTGAAAACTTCTGGAGATGCTGAATAAATTTATTTATCTTAGAACTTAAAGCTACCATGCAAAAGATGAGTTCTTACTGAGTCCTACCCCAGATTTTATCAATAATATGTCTAATAATAATAATTTGCTGCCATGCGCTCTGAGACAGCGCGTCAGTTGGAGTCCAGACTCCAAATCATATTTTAGGTTACTTGTTTTTAAGACCTCTTGAGTTATAGAGCTGTCTAAATATCCGACTGCAGTATGTTTTATCTGTTATTATCATGACTGTGTTTGTCTATTATCAGTGTATAGTGACATTAAACAAGTGCTTTTTTAAATTGTTATATTCATGTTCTTAAATTAGACTATTTACATAGGGTACATAGCAAGCCTTTAGAATGAGATGAGCAGAGATTGTCTTAAAAGTATTATCACCCGAAACTACAAAGATGCCGATTCAGACTAGATTAGTATTATCAGAGGACCTATGTATGTGTCTCGAAATATGGTCGGTGATTCGCTCTGGAATTTTTTACTTTTGAAATTTACCGACATGGTCGATTCACACACGATTAAAAACACAGACGTCCTCTGCAATTATTATAAATTATCAGAGGTCCCCAGGTGGAACTAATACTGTGGGAATGGGGCTTAAGTCTCCAGTTTTTATATTCAGGCTCAAGACTGAAGAAGTTATTCAGTAGTGGGTGTGATGGGAGACTGACGGACTGACTGACAGCTAAAGAAATAATTACAAAATATTTGTTTTGTAATTATCTGTATAAGTTTCTCTTTAAAGCTCCTGTGAAGAGATTTTAGCCTGCGGTACCTTTCCCATGTGTCGCTCTCCTCTCTCACCCCATTTCCTGCTCAGTCCACTGACCTGTCCTCATCTGAGGGAAGGCATAATAAAGGTGGGGTGGTGTGGGGGGCATCACTCATTGCAAATCATAGTGTGGTTATGATCACTTTTCTTGACACGTACCCCCTGGCGGATTATTCAAGAATTAAAAAATAACCATTGAAACAGCTGATTGTCTTTCTTATGGCTTAGTTTACTTTTGAAGGTCATATAGAGACAAAAAAAATCAATTTTAGTCTGATTGATAAATGGTTAAAAACTCTGCACAGGAGCTTTAATGTAATGGTTTAAGATTATCTTTGTTATCAAGGAGTGATGGATAGCAAAGATTTGATCAATTTCCTAATAAATTGAGTTGATAGAATTGGTAAGGATTAGTCTAACACGGGAAAAAAACAAGTGTTTTTTTCTAAGAAGCATCTGTCAGTCCCATTCTGCCAGAGCTCAATTTATGTTGTTAAAATCTTTTTCTTTGCTGTGAAATCTGATCCAGAAGTATTTAAATATTTAAAACAGTATCATGTTTTGATGCTGATGCAAATTAAGCTAATGTAATTCATTTCATTTTGAAAGGAGCTGTAAGGAAGTGATATTTAATCATCTGACTGTTACAGCACTGCATCAAAGTTATAAAAGTTTCACAGGTTTTTGTATAACACTGCCGTGTCTCCTGTAGGGCTGGTTGGTGTGTGAGGACCAGGCCTGTCAGAACAGGATCAGACGTTTGCCCATCGCCTTCTCCCGCCACGGACCCATCTGTCCCGCCTGCACCAGAGCAACCCTCAGACCTGAGGTAACAAACAGCTTTCAGACACTGAATACTTGAACTAATGAATAAAATCACACAGACCTTGTGCTGGATGCACTTTGATGGATTGCGTACATTTTCTCCAGATGGTGGTGCTATAGAGCTAGAATATTTCCCCACATGTATACTGTACATCCTTCCTCCATCAGTATCACATTTCAGCATCTGTACACTCTCACAAACTATACATAGATAAGTAATATTGTCCCTAAGTGTGTGTTAGTGTGACGATGTGTCCGTGCACACACACACCACACACCGGCCTGCATGTGTTTGGACATCACAAAGAGTCGGCTGCTAGTTAAACCATTAGAGGCATCAGTCCATCCAGCTCTTCTGAATGCTTTGTTAGCCTGACCACTGGATTTAAAAGAAACACTCACCCTTTCAATTTGAGCGTGACGGTTCAATCTATTTCTCTTTTTATCTGTCCTCTCTTTCTCTGTCCTTTTTCTAACCATTCTCGTCTCAGCCCTTAACTCTCTTGTCAATTTTTTTATCTGCCCCTATCTGTCCCCCTCTCTCTCTCTGGCTGCTTTGCTCTGTCTGACTCTGTGGCGACAGGTTGTAAACCAGAAGGCCAATTTCTGCTGTCACTGTAGCCACTTAGGGCGGCCATTGCTGTGCCTGAGGGCCGCGGCACTTTACACTGCGGCCTGAATAAAACATTGAACTCTGGGTGCTCACTCCTGCTCCCTCCGTCTGTCCTAAAACCTGCAGTATGTCTCCGTTTTACCAGCTTGTCAACCTTTATAAGCCTGACCTGCTTATATACCTTTAATAAAGACTGATGACAAACTACAACAAGCTAGAGCAACTTAAAGAGCTTCTGATGTTGGAGTGAAGAAACAGGTGGCTCAAGGTTGATGCCACTGATTAGAAAATTATAACTTTTATCCTTTTGATATTTCATAAATTCAGCTCACTTTAAAGGCCAATCAAAGAAAGAAACCTTAGAGCTCCTTTGGAGAGAAAGACGGAGGGCCCTCACTCTTCTTCTGTGGTGTCTATGACTTAATCTCTAATCGTCTCTTTGGAACATAAATAACTCCATAAGACATGTACAGCGGAAATCTTCACCCTGCTTCCTCATTGTTTGACTTCTTAGTAAAGGAATTAGTTACTTTGTATATATTGATTTGCACATAGCTTCATGTTTCCTGTTTTTTCCTTAGTTTGATCCTTATTTTAAAATACTGTAAATATTTCCCTGAGTGACTAAATGTCTAATACAAGGTGTGCCAGCCAAGACAGCAGCACAGAAACAAAGCTGTAACAATCAGTTATTACATCATGAGGTAAATAAGCAGCATTCAGTGCTCAATTGAGCCCAAATCCTTGTATTAAAATCTTCCAGGCTCATGAAATGCTTTGGTTCCATGTAAGCTCATTTCTCAAACCAAGATGGAGCAGCATTAAAAAAGATTTTTGGCAGAGATTGAGGGAGTTGTGTAAAAAGATGTACATGTTGTGTTTTTGAGACTAAACATTTTAACTATTGAAAGTTTTAAAGGCAGGGTTGGTAGTCATGGAAAGCTAGCATGAATTTGAATGTAGCATCTCCTCAGGACTCCATTTAACCCCCGCCCTCCCACAGTCGGAGCTCCTCCAAAATGACACCCACGTTCACATGTACGAGCACCGAGTCCCGATCATATGCTGGTGGCTGATTCAAAACCACAGACTCAAACTGGTCCTCAGCACATCATTTTTGTTGCTCTACGTTAGCAGCAATCGGGGTATAGGTAGTTTTTCCGCTATTCTTCATCGTACTTGGATCCCTCTTGGTTATGCGCAAGTGCTAGTGCATGCTGGTCAAATGTACGTGCAGGAGGCGTACAGAACGGCAGAACAGGATTTGATTGGTTTAACAGATTGAATCCTAATTGCTAGGATTGGTTGGTGTTTTCCCAGGTTTACTCCTGCTGTAGAAAGCAGATATTTTTTGCTTTATTCTAAGAACACAACATGCATTGATTGCCATCAGGACAGAAAGATCATTTTAACCAGAATAACAAAAAGTCTGTCTAAATCTGATTACCAACCCTGACTTTAAATGTCACTAGAGAACATACACATGGAGACGTTCATTTAAGACAGCTTCACCCAGAAAGATGTTTACTCCCTCAGCTGTTCATGTGCAAAGTCTGCTTCCACATGGGACTTTATGATTTGCGCAGAAACCTGAACCAGAGACCAACTGTAATAAAGCAAGTTAAACTGAACCCAGCAGTTTATAGAATGGTTGGATGGCATGGAGTGTAGCATCTGACATCAGCAGAATAATAAAAAGATGATTCCTTAAGATGCATCTGTGCAAATTTTAATATCACACAACGGTCCCAAAAGTAGGAGAGATGATCCAAGGGGACTGCTTCAACTGAATATAAAGATGTTATTCAGAGGGAGAGCGCGAATCAACACGGGGAAAAGAAATCAGAGGAGGAACTGTCACATACAGTATATCCAAGGGTAGTATAACTTGTCAGAGTTTAGTTATACTGTGGCATGTTTTCACACACTTACCAACTACAGTGTTGAAAATGAAATCGTTGTAGTGTCACAGTTCCTTCAGTGTCCACTTGAGGTCGGCTGCAAAAGCCAAAGAATCCCAATTAGGTCCTGTGTTGAAATGCCTGTTTTTGTTGCAATTTTTTTTTCTATTAAGATGTAGCCCTTTGAGATTATCTGATGAAAAGGGCTTTATAAATAAAATGTATCGTTATATTTATGTTTTTTTAATCTAATCAAGCTACCAGCTTCCAAGTGTAATGGAGAAAAAGCAACAGGTTATTTAATAATACTGATAAACTTAAAAAAAGACTCTGAAAACCATTAATAAAAGATGAATCACAAGTTTTTAGATAATGACATCATTCCATGATTTATCCCCCAAAACAAAAACACAACTCCTTTGTAGCTTTTACTTTGATGTAGTCGATGTATGGTTTCAGTGTGTCACAGATTGATAACAAAACATCTCCATTCCTTTCCTGACAGATTTCCTGATACTGTGAATTAAATTTTCTTTATATTAAGACAGAATTTAATAATTATCAAAAAAGGTTTTGAGAATTTCTAGCTCTCTTTCAACCCAAATCAAATATCAACTATCATTTTTAAGAATAATAAACAGTTTTGGACCAATCATCGATCCTTCAGGTACTCCACAGGTAATTTTTACTCCTTAACTCTGACTGTAGATTAGATTTGAAAATATTTCCACATGTAGCTATCAGCTCATATTCAATCTATCAACAAGTGCTGAGTAAATCTCACCGCGTCCTCAGCAGCTGAGCCGATCTAATATTTTTTCTGGCTTCTTTAAATATCCTGCTGGATTGCCCTGAAGCAAGACAGTAACCCTGAAAATGTTGCTGACTATGAAACCCACCACACCTCCTGGAAAAAAAAGAGAAACAGTCCTAACCTGATTCATCGCACTGCAACACTGACTTTTTCACTATTAGGTAACACAGTTATTTGAATCAGAGCTGTGCATGGAGATTAATGGCCCAGCAGCTCATATGTTAAATTGCTGCCCATTATGCAAAGTAGCTGAAGCCATTCATGCCTTTTTGAGCTGCTGGTCCTCACAGCGCTGGGAGATGGTGAAGATTTTAATGTCTTTGAACTTTGGATAACTTGTGCTAAATTTCCTTTATGTTTTTGTGTTTTTAATTATGCTGATATAATCTCAGATGAACAGGTTAATTTAATCTGAAGACAGAAAGACAATCAGGGTTTCCTCATGAGATACCACATATAACAGAATGTGTAAACGGGCGTCTTGTTTGTGACTCTGCACTCCCTTTTTCACTCTTGCATCATGCTACGTTTAGCATCTCTACAGACGCTGCCTCTCTCTCCGTCTCTCTCTTGCTCGTCCTTTTCCTCCCTCACTCCCCCCCTCTCTTCCTCCTCTCTGGACACAGATTCAGAGCGTGATCTGATCTCCATGTAATGGGAGAGTAATAGGCACTCTGCCTTGATTGGTTGGTAATTTGGGGGAGTTATGCACAGGTGCAATTTGTAATATTTTCAGTAAATTAAATTTCTTTCTCTTCCTCTCTCCCTCGCTCGCCGTCTCACCCTCTCCCTCTCTCCCTCCCTTCAAAGTGCTTAACTCAAATGGTCTATTTTTTTTCTTCTCAGTGTCTCCAATCTCTGTCCTGACTTTCCTTTTCTTCCCCCTCTTTTATTCGTTGCTTTCTTCCCCTGCTCTTTTCTTTTCATTTTCTTTCCCTTCCCTCCCTCTTTAGCTCCAACACTCATTCTCTCCTCTCTTCTCCTGCTCTTTTTCTCCTCCTCACCCCCCCCCTCTCTCCCCTCATTTTATTGATGTACGCTCAGGCGCCCATTAGAGCTCCCTTTTTCCCTCTAGTGGAAATTGCAGCATGTTAATTTTCACACAAATTACGGCAATAGCAGGTATCTCTATTTGATACATTATAGCGGGAGCAATCAGAGATAATTGAGTGCCTTTCAGAGGGAGACGGCTGCATTCACTGCCGGCTCAAAGCTGCCCCATTATCGCCTAATCGCTCTTTAAACACTGAATTTTGCCGAACAAAAATTCTTGTCATAATTTTGCTTAAGTGTATTTGGAAATCACAGTCCTTTGAGCGAGGATAATTGAAATCAAATCCCTTTCACTGGAGCTGACATTTCTACATTTCCCTCCAATTGAAATTAATTTCAAAAATTGAGCATGAATATCTTCAAATAGCAGGCAATTATGCCTTTCAATGGGGAGAAATTACCGGTGCTGAATCGTTGGAGGCTTGCGGGCGAGAGCACCAGTTAAATGCCTTTGTTTCCCGTCGTGTTTGCCTAGTAAAGATTTACATATATTGACTCATTATGGTGTCTTGTGAAGCTGATCGGCGTGACTACCACAACCGGCAATAACGCTCATCGCATCTAAAAAGCTCAAGAGTTTTAAAGCCGCGTGGCCTCGCCAGCTGAGGGAAAATGTATGTTTGTTTCTCGCTCGTCTCCCTCCCTTTTCTCGCTCCCTCTCTCCTCCTGCAGCTGTGCGAGGGGCTCGGATGTTGTAGCTTCGGTATTTACAGCGCATGTTTGCAGAGCTGTGGAGCAAAGTGTGCAACGCTGAGGCCTTCTTTTTTTTTGTCTCTTGCAGGGATATTTTCCTCCAAGCCGTATCCATATCTGAGCGTTGAATGGTAGCTTTCCTGCAGCTTGCACACTTTCCATCCTCTGTAAACTCTGTTTTTGTTTCCGTCTCTCCTCACATGCACACAGAGAAATATTGTCTACCTTTTCATTAACTGCTTCACTGGTGTGCTTGAGCGACAGCATAGTGCGCTAAAGTTCTCTGGAGGTCGGATACCTCCGTGTGTGTGTTTGTCCTCACTTAAAGATGTGTTTTTAAGACTCCTGAGGAAGTCTTGAGTGCTTGTTTTATTGTGGAAGCCGTTTCAGACTGTTGCTCTGTGATTTGGATCAATTTGTCAGATTTAGCCCCTTTTTTCTTAGTTCTCTCCTTTTCCATACATCCTGTCTCCATTCTTCTTCCCTCACACACGAACACACATGTGCCTGGTCCTGTTGGCTTAACTGTGTTTGTGGATATGTGTGTCGGCTTGGGTGGGGGCGAGGCAAAGGAGCAAGGGGTACGAGGTGGGGGGCTGGGGGGGTCCTACGCTCCCGGGAGAGAGGCAATTTCACAGCTGGTTTGCTCCTTAGGCAGTCAGGCTGAAAATGCTGCAGATTTGTGGAGCAAATTGAAATGGTGTCAGTGCAGGAACAAAGCGCCGAGCTGAATGACGAGGTAGGTGTGTGAGTGTGTGAGTGTGCATGGGTGTGAGGTGGGAGAGAGGAGAGAGTGAGGTGGGGTTGAGGGGCTCCAAATTCAATAACAACTCTGTAACATTTTAGCCCCGCCTTTCTGACACCTGTCAGTCAATCAGGACGCAGCGGCCGGCCCGCCTACAATCAGAGTCACATTGTTTGAATGTGTGTGTTGTGCACCTTTGTGTGTGTGTGTGTGTAATTCATTGTGTTGAAAAAGGAGAAGCGTATGGTGTTTGTGCCGCCCGAGCTTGTTCAACCTTGGCAACGGTAACCGAGGCTCCATTATGGGAATGTGCATGGTTTGGTTGTTGACTAGGCAGTGCATCAGTGGTCAACAGCTGTGGGTGCCATGTGGGCAGCCATAGAAAGCCATTAAAAACACACACACACACACACAAACACACACACCGCATAGTTTGCATTTAGTTGCATTAGATACTCTCGCCACTTGATTATGCCTCAGCAGTAAAAACTGAAATTACAATTACGCACATTGCGATTGGCAGGTATAATGGGCACACACATTCCCAGCGCACTCACACACACAGACAGTGACACACACACACAGGAGTTGTCAGGGGATTCTTCCTGGTGGTAATAATAAAGCACTCTGCGCACACCTGATGGCAGTGTGGGGTCGGGGCTTAGCGTGCCCTCTCCAGCGTAGCGGGGAAATGACGAGCCAATAACTGCAATTAAACATGCAGTATAATGGCTAATCAAATTGACAGCCTCGGCTGTTCGCATGCCTCTCTCACAATGCCTTATCACAACAAACTATTATGAGGGAGGGTATTTCAGGTCTGATCCCCTCTTTTCTTTCTCTCTCTCTCTGCCGTGCTTTCTCTGATTCTCTCTCTCTTCTTCCTGTCTTTACCCTTTCTGTGTCTTTCTCTTTCCCTCCTACCTCTCTGTGTTGCTCATCCTCTCAGTCTCTCTCCCTGCATCTCTCTCTCTCTCTCTCTCTCTCTCTCTCTCTCTCTCTCAGGCTGTCGTGTGGCTCCAGTTAATTGCAGTGGAGATTAACAAAGCAAGCAAATTTGTTTTCTTGCTTTTCTGTGTCACACAGAAGAAAGAAGATGTTTTCTCGTACAGTTGTGTATGAGTCACATTCAGTCTCCCTGTTTTTTTTTTTTTGTACTGGTGAAGAAGTTTATTAATTGGTTCTGGGTGTCTTTATTGCTCTGTCATGATCTCCGCTCTTATTAGACAACATGGATTAAAAGCTTATTCACACAAACAGAGAATAAAAGGGATCAGTAAAACTGCTGATAACTGTTTCCAAAAAAAAAACCTGCCAATGGGTGTGCTGGATTAAGTGAAAGCATTCAAATAAGACAACTGAAACGCATTTGAGGATGGAGTTTCATGTTATCCTAAATATTTAGTTTATTTGCTGTCCATAAAATTCCCATCGGAGCTTCAAAAATAGTTAATCTAACCTCCTATTTTCTATTTTCTTTCAATTTCAGCTTGTTTTACTTTTCATGTGCTGCTTCAATCAAATATCAAATGACTGTAATGAAAACGTTCAGGTACACACACTTAAATTACTGATAAGATACAAATAAAGAGCTGTGAGGGTATGACTCCTGAAAACCAACCCGAAGCGAACTTTTCCAGAGCTTTATGTGCAAACATCAGCGAGAATTCAAGCTACAGCTTGAAAAGGTTTGAACCAAGTTCTTACCTGAAGTCTTCATTGCAATGTGCACTTTCTATGCAGCTGTGTAGCCCTCTTTGGTACCGTCAGCTCATATTTACATGAGGAAAACGTGAATTAAAAATGTTTCTTAAACACCAAATTTTATGGTAACTGCTTGACTCAAAAGACTCACATTTTCATCATACGATGAAGGAAATACAGGATAGAATCGTCAGAGCTAAGCAAAATACAGAGTACAAGGCTAGTGTATTTTGAAAGGCACACTCTTGTAACCCTTGGCTGTTTTCTGACAACATTACGTACCTCTTATAAGAGTGGTCAACTTGTTTCACCTTCCACTGTAGTCATCATGGGTTATAAATACACAACTTCCAGGTGCCTTGGTTAAATGGCACGCCTCATGTAGTCCTTGAAGTGGGCAGCTTGGGTTCAGTCCCAACCAGTGGCCCTGAGATAAAGATGGAATTAACAAGACCAATAAGGTGCAGTAAAAAGGATTTTTGTGATCAAAGAAGAAAAAAATTAAAAAGATCCGTTTTGAAACAGGATTCAGAAAATACCCAAACTTATGGGATATGACTTCAGAGTTGATATAATTTCTTTGGTTGTTGTTGCCTGAGTTACACACTTGCTTCTCTCCAGCTTACTTCTGCTGTAGGAACCCAAAAATACACACTTTATCTTTTAGTTTACCTGTAGTTAACACATCCTAAGGTTGGCAACGTGACTCAGATTACTAAAATGTAAAATTGCCAGATGGCTTCCCATTCCTGTTGGTCTAATGCATTTCAAATTGTTCTAATCTAATCCAGAAAATCTAGAAATCCAAATCTAGCTCTCAAATAAACATGAGTAGATTATCAGATTTCCATTAACGTGAGTCGGGATGTCATGACAGGTTGGGTTCTGCCTGCTTTTGTTCTTCACATCGTCTATTTTCAAACATTGACTTAAGCCTGCTTACATGCGATATTACTTAGATTACACAGGCATTCAAAAAAAAAAAATAGAAAACAGGACATTTCCCAAAACAAAACCAGGACTTCTGCCTATAGGTTTTCTAATTTCATATATTGGTGTGATTACATCGAATCCATTAACAGATAATAAAGGCATTAATCACAAATAAAGTCAAATATTTTTATATAGGCCCAAACGCAGACAGAATGGGTCAGGTCAGCACATTTCTAATTAAAGGCAGGGTTGGTAGTCATGGAAAACTAGCATGAATTTGAATGTAGCATCTCCTCAGGACTCCGTTTAGCCCCCGCCCTCCCACACTCAAAGCTTCTCCAAAAAGACCCCGCTGCTCACATGCACGAATCCCACTGATTCACAAACACATGCTGGTGACTGATTCAAAACCACAGATTCAAACCGGTCCTCAGCACATCGTTTTTGTTTGCTCTACGTTACCAGTAATCAGGATATAGGTAGTTTTCTGCCATTCTCCAGCGTACTTGGATCCCTCTTGGTTATGCGCATTGAATCGGGACTAGTGCACGCCGGTGTAATATACACGCAGGAGGCGGGCAGAATGGCAGGACAGGATTTGATTGGTTTAACAGATTGGATCCTAAACACTAGGATTGGTTGGTGTTTTCCCAGGTTTACTCCTGCTGTGGACAGCAGACTTTTTTCGCTCTCATAAAAACACATCATGCATTGATTGCCATGAGGACATGAAGATCATTTCAACCAGAATAACAAAAAGCCTATCTAAATCTGATTACCAACTCTGACTTTAATACTTGCCAGACTGATAAGATGTATGGTGAACAGGTGTTTATGTAAAGTAGAATTGAGGAAGTGTGGTGCAGTCTTGCTCACTCTGCTGTGATGCTAACAGTTTTGCCAGAGTGTCAACAGGCAGAGCTTTCTCTCTGTAATCAGTGTTCACCTTTCGTCACTTTTGTTATTCAGAATTAATAACGATAGCGATGGGGTTTTGACCAATCAGAATCAAGTTTTTAACATCCTTTCTAGGACATTCTAACGTGATATTGGTCACATAATGTTTCAGCTTTTGTTTCCTCTGTTTTTATTGAATAAGCCGTGTTCTAATCTACTTTATTCTGTTTGTCTTTTCTCTCCAGTACTCTGAGAAGGCCCTGTACAACCAGCTCTGCTTCTACAGGTTCATCTTTGACTGGGACCATGCATGTGCCAAAGTACTGCAGCCTGATGAGAGAGGTAAGTTTAACATTCATATACACACACTGACACACACGTTGTAGTGCAGAATAAAGTTCAGAACCTAACTTTTAAAAGTCTTTCTGTTTACTACAGGATGAGTTTTCAAAGTTTTGTCCAAACAGAAAACAGGGCCTGCTTTTTTTTATAAATTTGATCATATTTTATTCATTTTTGCTGTTTTTATTATTCTGCAGCGCCGCCTTTCAACTGAAATCAAGTTACCGGAATGCGTTTTGAAGTTTGAATTTTGATGTCCTGACAATGCTTCCTCACAAATACACCAACATAACATAGCATTAGCAATCAATGGCTCAACGTAAACCTTTTACCCAGGCTACACTTACAATATTCACCAGTGACGCCACACACGCACGCGTACACACAAGCGGCAGAGCATGGGCATTGGGTGCTGGGAGAGAGAGGGGGAGGGGTGGGTGGGGGGGTTAAGGACATTCAGCTCCTCGAGTCGACAGCCCTAATTTAGGAGACGGATTCAATCACACACACATACAGAATGCAAAACGCTCCAATCACTGGAAGAAAGAAGGAAAGAGCCCTCCATCGCTTTCCCTCTACCCCAGCTCTCACTGTCCATCTCTAATGCTTTCTCTCCTTTGCTCTCTCACCCCTTCTTCGCTCTCTCTCTCTCCCTCTCTTGGACAGGCACTCGTTTGGCTGTGTTGATTGAAAACAGGTTTTAGATTTGGGGAAATGATAGGGGGAGTAATGGGCGCGCTGACGAAAGGATAGCCCTTCTCCCATAATGGGACATGGAGCGTATATTTCCCCCCTTGGACTCAAATAGACGCTACTCCAGCGCTCTGGGCGCGCTCAGTAGGCGTCAGTCACAAGGCCTCTTTAACCATAGTTCCCCTGATTGATGTCACTTGATTAGAAAGGGCCGCCGGGCCGAGTGATTTATTTATTTGATTAAATATTTATGTATGTATGTTGTTTATGTATGTATGTACGCCTGTAAGTGTGTGTGCCAGCCAGGAGCTGAGCGAGACAGCCAAAGAGTAAGACAGCAGAGGTAAATATAACGTGTAATCAACAGATGACCACTCAGAAGATGGAGGGAGCTCAAATAGAGGGATTGGACCAGTGTAGAGGAGGGGGGAGGAAAGGAAGGAGTACTAACATGATTATAGCCTCCATTTTTGCTTTCTTTTATTTCTGTCCTTGCCCAGATGCGAGAAATCATCGCCAATCAATTCTCGACTCTCCGCCTTTCTTTATGTTCCTGTGCTGTGCTGCCTTTCTGATCTGCTTTCAGCTTTCTCTTCCTGTGGGGTTTTTTTTCTAACCCAACAACACAATGCATACTTTACCTGATCGGAAAGTGTTTGAAATGGGTGCTCAGAGTTTACTGTACATATAGAGGGAACAAAAAACATGCTACATCCACCGTCTAAAAGCGCTTTTGTCGGCCACTGATGCCAGATCATGTCTTTCACCAGCAGTCAGGCATTTCACATGTTGTCTGTCAACTTTCTGTTTAGAAAGTAGACACATATTTAACATAGACCAGGTTTTTACAGCACTTTGGTCTGATACCCTAAAAAATTAAGCGCCTTTTTGATGTTTTGACCCAGGACAAACGTGTTTGGGCTGGGATCATGTGGCCTTATGCAGACGAACTGTGACCTACCGCTCACTTGAGTTTTAACCAAACCATACGTCCCCCTTCTGTTAAGTTCTAACTGAAACTATCACTCAAGAAGCAAATACTTGTGCTCAGAAAGACCTCCACCTTCCTTATTTCATCCCCCAAATCTGTTTGAAAGACTGAGTCTGTGGTGCATTTTGACTGGCACACCCCTCCACTGCTGCCTTCAACACTCAGCAGAGTTAACACACACACATACATACACACACACACACACACAACAAGTTTGTGCTGCCACAGTGACAGAAACACGGAATGCATTGTGGTATCATACTCACTCTTCAATAACAGGCTTGAATAATGCTGGTAACTGTTTGCTTTAAGTGATTGCTAATGATGTGCATAATGGAGCACACTTAAGTACAACCCATGATAGTACTCAGAGACACTGACGTTATCCAAGGCAAAAGCAACCACAACTGAAGTAGAACAGATGTGAAATGTAGGCTGTGTCCGAAATCACTCCCTGTCCACTATACAGTGGATACACCATTGCGAAGAGCCGTCCGAATTCTGAGTGAGCATGGTCATACCCTGTATAGTCCACTCAATGTATCCCACTTTGCATTTTGAAAAGTAGTGTATGAGCGATGTTCACTAAAGGAGCAATATATACCATCATGCACTGCGGTTTAAACATTAGAAAGGGAGCGTAGATGGCCTAGTGGTCTGGGTTGCACTCCATGTGGTGAAAGCCTTTAAACGAGCAACCCGGGATCAAGTCCGGCCTGTGGCGACTTTACCACATGTCACTCTGTCACACTATCTCCCTGTTTACTTTTTTATCTACTGTCCTATCCTCTCACAGTAAAGACATAAAAGCCCCAAAAAAACTAAACAAAAAAAAAAAAAAGAAGAAGAAAAAATAGCCGATTACATGATTACTGACAACATACTCAGCTCTCTGTTTAACTCACTGACGAGCACATCCCACAACTCAAACAAACAACAACAGAGATGTTGGCTGTGAATCGCAGGTGATGCATTCACTGGACCTTGTAATTCTCATACACAACATAAGTTGTGGCCCATATATATGGTTCATATTTATTTATATACTGAAAACAATGTGTAATACATTTATTTATTATATTTGATTATTGTGGAAAAATAGGCCAAGTCTAATATTAGTTATCACTTAAATCCATGCCGGTTTACAGCGTTTGAGAAAAATTATAACTACAAATCCCCAACCGTCCACGAACAACGTTTTAATTTTGCGAGCGTGATTACATCACTGTCAGTGGCCAGCGAGTGAGCAAGTGGTGTCTGAAATGTTTTTAATTTTGCTGAGTGAGTGGACTATGTAGTCAACTACATCTAATTTACCATATAGTGAGTATAGAGTAATGAATGAGTGAGTGATTTCAGACACAACCATATTATTTTTTATCTAAGTTTATATCAACTGTACAACTTTGGAAAAACCTTGTTTTTAAAGTTACTGATTTCCAAATTTAAATATCTAAAACAGGGGTGTATCCAGAGAGCTGGTCTGGGGTGGCATTGGCCCTCTACTGGTTGGGCCCCCCAGGAGCCAAACATGTAAACCTATAACTGGCTGTTTGCCTCATCAGAGGTGGAACTTATGTTCAAATCACATGTTTTGGTCTTGTTGCAACAGGCTACTCATAGCTTTGGCTTTGCATATGTGAGTATTACATTTGGTTGAATCCTTAAATTTGGACAGCGGCTGTCTTTACAGAGTTAAGATTTGAAAGTGACTGTGTATGTGCGAATTTTGTACCATCCAAGCACAAGTCACAATAAAAGAAGTCTGGATCCCTTGATTTTTATGCACAAATAGGCCTCACTATGTCCCTGTTATTCCATAATCCCCCCCAGCAAGTTATGGCAGATCTGTATCCATCTGTGTCAAATAGCTAAAAATACGTACTCCTACTAAATTTTATATCCAGTGCGCACACATTCATGCCATTAGTTTCCTCACATGGAGCAGGATGCATGTATACACAGTGTCCCACTGCGATAAAGTGTAGGTTCAAGGTGTTATCCCTCCGTCCTGGGGCAGTAATACCCCATATTACTGCATTACACACCCAGGGGCCGCACTGCTCCGATTACTGGGAGGAGACATACAGTCCTATACACTCCACTCTGTTCTATCTGTTTGTGTGTGAAGAGTGTGCATGAATACCTATAGAGATGTAAGACACAATTTTTGTGTATCGTGTTTTGTTGAGTTAGATATGATGGCGAAAGCAAATACACAAGGCATTAAGGAATGGAAAGAAAGCAGTTCCTTCAAGTATCAACTTGAGTCTGGCTCCAAAAGCAAAGCCGAGCACACCAACACCCATGTTAAAATATCATTTTTAAAGCAAAATAAAAGTGTTTGGAGACTGGTGTCAGAATCATTTTGGTGTGAAATAGTAAATCTGCTTATCTGTACACACTGTATGTCAAAAATACGAGGACTGAGAGTTCTGCATATATTTGCATAATAAGGTAGATGGTCAACTGTACAGACAGGTGGGTGCATGTAGCGGTTTGCCATCTCAACTGTATTTCTTTATCTGTTAAAGGCTGATAAAAAGGATGATTGATAACATTTCTATAGCAGTGCTTCAAAATCCACTTCAGGCCAATTCAGTCAATGAATGACATCACCAAGACTATATCCTTGTTTTTTTACAGTTTATGCCATAAACTAACTAAATCACACACTTGCAGTGCTTTTGCAGCTTTGATGTTTACAAGGACACTGTTTTGCCTCAATCACTCAGTGTTGGGAATAACA
The DNA here is from genome assembly GCA_030710495.1 of Labroides dimidiatus. Taxonomy (NCBI): domain Eukaryota; kingdom Metazoa; phylum Chordata; class Actinopteri; order Labriformes; family Labridae; genus Labroides; species Labroides dimidiatus. The sequence continues at coordinate 13,236,789 of CM061161.1, forward strand.
GCATTACCTCTAAGACCGGATGCGACTCCCTCTCCGTGTATTAGAAGTGCTAAAATCTGTAGTTCATTGAGTGTCTGCTTGAGCCTGGCTCCAGAAGCACCGGAAGTCACAAACACACCAAGCGAAAAAAAAAATGTTTTCACAGCCGAAAAAAACAGTCTGGTACAAAAAATGTCTCCCGTCTGAAGCGCTAATTTCACCAACGGCAAGCACTGTACGGGGGGTGAATTTCTTTCTAACTCTGCAGTTTAGACATCATTAAGATCGCCAGTTCGTCCAATCAGAGGCACAGCTCAGCTCATGTGACTGCCAGGTGTTCTATGGCTGTTACTGTGGCAACTCAAAGCCCGTCTCATTTCCAATTCAGACGCACCGGCTTCAAAAATCCGTTTCAGAAACAGACGGGTGACGTCACGGAGGCTACATTAATTATACAGCCTATCATCTTGAAAATGAAGCCACTGTGTGAAATGACCTACACGTCGTATTTGGCCATAAACGTACACATCAATGTAGTATCCTGTCTAAATGAGCTAAACTACTGAGTTATAAAAAACAGTGCGTGCCAAAAGAGAAATGAGCTTAAGTCATTTTTTGTACCAGGCTGTAAAAATGTTTATTTCTGCTGTTAAATCATCTGTTTTGGTTTGATGTGTGTGTGTAGCAAACTCAACACACTTCAGCTTTTCGCTCTTCTGCAGCGGCTTCATTTCTCGCGATCGAAGGTTGCTGCTTTGTAAAAACAATAAGAGGAAATTTAAAGGTGCAGACTGATCACTTTCTTATCAGGATAGTAGGATGCACATTTTGGTAACTAGTTTAAAGATAATCTAAATCTACAATCTTTAGGTTTTCAAAAGAGATTGTTGTGTCCTGAAACGCCAACAAATCATGCGGAGAGGACACAAAGACCAGATGAATGTACAGTACAGGGACGTAGACCGATTCAGTGGAACATCTAAACTTAACCAACAATAACAATAAAGAGTGTGGCAGTGTTACTGTATCTGTTCAGCCACCTTTTTCAGACGTTTTTGTTTGTTTTTTTAGCAGAAACATTCTGAGGTCTCAATATGAACATCAGCACGTCTGCTGAATATCCACACAACACACAAACCCAAATAGCCTCACATAAAAGAGCCCTGACTGGATCCTGAATGTAATTTCATCATCTACTGTTGTTTGTGTGTGCATGTGTGTGTGTGTGTGTGTGTTCTGCGTGTGCACATTAGCAAGCGTGCGCCTGTCTTATCTACATGTACATTGCATTTTTGTGCCTGATTGCTGCGACTGAGTAAAACATGGAGGTAATTTCATCCGCTGCAGGAGATCTCTAATAGATTATTCACACACACACACGCACACACACACACACGCTTGCACACATCATGAAAAAACATGCTGTCCGTTCCTTAGCCTGGAACATCCCGTATCAATGACTTTCAAATCATTTCATGTCACTTTTCTTCTCTCCATCTCCCCCTCCCTCCTTCTCTCTATCTGCTGCCTTCCTCTTCCCACCATCTCTCCTCCCCTCCTGGTCTCAATCTGGAGTGTGGGCAGTATGATTGCGTGTGTGAGCAATAATGTAATTTTGCCGCATTGATAAAATATAAATTGTCCTTGAGCTGCGCTTTTCTAATGATCCATTTACCGACAGCTTTCCTGCCACCTCTGAGCACTCTGCATTTGCTCCTCTTCTCCCCTCCCACTCCTCTCCCTCGCTCCCTCTCTCTTCTTCTTCTTTTTTTTTTCTCCTCTGCATTTTCTTCCCTCTCTCTCTTTCTCTCCCTCTCTTACCCTCTCTTTTCTTCCATCACTCTCCCCTCCCTTTCTCCGGCGATACAAAGCGGGGTGGCAAAAATCCGCGGGTGCGATTGTCAAATCAATTATTCATTCTGTGCAATTACACTCACACAAAGAAGTTTCCCTGTGCTCCGAGTGGTGATTAAATTAACTGCTATTCCAGCTGCCCGTCGCCACCAGCCTAATAGAATATTCATGGAGGCGGCCGACGGAATGGCCGATCTCCATTAACTTCATCATGCTCACTTAATTACAGGCTTGTTATTGTATTTACACCTAGTTAGAGCGTGCAGAGCCCCGATCTACTCGTGCCCGGCACCGCCAGAGTGTGTGCAAGTGTGTGACAACACCTAGTTAGAGCAGAGATAACCCCTGATACACTCAGTGTGTGTGTGCGTGTGTGTGTGTAAGACAGATGATGTCAATCAGGTGAGGACCTAGGTCCTTCTCATCCATCATTTTTCATTTTTCATTCCACTGGTCTTCTCTTCCTTCCTCGTTTCCATTCCTCGCCCCCTTCTCCCTCGGCCTTCCCAGCAACCCCTTCTCTTCTCCTTCCGCCTCACACTCGCTCTTTAAGGGAGGCTATTTATTTGAACTACACTCCCCACTGTGCTCAGACTTACAGCAAGGTCTCTCCGTCTTTCTTTCCCCCTCTCTGTGACTCTTAAATCATTCTTTTATCTGTTCCCCACACAGTGATTGAACTGGAAAAGAGAAAGGGAGTGAGGAAAGGGTGGAGGGGGAAGGGGGGCAGCGGAGGGGGGGAATTATTTTCTCCTACCTTTCAGAAATGATGACATGATTGCTTTCGCTTGATCATGCATCATCACCCTCCCTTCTATTCCCCTCGATAAATAGACTAGTTTGTCTCTCCCTGCCTCTCCTCACCCCTTCTCTCCCTGCGTCCCCATCCTGGCTAACATGAGGATTATCTGCTAATAGGTGCTGCTGGCTTTTAAAGTCAACCACACCATCCTCACGGTGTGTGTGTGTGTGTGTGTGTGTGCGCATCTTTCAGTGTGTGTATTTGATTACCGACAGGGATGCTTTTTAGTCACCATGACTCTGAGTTAGTGTGTTTTTTAAGTGTTTAACTACCATCAATCGTCTGTGTGTGTGTGTGTGTGAGAGAGAGAGAGAGAGAGAGAGAGAGAGACTGTAGATCTCTGTGTATCTAACCTTTGTTCCTTTGGGCAGTCAGTGGGCTGGTATTTATCCAGCAGCCACTAATGCATGAGCAGGAAGAACGAGAGAGGAGATAGGCCTGTGGAGATGCAGACATGACAACTGGCCATATGGACTGTGTGTGCGTGTGTGTGTGTGTGTGTGTGTGTGTGTGTGTGTGTGTGTGTGTGTGATCGCACACAGTGTCACCTTGATCTTTTACAATCAGGTCCCTATTTCAACAAACTTTCATCGTTTTCATTGTCGCCAAAAACTTAAATCAGGAAGTTTTTGCTCTTAGTGTTGATGTCCAGCGGTTTTACTTATTGATTAGTTGATCATAAGTGTTACTTGGCAAAAAATCGTCAGAAAAACAAAATCCTGAGCGTTCTCTATCTCTAGTCTCTCAAATGTGCATCGGTTTTGACTTTCGTTAGCTGTATATCTTTGGCATCGATACAGTATGGAAACCCATCAGCATTCATCCCTCATTGTGATACACACCTCCGGGAATAAACGCCAGCTTTTCAGAAATAGGTTTCTAGCCCACAGTTAGTATTTAACTACTTAAAGCTAGCACTTTATTTTCCTTGCTGCTTATTTTTTTTTTCATTACGGAGTAGAGCCTGCTCATCCATTTCTGGTAGGTCTCAGTTTCACTGTAAATACTAAGTTACACAGAGGCTACTTTCTGGAACGGGAAACCAGAACTCTCTCAATGCTGGGATTTCACAGTTTGCCACTTTTTATGTGAAGACCTTGTGTGGTAACTACATTTAGATATGCATTCATTTCTGTTAATTGGTGACTCAATCATTGAGTCTGTAAAGTGCTAATAATAATGGTACAAAATGCCCAAACATCATTTGTGATGCTTGCACTGACAGTCTGATGCAATGCATTCAATGCATTGTTTGTGTCCAGTGTTAGCTCCATTAGCCATGTCTCTGTGAATAGCATGATGCTCGTCAGCCGGTATTCCTTCTGGTGCTGCGTTAGCACGGCTAGCTCGTCCATCTCATTGTAGATGATTCTATTCTCCAAAACGATGGATGGGAGGACGGGTTGATGTCGTCTCTTCTTAGCTCGCGCCGCAGTACCAGCAACTTTGGATCAGTTAGCATCAACATGCTATGGGCTGCTAACAGCTGTGTAAACAATGTAACCATGTTTACAGGTAGGATCCTCAGACAAAGAGGAGCAAAAAGGTAAAAACACCACTGCAAACGCAACCAGTTTGGTGTCAATCACCAACAAAAGAGCCATAAAAAGTAATAAAAAAATGACAAGCTCAAAATATGAAGATAATTAAAAGAGAAAAAAGCCACTCTTTCAGGCGCTAAGCAACCGTTAAATGAGCACCTATTTATAGAGTTTACCACATTACATAGAACAGTTAGAGCACCTTCTCGCGCTCTGTCATCTCACCTGCTGTTATCAGGGTCGGGCAGAGCGATGTGCAGGGTAAGTGGTCGAGTGACTAAGAGAGAGAGCGCAGTGAATGTGAACGGAGCACAGCAGGGACTTTGACTGTTTGACAGTTTGCTTATAGTTAAAATCACATATGGTGCTTTATTTAACTCTTTCAGGTTGAAGGCAGCGGCTTCCAGATCTGTGCGTTCAACTTTGTCTTCGGTCAGAACGAGCTCTCTGTTTGTTTTTGAGGTCCAAGTTTGGATCTTCTGACAGACCGTTTTATTGTTTATTTTACGTCCTCCTTTCTATGATGCAGAGAGACAGAGGCAGTTAGGGAGAGTCTGTTATCTTCATTTCATGGAGAGTCAGCTGAACAGAATGAAGCAATGAACTTAAAAATAAATATCGCAGGAAACAAAAATATCGCAATGTCATTTTTTTCCCCAATATCGTGCAGCCGTAGGTAACCTTCATCATTTTTGTACTGAAGGTCTGAGGCGAGAAAAATTCATGTTAAACAGTTTTTAAATCTTAATATCTGATGATCTTTAGAAGTACATGAACACTGCAGGTTAAACTTTCATTTCTTGCTTCTTCTGGAGACCCTTTGTCCAGTCATCACGCTATTACTCATTCAGTTTGCCGCACTCGTCTCCTTGATGATGTGTTATTATTGCCTGGTTTCATGATACTTCATCTACACTTGATGCTCGGAATAATACTGCAAAGATTTGGTTTTGGTGTCCGCCCTGACCAGGAAAGCAGCTCTCAGTCATCTCTGTGGCCTCATTACAGCCCACCTGAGGGGATAACAGAGACCAGATATTGACTTCATGCTCTCATTGGGCTTTCACATCGATCTCATGGTACTCTGTGTCCGTGTGTGTGAGTGTGAGTTCTGCCTTCGACCACCCTTGGACCAATTCTGTGGCCCCCCTCTTGGCCCTCACAGTGATAGCATTACAGGCAGACAGCATTAGACCAAGATGTCTGGAATAGGAACAAACATTTGGAAGTTATGAATAAACATGATCAAAGATCAAATGTAGGATCACTGTTGCTGTACGGAGCTGCCTGGTTGGAAGCAACAGGTTAAATCATCCTGAGTCAAGATTTCCCGCTGCATCATTCAAGTCTGGATGTAATTTTCTTATTGGCTCTTTATCTCGTTAGAGGAAAAGGTAATTAAATCCATGGTTCAGTTGCCCTGTGCCTAACAGTAGAATTATAACCAATGACGACTCTTCTTCTCCTCTCTTCTCTTCTCTTCTATCTGTTCCAGCACGAGTCACAAAGCTGTTTGTCAGAGAGAAAGATGTCTACCGGAGGCTGAAGGAAGTGCCCGACAAAGCTTTGGCCACCAGCGGCTACTCGGAGATTAACTTGGCCAAACTCTTCCAGGCCTTCTCCTCCCTCAAGTAAAAACAATACACTCACACGCATCTGTAAAGACGACTTTGACACCCAACTCACGACGGGACGTTTGACAGAAAACTACAGCCACGTTCTGACACTGATGGGTGAACACTTATCGTCTTGGAACCCATTGGGCTCGTCACATGACTTAAAACCCAATCACACCCTTTAACCCTCCTTCAGTTTCTTCATATAGACAGTATGCGCTCTCACACACACTTGTGAAGTGACCCCTTCACCCTGACTCTGAATGGCAAAAAGGGAGGGGGGTGGCAATCATACCTAAATAACAGCCTATTGTGTGCATGGAGGCTAGCTGTGCCCAGATGTGTGTGGGTGCACGTGTGTGAAAATGATTTATCCTCCGAGCAGCCAGTAAACTCTAAAAAGCTGCTAATTAGCCAATGATAGTGACCCGGGCCACTAAGACCGCTGGATGCCCTGCAGCGATCGGACACTTGTTCTGATTACCACCATTCATCCCGAGTGTGTGTGCCTGTGTGTGAGAGATCAGAGAATGAAAGGAGAGAAGAAGAAGAGGATGCAGGGCGAGGAAGGCCACACCATCAGCTCCCTCACTCTTTTGTTTCCGTATTGAACAGCTGATCTTCTCCTCCACTGCCAGTTTAACTGATGTCATTTCAGCCCTTTCACTCCCTCTTCTCCTCATTGTCTGTGTGTTTGACTTGTCTTGCTCAGGTCAGTTCATGTAATGATTTTTTTGTAATGACATGAATATTTTGTATTGGCTATTTTCTTATGAATGAAGATCCTGTTTGATACTGAATATCTAATAAAAACTTAAACCTACAAAATCTTTGTCTTGTTTTATTTGAGGTGCGTGTGTGTGTGTGACTGATCTCTTATAGATATCTTGCTATGTTTTGATGTTACTAGTACCCTGGCTCCCTCAAAACACACTGATCACTGGATGGCCGATGTGCTCTTAATTTATCCTAAACCCACAAACATTACCCTGCTGAGATCTCAGCTATGTAGTAACCTGGTGTTTTTCTGCAGCTGTAAATAGTCCCCAACAAACAAAGGCTTAGTGCATCAGGTTATATTTATCTGAATATTTAAAACATGAGGGACACTGCTTTGGCTGAGTGGAGAAGTGGTGCACCCCATGTATAGAGGTTACACTCCTTAGTGAGCAGCCTTAGATTCCAACCGGTAGCTTTCTGCTGCATATCATCCCTCTTATCCCAACCCAGTTCTCTACTCTATCCAGTTTCCTGTCTTCTAAAAGGATGCTCAAAAGCCCCCCAAATAATACATATCAATAACATACATATATCTTCCTTTATTTATTGGTTTATTTGACAGGGATTGTCTAAAACAAACAAACTGTCAAGCCAGAGTTAGCTGTAAAGCTAATTTTCATCTGTGGTCCCAGGCCAGGAAGATGTTAAAAATATACAATACAAATAATTAAAACAAACATACTAATATTTAAAACAATACTTACTCAACAACAGTTCATCACTAATACACATTTAAAATCAGATTTCACCAGTTTGATGCAGTTAGAGGATTAAATCAGTGATCACATGATTGTTTGTCTTTGAGCCATAATTTATGGTTTCTTTTAAAAACACACAGGCTTGTACAGTTTTTAATGTGGGTGGGAATTGAGTTCCATTTTCCTGCTGCTCTGACTGAAAATGCAGACTGTCCAAACAGTTTTCCTAAGTTTAGCTGAACAGTGGTCTCTCACTGATGCCCTGGTCTCCCTGAGATTGTTCCTGCAGAGTCACTAACATTGTTTAAGTGGTGGTGGGGCGTGATCAGGAATTAGTTTATATATCAGCCACATATATGCATAACAAAGAAAACGTAAGTCCTCATAATATCTTGTTCAAACTCAAAAAAAAAAATCTCTATGGCCCAGGATGCCAAAAGCTGGGGTTCCCCGACTTTTCAGCCAACCACTCATAAAAATGCTAGAGACCGATAACCACCTTGTGGAAATACTGAAATACATTTTAATTTCAGATTTCTAATCTTGTCTATATTTTTACAGTTGTGTAAGAAAATTGCATTTTAAATGGTCTAAATTCGAATGGTGCTTTATGCTCCTGCCTTTCAGTGTTTCGGGTAAATCCAAGGTGTATTTCTGGACCTTGGTTATCGTTCGAAAACTGTTTCAGGATATTGTTTGGCCTCTCTAAAGAAATAAAAACAAATGGAATATTTTAATTTTTTATACATATTTTCAATGAAACAGCAGAAATTCGAAACCTGCCACAGTGCATGATTGTAATTGTTTATTGCGATGTAAGAAGCATCAAGAAGTCATGATCCAACCACACTGAAAACATCCTCTGACATCAGAAGCACAGAACAACCTAGCTTGGATAGCAGATGAATCGTACCATTTCAAAAAGCCTTTAAATTATTATAATTTTTTTTATTTCCTGCTTTATTTATTTCTTAGTTAGGGTTAAAGACTGAGCAGCATGTCTTGTGAATATATGTTTTTTTGTGGTGTCATCAGTGTTTGAGGGCTGTTACTGAACAACATCAGGTTTTAGTTTAAAGCTCAGCAAACTGTTAGCATATAGCCTCAGTGTAAGGAGTAAGGAGGCAAACACATGATAAACACATGAACTCAATCTTCACATGCTGGTAAAATGTGATAAGTTAGAATCATCTGGTGCTCCATGTTTTTCCATATAGTTCCAGTAAACACTTAATTTTGCTCTGCTGTAGTTAAAGTTCAGCTTGTAACTCGCTCCGTGAAGTGTTTCTCCATTTTCCTCCAAGAATTCTCCTTTTGTGTTAATACAGGGAGGGATTTTTTTTTTCTTTTACTCCATCCTGCCGCGTGCATTTCCATAAACACTGCACGCCTCACAAATCACTTCAAACCACTGTGACTTGTGAAGGCAACCTTAAGTGGGCTGAACACTTAAACCATGATTCACTATGCAATGGATAGAACATGCTGTGTGTGTGAGAAAGTGTCTCGCTGCATTTGCAGCCCATTGCTCATAATTTTACATATTTATTAAATCATATCAGCTCCACTTCTTCTCCCACGTCAGGCTGTTTTTACCCTGGATTTAATCAGCACAGGCAAGCCTGCTTTTCTCACTGAACCAGGCTGCAGCTTTTTCAAGTGAGGGCCCCGTTTTGTCCTCCCAGTTTGGACTCAACCCAGTCAATTTGAGTCCCCCTGCATTAATTCGACCCTGCTAAGCTAATAAGGTCGAACAAGTCTCTTTGTATTGTCGTGTTAAGCTTTATTGCTTGTCGTTTTGACCAGCGATAGACAAGGTAGGCTTTGATGAGGGAATTAGTCCCCTATTCTGTCCCTGTTATTCATGGCGCGGAGGAACATACAAGCAGCAGAGAGGGTGTCAAAAGGAGAGCTGGTCCTATTGCAAAGTGTCTCCCTTGTTGGAGCTGAAAGGGCGGTTATGAGACGATAAACCGCTTAATACACTGAGCTAATTGGATGAGAGCAAGAGAGACGGGGAATTAAGGGGCGATCCGAGAGGGGAGCGGAGTGCCATGGCCCGGCTATTCAGGTCTTTCATCGGGGCTGGTTCTCCGCCTGAGGGGGGAGGAGAGAGAGAGAGGGAGCGAGGGGAGTGTTAGGCCGTTCATCAAAGCGCCTTTTAGAGCGCCTCTCCCGGGGACTGAGTCAGAGACTGATCCGGCTGAGGCTGTGGAGTGATTGGGTCTATTCTCTCTTGGTGCGCGGACGCGGTGGGAGAAACGAGGTCCGGGAGAATCCAAATCACAGAGCCAAATCAAGTCCGGCAGCTCGAGGGAGGAGGGGGCGGCGGAGGGAGGGAGGGAGGGATGGCGATGATGAAAATGGGCACAAGTCAGTGGGAGGACATTTTCTGGACACCTGGGTTAACCTGTGAGAGAGGGGGTGGAGGAATAGAGGCCAAGCGCATTGATACAAAATCATGTAGATCTTTTTCCTTACTGCAATGTGCAAAAAAAGACCACATGGTCGGACCGAATTTAGGCTATTTTATTCTCTTTATACAAACATCCATTATCTTGATCATTCATGCAACAAGAAGCTTAATCCCACATACAGGCCTGTCCTAAATGAAAGACCACACATCCAACAAGTGTGACTTCATAAACCCACAGCTGTTGCCCTGCGACAGCATTTCAATTTTCTCGCCTTTTTGCGCTGCAAAGAAAGTTTAAGCCCTGCGCCCAGCAGGTCACCCACCTCCCGGCATTCCCTAGATATTAGGGACAAATTGGTTTGCCATTCATTAGTTATATTCACAATAAGATTAAAAACTCCCCGGACAATGTCATCAAACCCCTGTAGGGGCCATGCAGAAAAAAACACGCTCCAATGCGCTCAGGCAAAAGAAGAGGAATTTTATAAAACATCACACATTGTAGATGATGGAAGCTGCACGGGAGAAAATTGCGATCTTTTTTTTTTTTTCTCTTTTTCACCTCTTCTTTTTCTTACATTATGCTCCAAAGAGCAGCTGGGTGACTTTGTGCGTATTTGGATAAATTAATGCGCAAAAGAAACCTCCATCATTCCCTTATCTGCATCTAATTCCGGCTTGTTTGGACTAAATTGAGTGATTAACAGGTGTAAGACCTCAGAGACCTGTAAAACAAGAGGAACAAGGAAGAGGGGGTGTTCGCAGATGCAGACAATAATGCATAAAAAGGAGTGGAACTACTTTAATCCGCAGGGTAATTTCACGCGATTTGGCCGGGCACCATAGCTGGGTCAAACGGAGGAGAATAAGCATTGATTGCTGTAATGGTTCAGCACATTAGTTGTGAGATCCAATGCAGATGGGGATTTAACTCTATGGTCTATGCGTGTCTCTGTGTGTGCGTGTGCGTTTGTGTGTGTGTGAAAGCCGTTTGATGAAGTGGTTTGTTACTTCATTAATGACAAAGAGGACCCGCTTCCATCGACACGGCATTACAGATGTTAAGACCAATTTAGCGCCTTTAAAGGGTCTTAAAGGAAGTTTTGTGACGGACCCCCCAGATAAAGTGGGCGACCTAATTGAAAACCCCTCGCCTTTGTCGCGCGCTTCACATGTTGAGGATTAAGCTCATGAATATATGGTCAGTATTTTGTCAACTGCGCTGAAGAGGAAAGACGCACGCAGCGCGCGGGATTACACATCTAATACTTCTCCCATTCAGGTGCAGCATTGCGCCTCTTTTTATGCGCTCTGCAGCGACAAATCCCTCTTTTTCACACCACACAACCTGTGGGTGAGGTTCTGCTTCTTTTTCATTCCAGGGGCTACATCTGTAATTTAAGTATAGAAACAGCTATCATCAAATTATAAATATAAGACAAACATCACGATTTCTTCATAACACCTTTTATTAATATTTCTATAGTATTCTATTTCACATTGTTTTATTTCCTGGTTTAGGTCTATGTGAGTCCTAAAGGAATTTGAAATAATAAAAAATAACTCATTTAACCAATGTAATTTATTCAAATTAGCATTATTAAACCAGGAAACTTACAAACATTTAAAAGAAAGAAAAAAAGATTTCCTTCGCTTTGCTCCTCCTGGGGGAAATTTTGACATAAATAATCATCTAAAAAGCTAATAATTCATAAACACAGGTGAAAGTCTACACAGGGCAACATTCATTAAACACTACACTGAGTGCAAATGATCTCCTGAAATATACACAACCTTATTTTCAAAATCATCCTTTTTTTCTTGTACTTTTTTTTTCTTTTTACACAGTATGTACAGTTTTTCTTTCACACAGTCAGGTCATTAGAGAGACACAATTCAGATCTCAGCTCTGCTCGCATGTCTGTGGAGTCAGACTCAGCTGAAATGCCACTGCTAACTAAAGAAAAGAGGGCGGGTCTCAAATAGCTGGAAATGTACAGAAATCTGAATCGACTGGTTTGATTCAGAGATTTAAATAAAAGTCTACAGACTGAACAGTGGCATTGCAGTGTGTGGCTGGTAGACAAGCGGGCATGCAGAGGAGTCTGTCTTGTGGAGAAGGCTATGGAAGGTCTATGGACAGTTTTTCCTTTGGTTCTGGGGGGTTTCGTGGGGAGGGGATCTCCTTCAACGCGCCTTTATTACAGACGCAGACCAGCTCAGCCCACATCAATGCATACAGATTAAGCAGAGTTAATGTCGAGCACTCGAGTTGTCCACATTTTGAAGTAGCACAAGAATCCTTTCTGAGAGTCCAGCTTCTCCTGCAGTTCATCTGCTTTTGTGTGTGTGTGTGTGTGTGTGTGTAGACCTACAGAGCCCTGCTGAAACATAAATTCTTTAAGAAGTCAAAGTCCTGTATTTGATTTTTTTTTCCTTTCAAAAAAATTTCAGGATTCATGATTTGTTCTTTGTGAAAAAAAATAAATTCCTGCTGCAATATTTGGGCGACACACAAACAGCTGAATCTGGAGTGGAAAGACTCGACTGATAAAAAAAACAGTGAAGTTCTATATCTCCTCTGGGATGGAGTGAAGTAAAAGTAGGAAGTATCATTTAGACTCAATGTATTCAGGATAATTTGATTTGAGTGTTAATTTAAATTTGATTGTTTAAAAAAATCAAGTTCCATTTATTGTTAACACATGAAGAAAATGAAAAAATGAGTATTTAAATTTGTCTTATTTTCCCAGTACACTTCCTCCTGTGATAAATTAATCCAATATTAAAAAAATGAATTTGGCCTGTTTTTAAAAAGTGTGTGAAGTGTTAAAAGCTGTTACAACAGCTGTAGTTATCTGACACACACAAACACACACAGTCTACATGTAAGCCAGTGCCCTTTTAAATTTGGTCGTGCTATTTTGTTGGGGAAACATGAGGTAACAGGGATGTGGGGCAGGGGGAAAAGGGACATCAGCCTCCAGAGGTATGAGCGGGTTTTAGGAAGGAGGAAGGAGGAAGGGGGGAGGTGTCATGGAATGGGACTTGGGCCCAGGACAGGGAGGCCTACAGCTGGTGTCGAGTGTTCAGCACACCTCCTTCCCTGTGGCTCCGGCGGGCAGGATGTTCAGCTGGGTGAGCTGAGCCGAGTGTTCCTTGGCCTTGAGGCGCAGCGCGGCGATGCTGGAGGCCCTTCGGTCTGCTGAGGCGGAGGAAGTGGAGGAAGATGAAGAAGGGTCGGGAAGGACGGGTCCTGCGTGGGAGGGGTTCTCTACTGGTGGGGCGGGCTGACGGAGGAGGGCTGCAGCGGTGGAAGCACTGGTCAGGGGTCCCATACTGGAGAAGAGCCTGAAAGGAGGCAGGTGTTGAAAATCTTGAACATTCTTGGATGCTCATCGTGTTTCTATCACTCGATCTGATTATTCAATTTGAAGTTTGCTCTGTTCTCTCAGATATTGGCTCCTCCCTTTTAATACCTCTGAAGCTGTCTTAGCTCAGTGAATGCTGCTGCCTTATCTCACATTAAAGATAACTGAGGTTAAGACTGCTGCATTAGAGCGTAAATGCTGGTTGTGGGCATATGGAGGCTGGAGCGTCACTCCTCACAGCTTGTCTTACAGAGTCACACATTTGCTTGATGTGTTAAGATTTGAGACAGAGTGATAACAGCGCTGTGAATGCTTAGTGGGTGAGATAAACAGTGTTAGCAACAGTTAAGGAGTGGCATGTGTTTGGATTTTATACAATTTTTTTTTTCTTTGATATATTGTAGAAATTGTGGGAGTAAAAATTGTTCTGAGATGAATATCTGCACCTTACCTGCCAAAGGTGGGTCCAATGAAGGCAGGGTGACGAAACATGGCTGCTGTACCAAGAAAAGTGCCCAAGCCGAGTGGGGTGGCCAAAGGTGGAGCTGCACCATTGTGAGGTGGCGGGGCCAGACCTGGGAAGGCGGCGGCTGCAGCTGCGGCTGCTGACCATGCAGACTCCAGGGCGGGGTGGGGGTGATGAGGGAAAGGTCCTCCCTCCAGGTAGTGACTGAGAGGATGGCCTGCTGCCAGGGGGCCTGGAAAGGGGAGGCCTGATGGGTGGGCCTGCACCCCGGCCTTCTCACGCTTCCTCCACTTAGCTCTGCGGTTCTGAAACCATACCTAAAGACAAGAGGAGGATGGGTAAGAAAAAAAGATTCACTTTTTTTCTGCAGTGAAAAGTCACCTAAATGAGTAATTGTTATAAACCAAGTGGTCTTACAAAGAGGGTGGAAAATAAGTAAATTCAGTTTACGGAAAGTATTTTAATGCGTAAGGAGACCTTTCATCTCCTCTTCACTCTGCTGGATGTTGTGTGAGTGCAGTCTAATAGTTGTCTGCTTCAGGTGGTGGCCAACAGGCGGAAAGTCAACGGTAATTACACGCGAGGTAAACCCTGCCGTTCACGGTCCTTTAAAGCTACTTTCTGTCTAATTAACAGCCCTCCACCCTCACTCCGTCACCCTCCATGTCCCTGTGGACGGGCTTCAGGGTTGCGGGGGGAGAGATAATTAAGAGTGGTGTTAACAAAAGATCCAGAAAATTACCGCTGAACTGGCTCCAATAACAATTAATGCGCTTTAAATTAAATTCTTAAGAGATGTAGAACAAGTGACTTCCATCCCGGAGAGTATTTAACTTTCCCACGCATCCTCTGCTGCCCAGTTTGCTCTGCAGACGCACAATGAGCAAAATGTCAACATGAGAGAAGTGATTGAACAGGGCGAGCTTGAGCGACACACATTATTCCCAGAGGGCTGTTTAGCATTACACAGCCCCTCGGGAATTTATGAGTTTTTATCACCTCCCTGATGGCGCCCGTTAAGTGATTTGTTCACCTACGGCCCCCTTAAAGAGACATCTGTTGTTTTACCGTGGGCCATAACCCTCGCGGAGCTTTCCACCGTGTTTGAACTGTCTCTCTGGTTATGAGGCCGGGCTTTCGACATGCAAGACACGCTTTCAGAGGAGAGAGGAGAAAAAAGAGAGAGGGGGAGGGAAGGGGGGAGCAAACACCTTTAATGGTCTCTCATTCGCTCCCAAGTGCAAAGCATCGGATCAATGCAGGTCTATTGCAATCACATAATGGGAAATCAAATAGCATTATCCCTCCCCTCTTTCTTTCTTGCCCCCCACCCCCTCCTCCATCTCCTACATGTTTTTACGCACACACACTTCTTCCTCACCCCCTCCCCTCTCTTTCTCTCTCTCTGATGGGAATTCAAACACCATCTCATCACCAGGAACATACAGTGTTTGCTCCTGCACTAAGTGAGCTTTTTATGAATCGCCGGTCTCTCCTTAATTGCCACTAAAACGTCCCACGTCTGCGCGTAATAACATTCAATAACAGGAAAGACCTTCCCCGCGCGACGCACGAGGCCATTTAACACATTTTACGGTAATAAATTACTGCTTCAAGTTGGCCTGTAATCGTTGATCCCCAATCAGTGACGCATATCACCGGTTATTATCCAGCAGGGACTTTTTATAGACCGCATAAAACATTAAAAGGTTCCTGCCTTTCTTCCCAAATTTGATTTACAAGGCTCTTTTTTTTCAATCTCCGGTAAACATAAAGGCACTTACTTGCACGCGGGCCTCGGTGAGATCCAGCCGCATCGCGAGCTCTTCTCTGCAAAGAATAAAAAAAAATGAGAAGAAAAGATTTAAGGTTACAGGCCACCGTTTGGAAGCAAAGCAGAATAGTTGTTTTGTCCCCTCCTGTTGTTCGCTGTCAACAAAAGGCGACAGAAATAGGCTTGATTTTTTTATGTGCTGCAGCAAGACGCCATATAGCCATATTCTATTTTCCTTGTCAGAGATGGGTAGAAAAAGGCCCGAGTGATTGTTAGATTTTTTTTCCATAGCACAGGCCTGTCACTGTAACAACATAATGGGGGGAATAATGACATCTAAACTAGCCTGCCACAAAGCAATCGACGCTGCCTTCAACTCCGAGATGGGCCTGCAGTGGAAATTAGACCTACAAGTCGCTTAAACGTAAATCGATTAGAAAATGTGAATAATATCAAAGGTTAAAAAAAAATCGTATGAGGAAACCCCCTACCAATTCAACAAAAATCCTGATAGAATAAGAAAAAATGAATTTGCATTTTTTTGTATTTGAAAATCATTTTGTTCCATGCCACACCGCAAGAAATAACATCTTAAATGTAAGCTTTTATTTTGAAAAGTTTCATCCTGCTTTTAACTCCTCTACATTTCTTCCACCATGCCTCTGTTTTTCTGAACGTGTGTTTACACCTGTCCCTGGTCTGACAAAAAAATGTTGTTTTTTCTATTGCATTCTGTATTCAGTTTCATGAGCAGCATGTAACCTGATGAGCAGCGGTTCACTTGTCCTCCTTGAGAATAACACCGCAGTCCTGTTTCTGCTGCAGCGGATACAGGTAACAAAACGTCTCCATTGTTAGCACTTACAGGCCTTTTGTGTTCACTATTGCAGGGCACGGCTTGGCTTTGGTGTTGGGGCATGTAGGACGTGTGATGCACTGTGTCTAGAAAAACGAGTGGGATTACTGCAGGTGTTTCTGGGAATTTTTAACGGGGTAGGAAAGGGGGTCTTTCAAAATAATCGTATGACGACTCATTTAGCCTAAAAAACTGATCGTTAGCAGACAGGGCTACTCTACATGTTTCGTTAATTTCTTGGTTTATTTAAATTATTAACATTAATAACCGATACAAATAAGTAACAGAATAGATCTGAATTATTAATAATGTAAAATAATTTTAGTGTTAAAAATCAATATCAGACTAGTTTAATTCACAACAAATTGCAAGCATAGTGAAATGAAATGTCTCTTTGTATATAAAAAATAAAAAAAGTAATTTTTAAATAAAACAAGAGAGAGGATTTTGGGGATATTTCAAGGTAAATACATTTTTGTTGTGAGATAGAACTTGGTAAATATATTTGCTACAAACTAATTTAACGTCGAGTATTAATTGAAATAGCTGGGGTAGTTCATACCTGGTAAAGACGTCAGGGTAGTGTGTCTTCTGGAAAGCTCTCTCCAGTTCTTCCAGTTGGTAACTGGTGAATGTAGTCCTGTATCTTCTCTGCTTCCGTTTCAGCATCCCTTCCTCCGAGTCACTGCCCGCCGACAGACACACGCTGTCCTCCCCGTCCCTCACGTCCCCATCCCCGGCGTTCAAGCTCTCCCTCTCCTCGTCCTTCGGGGACAGAGCGGCCGCGTCCACGCAGCTCTCCTCTTTCCCCGCGTCCTCCTCGAACTTCAGCGGGCCGAGCTCCACCAGTCCTAGGCTGCCGTCCTCCGAGCCTTCCTCAGGGCTCTGGTCACCTTCTCCCCTGCTTAGTGACGCGTTCTCCCGGTAGGATTTGCTGCGGCTAATGCTCACCTGTGGCGCCTGGCTGATTTTTAGACTTTCGCTGGCTTGTTCCAGGAGGAGCCGCTCTCTGTCCAGGGCTTCCGCGTGCTCGTGGAGGTACTTCCCGCCCGGTCCGTAAAGCCGGCGGAGCTTTGGAGGCAGGTGCATGTCGGCGCTGAGGCAGAGGGGATCTTTGGTTTGCCCTGAGGAAGAAGCAAAAAATGTCAAAATACGAGATAAAATTTAGAAAGTAAGTTCAAATAATTTAAGAAGTAGAGCTAAATACTCTATCATCCTCCACACTTTACACTGCCTGATAAGTTTCAAAAATTCGATTAGCCCATAAAAATCCACATTATTCAACATGAGACATAGCTAACGTGAGCAACACGACTTTCAGCTCAAAACATCTCATTTGCTGGTTTTCTTTTCTCCCATAATATCCCAAAAATACAAATGCTGACTTTCTAATTGATGTCACCTCAGAGAAAACTTACTGTCAGCCGTCTTGTCGAGCTCCCCTCTGCCTGGTAGACCCGTCAAACTTTGTGCCCCTATCAGCCGGACCTTACAGGGGCTTCGGCGGCCCAGTATGCTGTCAATGCAGTAAGAAGAGAGCAGCGTTGGGGATTTACTACTCTTCCTCTCGGCCCGGTCGTGGATATCTTCCTCGAACTGACCGCTCATGTCGAAGCTTCGGTTTGTCTACTTTCGGTAACGCCTGTCAGTCTCCCACTCTCTCCCTCGCGCTCTCTCTTACTCTCTCACGCGCGCAGGGTTCGGCGTTGTCTTCGTCTTGTCCCTCTTCTTTCTTCTCTTCCTTTAGGCCAGCGTGACCACTCACCTCCTCCTCCTCTCTCTCTCTCCCTCTCTTCTTTCACTCCTCTGTCACACTACACACTTTCAGCTAATGACAGACAGCGGTTTGACTGCCTCGCGCTGGGCTCCGGTCTGCCAGGCGCTTCTCAGCTCCACGCGCTCGCTCCGCATACGTGTGAGCTGTTATTGCGCCGTCTGATTGGCTCGTAGTTGTGTATGTAGGGAGAGAGACAGCGCGGAGCTGCTTTATATATTTTACGATTAAAGTTAATTTGAGGGTAAGGTAACAAAACCCGACATGGAATGGGTCTTTTTTCTTGGTGGAACGAACTCAGATGGTTAAAAGCAAAGTACTTCATGATTAGGTTTTCTCTGTTGGTTGATTTTCGCTTCCGTGGACGCCTAAGGCCTGTGTTTAGAAGTATTCCTCAGCTGTGAGCAAACCCCATCAGCACTGACAGCCTTTGATATTTCTTATAAACATGTTTTTTTAAACGAAAACAAAACGAAATAATCAGCGCAATGTCTTGTGTATAATACAGCACATGACTCGAGACAATGGCAAGATTTTAAAAGAAGAATAAAGAAATAAAAAAAATACAGCTGTGCCTAGCTAACATATTACCACTTTGTTTCAGGACTATGATGGTAATGCATAAATGGAGCTCTTATACGTTATCATCAGACCAAGTGTTTTATTAATGGCTTCATCAACATGCGTTTTATAGTCCTTTTAGGCAACATGTCAGAGTGTCTGCTGAGGAAAAAAAGGCCTGTTGTCTCTAGTCTAATGTGAACAGTCTTCATTTGCTCTTTCTGTAATTTCTCCATTTCCCCTGGGTATTTAATCTGTTTTATAACCTCTATCTCAAGTGTTGTTACCAAAACTAGCACTTAATGAATATTTCTTAATCAAATATCCCCTCTAGTATAATGAATGAATTATAGAAAAGTTAATGGATAATAAAATATTATGTATTCATGAACTTTTACTTTAGCGTTTTATTTAATTTTGACTGAACAAATCGTTCCCCGATATATTCTGATTTAGCTAATTTTATTTATTTATTTATTTATTTATTTATTTATTTATTTATTTATTTATTTAACAGAAAAAGCAATAACATTGTAAGATAAAACATTTGCATTCATCTTTCAGGTTTTCTTTTGCAACATATTCAATGAAAAAAAAAAAAACAAAGCGTTTCCTTTCTGATTATTTTTATTTTCATGCCAAGAAAAACTGTCCATGGAATCCAAATTCTAAGTTAAAAAAAAAAAATCTGCCACGGAGTTTGTGTTCAACCCAGAACTGCCTCCAAGAGGCATACATGTCAGATACTGAGTCACAGAGAAACATTATCATTTTTAACAGAGACTGTCTCCAGCATTTTATATATATATATATATATATATATATATATATATATATATATATATATATATATATATATATATATATATATATATAGATGTGAGTGTCAGCCTGTCTGTCCTCTGTCCATCATATTGCTACTCACTGCTGGAGTTTCAAAAGGACTTTTAAAAAGTGCTGGTGGCGCGCCGGTGATGAGACGGCTCGTGGGGAGCCGGTGGATGGCACGCGGGGGGACACCTGCGTGGAGAGGGGGAAAGATGGAGAGATGGATCGAGAATGTAATTTTAAATGAAAGTCTATTTAACCCGCTGTGAATGGCATGACCCTTATCCTCGCCTCAGAGCCCATCACTGTTAAAAGGATCATTTTCAGAATTCAATCCAAAAACTTCAGCAAGCTGCAATTTACTCTCTCCTTCCCCCTCCTCCTTCTCTCTTTTTCTCTCCCTCTTCTCCCCCCTCCGTTATGTATCTGCCCGGGCTGAAGCATCGTAGCAAACGTGAAATAACAATAAAATATAAGTCCAGAAAATTGCACGAGTTATTTTTCTTCTTTCATCTTTTTTTAAACATATAGCCTTATGATCTTTTGCTGATTGAGGCTGGAATAAGAGCGCCATTGATCTGTTTAGTTAAGGTGCAGGCCGCTTATAGATTTACCTCAGTTTTCAACTCTTTTTTTCTTAATCGAACAGGCTCACAAAAATAACCAATCGAGACACTATGTGATGTTTGCAGAAGTAGCACTTAGTTATAGATTTAACTCTGCTCTGGCTGTATTAACCTCTCTGTAAGTTCATCTTTCTTTGTTCACTTGCTGTAATTCAGATGCAGTAATCTGTGTCATTTGTTTGTCTCCTGTCTATATTAAATATGCTCTGGCATTATTATGGGCAGGCTGTCGGTGTCAGATTTAATCCATCCGCAACTTTCCTCGGTGTCACAAACTTCCGCGCTTGTTTATTTGCACGCAAATCAATGTAATGAGCGTAATAACAATATAAAATGTTCTGCCTTTTCCTGCGCGGTCACAAACAGACGTGCGTAATACAGACGGGTATTTAGAGTCGCTCTGTAATTTGGGGGCCACAATTTGATTCATTTATCCGCACTCTGTTATTAACCCTGTGGAAAAAGAGATGTCAGCCGCCATTTCAGCCAGCAGGACATCCGCGCTTTGTTTAAATGCACTAATTACGCGCATACATTAGAGGAGGAGGAGGAGGGGGGGGTAGTCAGAGCGCAATTTTCACATTTTCAATTTTCCGACTGTTTGACGTGCAGGTGAAGAGATGGTGGAGAGAGGCCGCCTTCCTGTTTCTGCACAACCTCTACACCGCCTACTCTGTATTTGCATAACATCCAAGGTTGATGATATCCAAGGGAAACTCCAGGCTTGGGGCTGTTTGTGCGTTTCCAGCTCAGGTACCACCGCAGAGTAAAGATCCCCCCAAAAGCCACCAGTTTTTGTGGCTTCAAGTATACTTTGACCTTCTACTTTTAACATATCAAAATTGTTGGAATGGCTTTTGCATTAAAAGCATGCTCTATTGTAAAAACTTATTCTGTGGTGATGCAGACTGTCTTTTCTCCTTTGCAGCCCATATCTCGGCTTCTCCTGCAGGCCATGAAAATGATCCAGATGAAGTCCATCATTTTGGAGCAGCACACTGGGTTTTTCCTTGAGGGTCATTCAACTGGCGCCATCTGCTGGACAAAACAGGAACCTACTCTTACAGGTCAGACAAAACACTTTGCTGCGTGGTTCTTTATTCATATAGTTCAATCTAAATCTTCTTACAGAAGACGGGTATTTTGCTTTTGCGCATGCTCAGATAGACAAGTTGTAACTCCAATTTCTGTTGTTCTTCAATTGTTCCCCCATGCACCATAAGCAACTGCTAATCCACAACATGCATTGTAGTTTGTGGCCTTGGTGACAAACACAGTTCTTCCATCCATATATCCATCCACCCATCCTCGCGCTCTGCATAATTGGACACTCGCTCTCCCAAAGAGGCCGAGCAGGAAAAGAAGGAACCAAGTGAGGGAAGAAGAGAGAGAGAGAGAGAGAGAGAGAGAGAGAGAGAGAGAGAGAGAGAGAGAGAGAGAGACTGTGCTGGAAGGGGTGGGAGGCTTTTAAGGCGCGCGTAAGCAAAGTTAATTAGCGGTTATTAACAGCCCGCATAATGAGAGCGAGAGGGAGTCAATTTAATGACTTTGTTAGCGCGGGTTCAGAGCGACAGGCGATGATCGAAACAACAAAGGCGAGCGCGCACGCAGCCATCAGCCGTAATTTCCAGCGGTAATGCGGTCTGATCAGAAACAAAGGGTTCTAATTTCGTTCAACTGACTCGATAATTTGTCCTTATGTAAGGAAAATAATTAATGACTTAATGCTTCAACAGAAGGAGCTTTCTTTTTTGGGGAGGGGGGGCTCTTTCGGATGCCTCGTTTGCTGGAAAAGGTCGTAAGGGAAATCAATTTCGAGGCCTGTAATTATTTACATCATGAATTCAAAACGTGGACGTGTGCAGACGAGTGAGAGTCTATTAGGAGAGGGGTGAAGGAGTCTCAAAATAATCCTCCATCCAACAAATTGTGTGGTAACAAATGAATGGACACTCTTATCAGGGTGTATGGCACCTTTTTACATCATAGCGCAAAGTAAATGAACCGAAAAGCGATGAAGATTTTCAGCCCAATGTAGGCCAAAGCTGAATCATACCAAATTTAATATTTTTTTAATCATCACACCAAGTCAGGTACTTTGATGTCAGACGACTATATCTTAAAGCACCCTTGTCTGTACCTATTCCCAACAATATGCTAGGTTATTGTGACCACTGCATTGCAGGATTATCCTCGTCGCGCGCGTCTTTGCGCATGATTTCATCATGCCACAGATGGTTTGAGACGGAGGAAAGATGTGAGCGCTATTATCGATTGCGAAAGCATGAGCCGCCTGCGGGCCACTCTTGGATTCATGGCAGGTGGAGAGGTCACCCACACCAAGAGCGGCAATTTCACGGCCCCTATTGTCTCCACTGATTACTGCTTTGATCACAGGAATCAAGATTCAGGGACTCTCGTGAAACCTACTACGGAGTGCGGGAGCTCGCGAGCTGAAGAGGTCATCATCATCATCATCATCTGCCACATCATCATCATCATCATAACCGTCGTCGTCATCGTTGCTCGTTGACCATACAAACCTGGGGTGCCGTGTGTTTTCACAGCCGCGTTGCCCTTTTATTGATTGCGTGCCTTAATTTTAATTCGATTGCGCGAGTGTCAAAAATTCCGCAAGAATCATCCTAGTAATGAGATAATCAAAGTAATATATGCAAATCAGTTATGTTGCCAGCTTATCAAAGCGGAGTGCCCCCCCTTGAGTCTGAAGAAGTCCATTTATTCAGTTAGTGGCAATACCTTGCGCAAATGGCGCGATGCAAATGACAGTTGATTAGACTAAATTAAGAAGCTCGTTCCTCCCTGACCTTGTCTGAGTTTTATGTAAATTCTTTTTTTCTTGCTTTAATGTGATAAAAGTGCATTTTATTTAACACCCTGGCCTTTATAAAGCAGAACAATATTTTCCTTTAGAGAAACAACGGTCAGCCTCAGATAACTCACTGTGTCAATAGCTTGGATGGTCCTCTGTGATTTCTGTCTGTCTGTCTCTCACAAATCTCAGAGTATCTTGACCCTGAGCGGCTCCCACAGGGACACAAAGTGTGCTGCTCTAACTTCCTTGCTGTGGGGGAGTGTGCCTTGAAGATAGACTAGGTTTGTGTGCCTCTGAGTGTGTGTGTGCATGTGTGTGTGTTTACATGATTATGTGTGCTCATGTGTGTACCATAACATATTGTCTTAGGGGGACAGAGAGAGTGCAGTTGAGACTTCCTCTCGGTGGGGTGTGCGGGGCCTGTAGATGGGAAAGGAATAAATCCAATATAGATTGCAGGGCTGCGCTGCCTCCCGCTGGGGACCCTCAGACTTGCAGGCCAGGATCGAAGTGCTTTTCTCCCCCTAAATTGGCCTGAGAGGCCGCAGAGGCAGCCAAGCTACACCCCCAACACTGGGGCTGCCTACGACCTAATGACGGTGCTGGGGACAGACACACATCTACACATCTATACACACCAAAAACTCACATACAATCATCCACAGATTGAAATAACATCAGTCACACTCTTGCACACACTTGGAAGAGAAAACCACACAGATATAAACACACCCTCTTCGTTCTCTGATGTTGAACACACTCATTCCTTGTCCAAAGACCATTCACCTCAAGTTTGCCTCTTCACACCTCAGACCAGCCCTCAAAACTACCGAGCTAAACTGCAGATTTAGAAGAGTCATCCTCACTACCTGTCCACAGTCCTGAGGGGAGGGAGGGGTGAATGGTATAACTGGCACCACACTAAGAGTCTGGACTGATACACACTTCTGCCCTTTGGTTCCCCTGCAAGGAAAACACCACCAGCACCCCAAAGCCATTACGCTTCCTGCCAAACATGCAGCCACTGTCATTTTGTTTCTGTCCAGGGAGCTAATTCTATTTGTGATGAGCTGTCTGCTGTGTTTTTGGACCAAGTTTTCAGAGTGTGACAGAATATCCTATAGCTGGACATTTGGGCCTCACTTTGCCTTGCTCACTCACATGGCCTTTTATGCTAACTGCTGTATGTAAACTAGTTGATCTCTAGAGATGGTTATTGGACACAGTCATGGTATAAACATCATTTTCTTGCAAGATGTAAAACTTAATTTCCCAGATTACAACAAAGAACTGCATGAATTATGTCCTGCACAGATGTAATTTGGAGCAGGTACACAGGGGACATTTTTACCGTCTAAAAACATTGTTACACTATAATAAACAGAGACACGTCAAGCACTTGGACCAAGCAGAAAACGGCCACTCAAGCTGAAGCCCATAGACAGGCTGAAGTCTGTTTCCCTTAGTTTAGACCGTCCATAATTGCCTTGATTGGTTCTGCCATTTCTTGTGTGATTGACCCAAAACAAACTGATGCCTCTGATGCCCTGTAATACTCTTCAGTAGAACATCAACAAAAACTATGCATGTTTAAGCCATGGTAATAAAGAGTGTCCATAAAGTTTGTTTACAGTTTTAAAAAATATTGCAAAAACAAATGAACAGACACATGGAAACAGTTAAAAATGAGGAGTAAATATTGAAGTTTTTTTTGGTACTGATTTCTTGTCATGCTCGCTGAAGCAAAGCCTCATCAATGGTGGCATTTAGGGCTGGGTGATATGGCCTAAAAATAACATCCCCAATTCTTTTTTCCCCACAACACTCAATTTACGATTTTAATTCAAATAAAAAAAAAAAAAAAACACTCCCAGTGATACAAAAATGACATGAATCGAATTCTTCCTCTATGTTGTCAAAATATTTTTCCAAACCGAAAAGATTTCCCCTCTCAGAGTTAAAGTGTGTGTCAAAAAAATGTTGATTATGTAGTTCAAACGTAGGCAGGTTTTGATTTTCACAGTATATTAACATGAAACTCTCTGATCAATATTTAATCTCAGTAAAAAAAAAAAACAACAAATACAAACCTTTAAAAGTCCTCGTGCAAAACCTGACTGGATCCACCATCATGAAAACTGTACTTTTTTTTTCGAACATTGCAACAACTTACAATTGGACTAAGGCAAAAAAAAAAACCTGATTTTTAATTTCTTTTTAAATCTTCTGCAAATATAATTTGAATTAATTGATTTATTGCCAAGCCCTAGTGGCAATGGTATCAGTGATCTTTTGCTTTAGATCAGTGATTTTTTCAATTGTAAAGAGACTTAATGGACACTGTGTAAACTGATACAATTTATTTGAGGTACAGTTTATTTTTGTTTTACTAAATGTCATTCTGTAAATCCACTTTAAACATGCACCAGAGGGTAGAATACATTCTGCCACAGTGTCAGCAGGCAGAGGTGAAATATGTCAGACGCTTATTTGATATGATTTATGTGATGAAGGGGCCCTTAGTGTTGTTTTTAGTCTTGAGTAGGCCTCAGAATCAAGTTCGTGTGACTCAAGCGTGACATGTAATCGAAGCGTCTCACTTTATTTCAACCCTCTGGTATTTGTTTTATGACGTAAGATGGTCATGGCCTTTCATCCAACAAGCTAGTTGTCCTAGCCAAAGGTTGTTCGCTTTTGGCCTTAACTTAATTTAGCAACAGCAGTTTTAATATGAACTACACTGGTTCAGCAAAATGGTTATTTCTCAAAACTAAAGATTAGTATGTATGTTAGCTATTAGCTTTGGCTGACTATCTCTTTAGATGTACTTTCTTTTTAAATTTGCTTGATTGAATCTGACTTGTCCCTCCTCACTTTGGGTTTACAGGGAATTTCAAAGCGCTAAAACGTCTGTTCCCCAGTTTCCTTCAGTTATTTGGCTCTTATGCCTGCTACAGTCAGAAATTCAAGCTCCATCGCTGGTCATTTATAAATCACATCATATAAATATCGTGTTGTTGCATATCGTGTTGTATTAGATGTGGGGACTGAAAATAGAGTCAACCACAGACCCGTCTTTGCTGATGGATCAGGTTGTGTTTTCAAGTCATTCTACACTATTCTGCTTTAACAACAGAATCATTCGCACAAAATGAAACAGCACATGTAAGCTCACTTACATCTGAATAGACCACCAATTTCAGCTGGTTAAAATGAACCACAGGGCCATTACAGGTCTGATTTACATAGGGGATTTATTCCAGGATGATTGTCTGATGTTGTTTAAGCGGGTGCATACAAATTATTGTGGCACAAGTATCCAATTCTAAGACGCTTTATCACCGATTCTGTGATCAGCAAATATCTTCCCCATCTCTAGGAATGGAATGATTGATTTCTAAGAACTGTCACAGTAAAGGTGTATGTGAGTTTTGTATGTCAAGAGCACTGAGGAGCTAGATTCTTTGAAGGAAGATAAGTCATGCTCTTAAGATGATGCCCACATCATGTTTATGGCTTGTTCTATCAAAGTGAGGGTGTCAAAACTTCAAACTCGTGAGAAGTTTACTTTTGAGCTTACATTTAGTCAGAAAGTATCCTGCACACTGAGTCCTAAGCATTTATGTGTCTGTGATACCTGGAGAAGAATTAGGAGAATTCTAAGAACCCGTGACTGTCAGGGGCCTCAAAATTATTTGAAGATTTGTAGTTGTGAATGGAGGCACTTCTGGCCATGGACATACAAAAGATAAGGACAGAACAACAATGGATCATGAACATCTTCACAAAAGGATACTGAACATCAGCACCCATCACTGAAATGCTATTTTTTGTCACTTTATATATAAGATTCCCTCTTCTTATAATAAATCTGAAAATGTCCACTTTTGTATCTGTTTTCCCATCATTGGTAGATTCTTGTGAGACTGTTTACCCTTCATACGCAGTGATCTGATCTTGTCCTCACTGGTGTTATCAATCCCCCAGTCTTCATCCTTGTCCACTCTGACTTGTCTCTGCAGTACCATCATGTATGTTCTCTCTCCTCCGTCTTCTCTACTATTTTCCACTTTGTATTTTCTCTCTTTCATCTCCGTCACGCCTCTCTTGTCTGTTGACGCTGATACACCTCTCACCTTGTTGTCTTAGATTGTCCACTTGTGTCTCTGCTCTGGTGCATCACATTATGTTTCTCTTGCGTCCATCCAAGCTGTTGTGGCTGCTAAAACGTGCCTTCTTTTGTTCAAATCGCCTCTTTGTTTTTTTAGTAAAGACTAGCACATAGTTTATGTTTTACCAGAAAAAATAGAACATGCTCCTCATGTCAGGATGATGCATATTAAATACCCGAAAAGGAGGGACAAACAAATGCAGGACACAAATCCTTTTGACATCAATAATTGGTAAATTCTCTGATTAACTTGTAAGAATTGTCCTTAGAGTGCTTAAGTAATTGTGTTTGTGTGTGTCCTTTTTTATTGCATGCACCCCCCTCTCTTTAAAGCACATCTTTATAACCAAGCAATTCCAAAGCAATTTTCTCTGTGGGAGGAGAGTGTAATTTTCTATTCTGTGACACTGTGATGTGTAAGAAACTGGGAGCCGGCGCTAAAAGGCGTCTGTAGTGTGTGTCTCGGTGTGGGTGTGAGCAGCTTTAATGGCCAACGCGGGGCGGGTGGCGGCAGTGGTGAGCGGGTGCGTGTCAGGAAGGCCATCATTTAATGACTCCCAAATAGTGCCCTTCTTGTTAGAGCTATCGTCCTGGAAACGCGAGGCTGTGAACCAGGAGAGCGACACATGCTGCAACACTCTTTTATCTTCATATTAAACCATTTGCATAACATTAGCGCGATGGATAGGATTCAGGAGATACTCAACCTACTCTGGGAGAGACAGAGAGGGTATACTACATGTCCTTGCAAATCTAATCAGCGGTAAATGGAGCTGTCAAATGTGTGTGTGCAGCTCATGTCAGGAGTCATTTAACATTAAGCTGCAATGGTGTGTAACAGGGCTGTAATTACAAAATACAAGGAATCCAAGCCATCTCTTGTTAGAAGTGACATCCAAATACAGCAGTTAGCCACCAGTGATACACAAGATGAGGCCTCAGATGTCATGAGTACCTTTTGTCCTTCACAAAGTAAAGTTTCAAGTTTTCTTCCTTGACAAATTGAGCATCTTAAGCAGTCGTGCAGACGAGAGTTAAAAAGACAAAGCATGCTAGAGGAAACCGTTAACGACAAAGTTTTTGAATCGCAATTTTGATTGAATGCTTGAATGTTGTGCAACATCAGCAAACTAACAAAAGACTCAATTTCATCTTTTGTAGAGATTCCCAAATGCTCATCTATACCGCCTAACATTTGCTTTGCTTTGTGTCAAAACAAGTAGCTGCCCCCCCTTCTCCCACTCCCCCCAAGACAAATGAAGAGAGGATGAATGAATCTCATTACTGTAGAGAAGCAGGAGCATGAAAGTGTGTAAGCACACACTAATTAGTTGTTGCTACTTGCTACTGCCTGATTAATTTAATCAAAAGTACACTTGATCTTTATATAACTACCTGTGTGCATGTAGTAAATACGACATATTAGTAGAAACAGTTGAAACAAGCGCTCAAAGCTTTGGCAGAGGCATTTTCAGTCGCATTAACACTTAAATTATGTTTCTTTAAAATATGTCCATCATTTTAGAATCCCAGTCCATCAAAATGACACACAAACATGAATAGGCTGTGTGTAAGCTGTAGTGACAGATGAAAGCTGTGTAACAATTTGATAACATATAATTTTATTGTATACAGTACAAGCAATGTAATGTAATCACAGGTATATCATTTTGGAGTGTGTTTTTCTGATGTTAAACCTTTATTACTGAAAGTACAATGTAGAAAACAACACACGGTGTGTTTTAGAAATGGTCTCATCAAGTCTAGCACAGAGAGCTCTAACCCCATGTTTCCCAATACCTTCAGCATTATCTGCAGCACATGTAGCAGAGTATCCACTATGAGTACAAACCTACAGTTAAGATGGCAAGAAAAAACTATCTTTTTGCAGGGAGAACTTGACTCATGTTAGAAAGACGTCTGCTGAAACTGTGTTGGGGCTAGAGAGAGGGATAAAGATGCAGAAAGAGATGGACAGTTTGTGGTTTGGCATTGTAGTGGTGATACTGATAATGTGTGAGTGTTGGCAAGGGATGTGGGCGTTTATTACAGTGTGCTTAAATAGTTACCTAGGAGATCAAAAATTGTCACCTTCAATACCAGGCACCAAATTTACATTATCTGTATACAACCGAATTCCAATGAACTGAATTTCAATTCAATACTTTTTTTTTTTCAAATATTTACCCATTTTGGATTTGACGCCTGCAACACATTCCTAAAAAGCTGGTACAGGGTCATGTTTCCCACTGTTTTACATCACCTTTCCTTTTAACATCACTCAATAAGCGTTTGTGAACTGAGGACACTAATGGTTGAATCTTTGGAGGTGGAATTCTTAACCATTCTTGCTTGATTTGCAACTTCAGTTGCTCAGTAGTCCAGGGTCTTCGTTGTTGTATATTGTGCCACACATTTCATTGGGAGACTGCAGTTGGACTGCAGGCAGGCCAGTCTGGCACTCTTTTACCACGAAGCCACACTGGTGTAACACATGCAGGATGTGGCTTGAAATGTGGACTCATCAGACCACAGCACACTTTTCCACTTTGCGTCAGTCCATCTCAGGTGAGCTCGGGCCCAGAGAAGCCGGCGATGTTTCTGGGTGTTGCTGATATATGACTTCGGCTTTGCATGGTAGAGTTTTAACCTGCACTTGTACATGTAGTGATGAACTGTGTTAACTGACAATGGTTCCTGAGTGTTCCTGAGCCCAAGTGGTAATATCCTTTGCACAATGATGTTAGTTTTTAATGCAGTGCTGCCTCAGGGGTCGAAGGTCACAGTCATTCAATGTTGGTTTTCAGCCTTGCTGCTTATGTGCAGAGATTTCTACAGATTCTCTGAATCTTTTGATGATGTCATGGACTGCAGATGATGAAATCCATAAATTCTTTATGCGTATATTGAGAAACATTGTTCTTACTCTGTTGGACTATTTGCTCACACAGTTGTTCACAAAGTGGTGAATCTAATCCCATCCTTGCTTGTGAACAACTAAGCCTTTTGGGGATGCTCCTTTTATACCCAATCATGACACTCACCTGTTTCCAATTAACCTGTTCATCTGTGGAATGTTCCAAACAGGTGTTTTTGGAACATTCCTTGACTTTCCCAGTCTTATGTTGACTCTGTCCCAAATTTTAGGAACGTGTCGCTGCATCAAATTCAAAATGAGTGAATATTTGCAAAATGAATAAATAAAGTCTATCAGTTTGAACAATAAATATCTTTTTTAGGGTATTCAATTGAATATATGTTAAACTGGAGTTGCACTTTATTGTACTTAATTTTTTTATGTTTTGCACAATGTCCCAACTTCATTGGAATTGGGGTTGTATGAATACATACTGCAGACTTTGTGATCTTATGTTTCATGCATTTGACTGTTCTCTTAGTAACTTCAATCCTTTTAGACTTGTCAGTTCATCTGAATTTACAATATATTTTTGTTACAGCCTTGCTTAATTATGACAAGAAAATATGTCATTTCTGTTTATCCCTCATGCCAGCAGTCTTAAAGTTAACATTTGAAGACACCGGCCACTAACAGCCCCAAAAGGCTCCATTGGCAATATGTCCCAAAGAATAGATGGGATGCCATTTGTGTGTGATTTTGCAGTAAAGTGGGCCCTCCAACGGGGTCAAAGTAAAATGACACATTCACTGTGGGTAGATTTTAAAACTTGTGCTACGAAAAGCAAGATTTGAAATCCCAGAATAGGCTTATACCTGTATGTGTGAGAGGGGGAGATGGAGAGAGATTGGCTGTTTATGCATACAGGGGTAGACTGTGCCAGGTGAGTGTACCATTTACCATCAAACCATTGAGTTCAGCAGGCATCTAATAACAAAGCATTTATGGCCCACTTACGCATGCATAGATATAACTGTCAGTAGGCAACAACAGCCTCCTCTCTGCCATCTCCAGCTATTCCTGCTTCTCTTAAAACACACACACAGGCACCATCCGGATTGGACCCAAATACTCTAGAATTCTATCATCAGACTCAGGGATGAAATTAAAATCGCTCATTTTCTTTCTCCATGCAAGGAGCAGATCAATTTCCGGAGACTGGGACGTGGTATTTTCCTGCCATTGGGCTTTCTCGTCTTCGGCACAGCACCCTGACTGGCTGCCAGCGGGGGGCCCGGGCCTGACTGCACGCCTCGCCGGAGAACAGTTACTTCTGCCGCGGCGAGTTTATTTGCGCCTCGCTATGAGAATTGCCATCATTTACCCTTCCCCAACACCTCCCAAAAAGAAAAGAAATAGACAAGAGGGGAAGCGAGGCAAGCATGAGAGAGGGGAAATTGATTCTTTTTGATACATGCTGCATGGGGGACATTAGGTACCCCGAGTTTGAGCATCTATTTCAAGAAATGAACTGAATAAATTTGGTATAAAGTAATGTATAGGCTTTTTGGAGGCCTTTTCCATTTGTTCATGAATGATTGCATTGTTTGCCGCAGCATGCAGAGGTTACCTCAAATGTGGTTTTCGGAGAAATCAATTAATTCTGAAGCTGAACAGGAATATGAAACTTACTCAGCATTTGTCAAGCATGACAAAATTAAGAACAACTGGAAGCGAACTGTTCCTCAGTAGATGGCCTACCACCAATAACTCCAGCTCTATTTGAGCTTCCAGCCTGTTCACACGAAATCCCCCTTCTTTCTAAGTGCCTGTTCATTAATGGATCGACATACGACTACATTCAGTGGAATAGAATAGAATAGAATAGAATAGAATAGAATAGAATAGAATAGAATAGAATAGAATAGAATGTACTTTACTGATCCCTGAAGGGAAATTCAGGAGTCACTGCAGCAAACAAAGTGTAAAGTGAAAAAATTCCAAGAATATATAAAAAGTATAATAAATGTCAAAAAAATGTCCATCGGAGACGTCAGCTTGGCCATAATATTCATGTCAGCCTCCACCTCCACCTCCACAGGGTCCTCAGGGTCCTCAGGGTCCTCAGGGTCCTCAGGGTCTTCAGGGTCCTCAGGGTCCTCAGGGTCCTCAGGGTCCTCAGGGTCCAGGACTGATCTGGCCTTCTTCTCCAGTCTGTTCAGTGCCGTTCTCCTGTATCCTGTCCACTCACAGCGGGTGAAATCCTTCAATGTGGTGATTTTGTCCGGTGTTTGCTCCATTAGCCATGTCTCTGTGAATAGCATGATGCTAGTCAGCCGGTATTCCTTCTGGTGCTGGGTTAGCCTGTCTAGCTTGTCCATCTCATTGTAGATAGATCTTATGTTCTTTAAATGATGGATGGGAGGACGGGTTGACGTTGTCTCTTCTTAGCTCGGACCACACTTTCAGCATGTCATTCTTACCTCCCTCTCCTCAGCTCGCAGGCAACTTCGGATCAGTTAGCATTGACATGCTATGGGCCGCTAACAGCTGAAGTCTTGTGTGTAAACAATGTAACCATGGTTACATGTAGGCTCTCCAGACAAACAGGAACAAAAAAGGTAAAAAACACCACTACAAACGCAACCAGTTTGGTGTCAATCACCAATAGTGAGCCATAAAAAGTAATAAAAGATAATGACAAGCTCAAAATATGAAGATAACTAAAAAGAGGAGAAAAAAGAACAATGAAGAGAGAGTTGCTGCAAGAAGCTGCCACTACTTTCAGGCGCTAAGCCTGATATAAAATAACGGATATAACTGATACAATACAACAACCAA
Source organism: Labroides dimidiatus (assembly GCA_030710495.1). NCBI lineage: Eukaryota > Metazoa > Chordata > Actinopteri > Labriformes > Labridae > Labroides > Labroides dimidiatus. Next base: position 13,269,436 of record CM061161.1, read on the forward strand.
AAAAAAAAAAAAAACTTTAATGGCTGAGTAATAATGAAATACTTTTAACCCACAGGACTGAGGGTTAAAACCATGATATGATCCTCAATTTATGTAAACGCAATCTCCCAACCCAAAGATACTGTGTGGAGTGACTTTTAACCACTTTTAATTGATCAATAAAATTATTAAAAACTGATTTAAAATTTTCACAAAAGAAAATGAAACCTTGACGTAAGTTAAATTTACTGTCAACCGGTTCCATGTAAAAGCTGTAGGTTAAATGAAAGCAATTATTTCAAGTTTATTTAGCTGAACCTAAAAATAGGATCAGGATTTCTGCTAATCTTGTCTATGTTATGCTTAAAGGCCATGTTGTGAAGCCAGCAGGAAATGTAGCCCTCCATCCTTCTTAAATTGTGCTCAAAATGTTTTATTTGTTACCTGTTTTCGTGCTCAAAGCTTTTTAAATGTAGTCTCCTGCCTTGTTTGTCTTGGCATTGACACTGGACCTTGTTTGCACACATTTTGGCCACTTGACCCGTCCTTTCGCCTTTGGTATCGGACCCTGCCGGTTTTACGTCACAGAGACAGTTAAGGCCTAATGAAACCCACATTGAGAAAGTTACGATCCAGCCCACTTTCCCACTCACTTCATATAACGGCATGCACGCGCCCTGGAGTGGATTTTGACTGAGGGGAATGCATTAAGTCAGACAAGGATAGCTGCAAGTTAATTTGTAACCACTGAGACACTTTCAACCGATTCGAGGACAGTTTTAACAGACTGCACCATGGCTGGACTGAAGGTAAGACAGCGTTTACTGTCATTATTAATGTTAAAGTAATCCCACAACAGCTTCAGAGTAACTGCTGCTGCGGAGGAGGAGTTTTCGTTAATGTTCTATAACTTTGCAGCAATAAACAACACAAAGAATGAAGAATAGCTTTAGATCATCGAACTGAAATATACAAAGTTAAACTCTCCATCAGTAACTCTAACAGAATCATTCCGGCTGACTGACTGGAAGGCGGTGATGCGTCCGACCAATCAGAGCGCTTCATTCAGCAGCTGCCCAGATGTGGTCTGAGACGCCAAATAACTTCTTAGAATGGCAATAATTCAGTCGAAAATAAAACTGTTTTCACGTTTTTTCGGGAATCAATTAAAGTGAAGTAGCTCTAAGTGCTTTCTGTATCCTTGCATTGTTTGGCCATGCTCAAACTTTGCAATAAAAGCTTTTAATTTTCGACAGATGCATTGTATGATATTTTTTTTTGACAGTTTGAGACTGGATTGTCCACAAAATGATTCGGGAGGGACACGTGGATTTCTGTCCGTTCGCTGTCAAAGGATTTCAGTCAAAAGTGTTTAAACAATAAAGGTGGCAAAATGACTCATTATTAGTGACAGTTCATGCGGTGTTTTACTTAGTGAACTGCGCTGAAATTTATGCCTTTTGTGCCTTTGCTTTGCTGCAATGACAACTTGAAGGAAACCCTACTTGTACATTATTCCTTCAGTACCACAAACTGTGGGCTCATGTGTTTAACGCACGCGCTTTTGCACACTCAGGAACGCGCACATATGGAAACGATCAGTGCTCGAGCGCTCGTTGCAGACTAACAATGAGTCAGCAAGATTTCTTTACATTGTAATGTATTTAACATTGGAAGCGTTTTGCTAAATAACAGTAGAGTAGTCGGAAAGTCGAGTAATAAGCCTGTTAGAATATTGATCAAAAAGCACTGTGGAGGATGTTTGTGTAATTAGTCAGACTCTGTAACACAAAAATAATAGATGACTGCGAGGGGGAAAAATTGGCATAACTGCAGTTTGTTTTATCATGGATCTAATGTGAATCAATGTGATAACAATTAACAAAAAGACAAGGCTTAATGACAAGCCTTCAGATTTAATTATAACCAGCGTGAACACATTTATTCTGCATTACAATGAAGCTGCGTGGTGTTTACATGTGTATCTGTTGTTTTTTAACTTTAACTTTACCTAAATGGAGAGTGAATCTCTGCTCTTTTATTGCAGTACATGAGCGGGTTTGGGAATGAGTTCTCTTCTGAAGATCCTCGCTGTCCAGGGTCTTTACCAGAGGGACAGGTAACACACAAAGACACCTACACAAAAGGACACACTCCTTCACTTCTGCTCATTTTGGCTTCCATTAAATAATTCATTAATTTTACTTCTTTTTCTTGGTTGAATAAATCACATGAATGCTTGATGTAGCACCACAGGAGTTAAGAGGCGTGACATTTTCATGAAAGTCTGATCCCCTGAGCTCGATCACATACTTAGACACCGTCAGAACATGCTGTGCTGTGTCTCCTCAGAACAATCCTCAGGTCTGTCCCTACGGCCTCTATGCGGAGCAGCTCTCTGGCTCGGCCTTCACCTGTTCCCGATCGGACAATAAAAGGAGGTTTTTACCCGTTTACCATCAGCCTCCCTGTCACAATGATACCCAATGGAGCACTGACATAAATAGTAGCTTGACTGTGGTTCTTTTGTTCTATCACCAGCTGGTTTTACCGCATTTTGCCGTCTGTCAAACATAAGCCTTTCAGCCAAGCGCCCTGTGGAAACCTGACAGAGAACTGGAACGAAGTGGAGCCCGAACCAAACCAGGTAAAGAGAGGTAGAAAGGTTCCTTCACATCATGTCTTTGCAGCAAAAGCAGAGGGAGTTTTATTCCAAGATATTTTCACATTTAAAATATTCAGATACAACACTGTAGTTAAAAGAATTTAACCAAAAGATGAAAATTGAGCTGTAAGAGTTTCAAGGTTTTGACAGATATGCTGTCATGTCAAGAGTTTGTTTGTTTTTAGCAGAAAAGAACAAACATTTCTAAATTTCTGACTCTATTTGTTCCACAGCTGCGATGGCTGCCGTTCACCATCCCCAAATCCACAGAGAAGAAAGTGGACTTTGTGGCTGTGAGTTTAATTTGTGTTTTCTGCATTGCTTTATAATTAACGAGTCATAATTCACAGTAAACAAGTTTGTTCATCTCTACATTTCAGGGTCTGCATACTGTCTGTGGGGCTGGAGATGCCAAATCCCGTAACGGCATTGGCATCCATGTGTACACCTGCAACACCTCCATGGTTGACAGGTGTGTGTATTTGTGTGCAAATGTGTTCCACTGTGTGACAAATAGATGCATTTTCTCATATCAAACAGCTATGAAATCTTTGGTTACACTTTGAAAATCATTTCAATGCTCGCTCTTTCTCTTGTTTCAGTTGCTTCAACAACTCAGACGGGGACTTTTTGATCGGTGAGGGAAACGGATGTTGATGTTTTCACTGTCATCTACCAAAAGAACAAAGAGAGCCTCATCCTCAGTACTTATTCTTTTTCGTACTTTCTCCTCCTCTTTCGGTCTGTTTGTCGCTGTAGTTCCCCAGCAGGGTGAGATTTTGATCACCACAGAGTTTGGGAAGATGATGGTCGAGCCCAACGAGATCTGTGTGATCCAGGTGAGGTCTATATTTATAACTCCCAGATTTCATTCCAAAATACATCATTGTGTTTGTACACTCACCCCACTTCCATGTTTAGACAGACATTGTGTTGTACCCTTTGAAAGTGGCCTTTAAATTTAAATAATAGCCCAAAGTGGTTTGTGCGACAGAAAGCCTGACCACAAATGTTTCTGAATGTAGAACACATCAGTCTTTTGGACCCACATTATCAGTACACCCCTCAGTTTATGTACAACAGCTCTAAATTTACTTTCACCATAACTTTCTCTATGTTTTGTCCAGCAAGGGATGCGCTTCAGTGTAGATGTGTTTGGAGAAACCAGAGGCTACATCCTGGAGGTGTATGGAGCTCATTTTGTACTCCCTGATTTGGGACCCATAGGTGTGTTTATGATCCTGCTGTGACACGTGCATTACACTCTCACAATGTCTTTATGTTCCAACCACATCGCAGTCTGTGTTCATCCTCACCCACTACCAAAATCTGGATTTCTTCTCAAGATGCTAGAAACGAGGGGTAGTGTGAAATATTAACATGCCAATATCTTCATATCATTGTCCTGACATGTACAACATTTTTATCATATCGCTGAGTCTGTTCAGACATTTTGGTGTTGAACTAGTACAAAAACCCAAAAAGATTTCCCCTTCATGCTGGACTTACTGCCTTGTGACTCCTGGAGGTGGCGCTAATACCTTTTAGTTTTGTTCTGTTCCACGCTGTACTAAACCATACAGTTTCATGTAGTGTCGTCATGTTGTATGACACGTATGGTGTCCACCTGTTTCTTCAGAAGCCTATGGGTGTTGACTTCCGCCTGCAGTTATCAACTTCCGGTTGCCGCCACCGACAACTCACATGAAATCATTAATGCTAGACAGCGCTCAGTGTACACTTTGAAAACATCCACACTATGACTCCACCTCCGATTTTTGTTCATTTTGTCCCTTTTTTGATTTTAGAAGCCCGTTATTAGAGCAAGTATGACAGCTAGGCTAACATCATCAGTTTTGTGGTCCCCATGGCGACGTAAACGGAACGTTCAACTGGAGGAGCAAAACCAGCGACCCCTATGAACTATGGGTAGTCAGAAAAAATGTGGATAGTATGAGACGGTATCATATTGTAACGTATAGTGTCATATTGTAGCATATCATTGTGTATCTTATTGCATAGAAACTTAAGCTATTATATTGTTTGATATTGTAATTTAAATTATTGTATCCAAACATTATGTATGGTGTCACATTGTCGTAAGGTATGACGATCTCTATTTATTAATTGATATTGTCATCGAAAAAAGTATTGTCATTACGTAGCATTACATAACAAAACATATTCCATTGTGTCGTATTGCAACGTGATGCATTATATTCTAACATAATGTATAGTATGGCATTGTGCCCTATCAAGTCATCGCACTATCATTAGGTATTGGGCCGCATTGAAACATTACCTACGTATCGTATCGTATCGTATCGTATCGTTTCTGGAGTTACCCTACAATACTTATCCCTACCAGCGACACAGTTTCAGTGAATTGTGTGGATGTCCATCAGTTTTTCTGTCCAATGCTTTGATCCGATCTGAAACATCATTTTAATGTTGAATGATTTGTGAATTTGTCATTGATTTATTTATACATTCATCCATTCTCCCCAGAAGATTAATTCTTAGTTGTAAAGTGACCTGTAACTGTGTTGTAGTGCATGATGAGGTTCAACTTTATGTCTCAAAATATTTCAGTATCTGTTGGGGTTTATATTTCCTTATAATCAACTTAAACTTTTTTTTTATCCTCTGATCTATTCAGATGTATCATCAGATGTGAATGTTTTGCAGGAGCCAATGGTCTGGCCAACCCAAGAGATTTCCTGTGTCCAGTTGCTTGGTATGAGGATCGCACATTGGCTACAGGTTACACCGTCATCAACAAATACCAAGGAAAGCTCTTCTCCTGCCAACAGGTGTTTTTTGGTGACATCTCATTTTCTGTACAGTTAAATACACACACAGACACTCAGTGAACATGGCAGAGATATATACCATATTTGCACTATTACCCTATTTAGGTTAAGGTTTGCTACATTAAACACCATCCAGCCGTAGCAGTGACTAGCTGTCCAAGTGAAGCATATGATCCATTAGCTGCTCCTGCGTGCCGACTGAACCGCTGTCTCTGATGATTTAATCTGGAAACGTTAGCTCTTATCCATTCAGCAGGTTTCCGCCTCGCCTCTTTTATCAGCCTTAATCACTTGTAATTAGTTAAGGCATGTAATGGAATTGCAGATGGTGTACCTGTGAAGCTTTTCTTTGTAGAAAAACCTTTCCCAAGTTAAGCATTAATTTCACAGTTTTTCACTCCAGAAATGATCCTGCCCCTCCTGAAATGTCCTGTTGGGTGCATAATTGGATCGACACATAATGTCTGACAGGAGGTTTTTCACTGAGACAGGAGGAGGTGGGAGGAGAGCTTTGTCAGGGTGGGGGTTGCGGGGTTGTAACCATAGAGACCATGTCAAACCACAGTTATTATTCATTATACACAGAAGTACACAAGAGCGAGATACTGTCTTTTTATCACCGAACAAATATTTTCAATCTCAGCATCCACCCCCAGGTATGTGTCAGGGGTAGAGGCTCCTGAGAACCTTTTTCCTGTGTCCACCTTCCTCATAGCTACAAGGGTGAGGCAACAGGGGTAAGAAAAATCAAGTGGTGGGGGGGGCACACAGGACCTCATCCTCGCGGAAGATGCTGCTGCTCCCGTCTGATCCTGCTGTTTTGTTCCCCTGCAGAGCGCTGAAATTGCTCAAATTAACTTATTATTTGCTTGACTGGGCCAATATGTTTGTGTTTTGTGTGCATGTGTGTGCAAGTGCTTGCTCTCCTCCCTTTTTCCTTTCATTTTAATCAAATGTAGTGGAGTAACAACAGATGAATGTGCTGAAGAGACTACCTGCGCTGGGTTTTCCAAAGGCCGTTTTTCATGCTTACTCCTGTAAATTACGTGGTAAAGGTTTTTTTTGGTGCTTTAATGACTAAAAACAGTCTTTTTTACGCATATATGTGCGAGAGAGGTTTTATGTTATGTATACGTAACAGCTGTTGGTGTGTAGAAGCGTTTGTGCGCATGTGTGTAAGGAGCACACAGGTCACGCAGGAGGTAGCTTGAGTTGTAATGAACTGTATTGATTTTAGAACTGCTGTTGAATGTCTTTTTTGCGGGGACATTATCAGAACAGAGAAACTATATAAAATTGCTGCGGTTTTAACAATCAAGATAAAGAAATATCTCTGCACCCACTGTTACAGCTGCTCCCCCCCACACATAACTGCGCTACAACAAGCATCGAAATGCTCAAAGTTTGGGAAAGTTTGATTGTGAAGCCAATTACCCCATAATACCTGGAGCCTCGCTTCACAAAGAACAGGGGGAATGAAAGAGACGAAAGAATGAAAGAAGCACACCCTCTTTCACAATCAACCCTTTTCATTATTACCAGTTTTTTTCCATCTCTTTATGTCAACAAGTACTCTCTCTTGGAATTTAAGAACACAAAGACATTATTCATTATTCCTTTTTCACTGTGAAAAGCTCAATTTAAAGTCTTTTGTGTTTGTTGCTGGGGTAGACTCGTCTTATTTGTTTCATTCTGTGCTCTGCATGTAGGATTTCTCTCCGTTCAATGTGGTGGCTTGGCACGGGAATTACACACCGTACAAATACAACCTGAAGAACTTCATGGTTATCAACTGTGTGGCCTTCGACCATGCAGTGAGAGTTTAAGACAAGCTTTAGAAGATTTGACGCCAAATTTTTATACATCCGTACGCCATTAAAAGTCATTGTTTCGCTCTCTCTTCAGGATCCGTCTATTTTTACTGTGCTGACTGCAAAATCTACCAAACCTGGTGTGGCCATTGCTGATTTTGTCATCTTCCCCCCTCGTTGGGGTGTGGCCGACCACACCTTCCGTCCACCGTACTATCACCGTAAGACCACAATGCTTTGCTTTACTTCCAAGAATGCTAGTCTACATCTATCATCAGAGGATAGGAGGACTCAAATGAAATCTAAAAGCAGTGATGTTCAGACAAGTCCGAATGTCACATTTTGTGTAGTTAGGCTAATTTCTGTGTAAGGCAAAACAAAACAAGCCAGCCACTATCAAACATCTCATTTAACCCAGCACAGTGGTTGAGTAAATGATAGTAGGTGATAAAAATCTATCTGCCCCGACTTTATTTCCTCTACACCACCCTTTGTCTGTTTCTACTACAGATCCTTTACTCCACCTAGTGGAAATCAGATCTACAGATCACTATCCTACAAAGCAAACAGTATCTGGCATAATGTGAAGTTGTAGCTCCACCTGTTTATTTTTTTAGGTAACTGCATGAGTGAATTCATGGGTCTGATCAAAGGCCACTATGAAGCCAAAGAGGAGGGTTTTCAGCCAGGAGGGGCCAGCCTGCACAGCATGATGACCCCACATGGTCCAGACGGTGACTGCTTTGAGAAGTGCAGCACTGCAGAGCTCAAACCTGAGAGGGTGGCTGATGGAACCATGGTAAAAAAAAAATCTGACATAAAAATTTTAAACTCAAAGAAAAGCAGTGATAATTGAGGATTAACTGTTGTTTCTTCCCCCACAGGCTTTCATGTTTGAGTCCTCCTTCAGTATGGCGGTGACCAAGTGGGGTCTGCAAACATGCCAGAGACTTGACAAGAGCTACTACCAGTGCTGGGAAACTCTGCGCAGCCACTTCAATCCAAACTGGAAGCCCAGCAAACAGTAAAGAACCCTGAGGCAGTCCTGGAGTTAAATAAAGCTGGTGAAATTAATCATTTCAAATGATTAATCTTACAAATTTATGTAAGTTTCTGCTATGAAATTATGCTGCACATTTGTTTCTGGCAGTTCATGCTCAGAAGTTTTCATTTTGACATCTAACTTTAGAAAATAAAAACACCATGAAATGCTTACTTCACTGTCCTGAAAAATAGACGTAGTTTCAATACAATATTTTATTAAATGTAAAATACAATATTTTTAAAATTCACTTAATCTTCTTAAATAGAAAATGAATAAAAACAAACTTAATTTTTCTCTCACTGTAATGAAACACTGATCAAACTTTGGTACCGATTCCATGCTCTCTATTTCCTTATTAGTGGTATCAGTAACTGTATAAGTTTGCACCAAACACATATTTTAAGTTTAAATGTAATCGGTGCCACATCAATCAAACCCATGCGACTGTTTTGACAATAGAATTTTATTTTATTTATAATTACATGGAACTGGCAGCGCTAGAACATAAAGGAGGTCTTTTTACATCAAAGCTCATGAGGACAAACTCAAAGTGCGATCCAGGGTTCCATCCTTGATCATTCTCTCCTTCTTTTCCTGTAACACAAACAAAAAACAACGAGTTAAATCAATCACTCTCTCTTCTTTCCAGACAATTTTTCTTAAAGTCTGACAAATTCTCACAACAGTCTTTACTGGCCTGGGTTTAGAAGTTTAATCTCAATGATAAGAGGGGAAGAAATCAAAACAAGCAGCATTTCAGCTGTTTCAAACAAAAATGCAACTGATGGAATAAAAAAATCAACTGTGCTTCTGCAAAAAATAAAAAATATAATAAAAGCAAGTCTCGTCTTTATTACTATTTTAAGTATAATTATGCACTAACACAGTGATCATTATCTGATGTGTAAAATCACTAGTGCACTAGTCTTTGAAACCTACTATGTTATTTAGCCAAAAGAAACTCAGAACCTCCTAACCTCCTAAAACAAGATGATGAAGCGATTGAATCTGCAGCTGACAGAGGCAAATGATAGTAACTTCATAAACAGTTGAACATTAGGCTAAAAGCAGACTGTATATTTCATCCCATACCCTGTCTGTCTTGAAAAGATAGTAGAGAGCGAAGAGAGGTAGGACTCCACTCAGTGCTCCCATAAGGGAGGTCTTGAACGTGGGCCTGAAGTTTGGGTAAGGGTTGGTGCGTGCATACACCCAGCGAGTCAGGGCTGGATCTTCCTGTAAAGACAGAATGATGCAGTTTAATTTTTATGCCGAGTTGTATGAATTGATTCTATGCTATCACAAACTAGGAAAAAACAAAAGGTAAACTGTTTCAACAAAAAAGATTAAGTATGAGGTAAACATGATAGAAATAAAGAGTGATCTCTTTCTATGGAGGGAAGTTTGATTCATGCCATATCTCACTGCATAAACCATATAACATTAAACCATTTCTTTACCATACCATAAATATTTATCATGGTTTAGTTAAGGGTTGCAACTAACAATTATTTTCATGATTTATATATTGATTATTCTCTTGATTAATCGAGTAGTTGTTTGGTCCATAAAATGTCTAAAAATGGTGAAAAATGTCAATGTTTCTTTGAGTCCAGGATGACATCATCAAATGTCTTGTTTGCAAACCAAAGATATTCAGGGCTCACAGAAAAGCAATAAAACAAGAAAATATTCACATATAAGAAGCTAAATCAGAGAATATGGATTTCCTTTCCTTAAATAGTAACTGAAACTGATAAATTGATTATCACATTAGTTGACGATTTATTTAGTAATTGATTAATAATCAATTATTCGGTTAATTGTTGCAGCTCTGGTCTAGTTATAACTTCTCTTATTGGGAAAAAATGGAGTATTCTTCTGTATTTGAACTATTTTGTACTTGCAAGTTGGACAACAAGTTTTGAAAGATCATGTCATATCCTTGCAAACCAATACCTCCTGTGACACAGGAGTACGGCTTGTACGCTTAATTATACAGTCTATGCTTGTACGGCCATGTGGTAATATTTTGACTTATTACTTTGAATGATTTCACTGCTTTCATATAGAATCCTTGAAGCTACTCTGGATTTAACAGAGAAACCAGTTTTAGCTTAGCCTTGTAGGCATATCCTCATAACAAGTGCTGTCATTGCTTCAAACGGCAATACAATTGAGAGGTGATTGCTTTCCTTTGGGATTTGAAACAGTGACACAAAAGAAAATTAAGGTGAACAAAACTCTCCTCTATCACGTTTAGCATTTACAGCAGGCCTCAAAGCGGACTGTTTTTTTTTACTTATTTATCTGTACGGAAACTGATCTAAAGAATCTGGCAGTGTGCGTAAAAAATATTATCTGTGAAACATTAAACTGGGTTCCAGGACTCCAGTCTGTCTAGATTTGAACACCATTTACCTGCCTTCTTTAGCCTGCTAGCTAGCTGACGTTTATGTCAGACTCGGTTCTCAGCAGCTAAACAGCAGCCGTCAGTCAGTGTTACCTTGTGCCACACACACGAATGTGCTGCTGGCAGACACTGCGTTTAAATACGCAACATTTCCGACAGTGAGTTTATAAGATAGGAAAAAAATGTCAGAGTTATTCTTTTGCTCCTTGACATGCTAATGTAAACAGCTAACACGGAGCTTTTTCAAGGGTGACATTGCCAGCTAGCAGCTAGTCACTTACAATGAGCTCTTTCCTGTGCGGGTTATTCAGTTGTACTTGATACTGCCTCTTCAGGTTCGCTCGCAGTGCCGCCCTTTGTTCTTCTGCACGTCGTTTTTCCGTCGAAAGATTGAAATACTCGTTTGCGTCCAGAGTTGGTGGCCGAGTGGACAAGGGCGCTTCTTTGTAGTTCGCCATGATTGTTTGATGACGGACTGAGCGAGACAAACGTGAACTCGTGAAGTCTCGCGTTAAACTGCTACTTCGTCGCCATAGCAACGTGAAGCTTTCCATCACCGTGTTTCCCAGACGAAACAATGAGCGGAGTTGACAAGAAACGACAAGAAAAAGACGGAAGCGATGATGACTTTCAATATAAAGAAGTTTCTCTTGATGATGACTGTGCCTTTACAGAAGGAGAAGAAGATTTAGAGGCAATAGTTAAAGCCATCAAAGACCGAGCGGCTGCCTCAAGAGCAAACACAACATCCTCCACTCACACAGCCGAGGCCGTGGATGACTTTTTACGCAACTTTCTTTTGCAAATGGGCATGGCCGACACTCTTGACTGTTTTCAGACCGAATGGACCGAGATATCCCAGAAAGGGCTGCTAAATACAGAGCTTGTTGGTATCGTACCGGAAGTGTACATCGAAAACAGGCATCTGGAAAGCGCACTGAAAAACGCGCACAGAGAGCGAGAGGAGTACAAAGTGGCCGGATCTGCTGCAGCTGAGACACTGCAGAAAGTTCAGAAAGCCAGAGACTTCCAGAGGCTGCGACATAACCGTCTCGTTCAGGAGATAAACAGGCTCGTGGAGGATTTGAGAAAACTGAAAACACAGTGTGATAGCTACGAACCCAAAGTAAAGCGGATGAGTGAAAAATACAGAGCAGTTCTGAAGCAGACCATGCTTGTGAGCTTGGAGAAGGACAAGGCGATGTCTTCTCAGCACAGCATCCCAAACTGCAGGAACACAGATGGAGAAGATGCAGTGAACACAGCAAGAAGGACAAGTGTCATAGGCACAACTGATCACGTGATCCAACCAAGACCTCCTTCATCTGCTAAAACACAAAGAGCCAGTTCCAGGAGGACAACCAGGCCTACTTCATAACTCACAAAAAATCAATTTGTATACATGTTGAACTTAAAGATGACTTGATGAGTTTCTTTTGTTCGATTTGGAACCGACTTGAATAGATATAAATGCTCTGATCTACAGAAGTAAACCAAAACATTTGCAGAAAGACTTATTATTTCTATATAATTATTTCAATGCCTGAAAATAATGCCCGAGGGTATAGTGCAGGGGTCTGCAACCTTCAGTATCATAGGAGCCATTTTGCCTCATCTCATCTGGATTTAAGTCATTTGGTGAGCCACAAAATCGACCTGTGCAATTAAGGCAACATTTTTTGTTGTTTGCTAATTTCTTGCCACATTTCAAGCATGTATATTAAGCTCACACGTTGGCAATTAAATGAAATCATCCACAAGGATTGAAATCTCTATTTTTTTTCTAGAGTCGGCTTTTAAAAACAACAACAACAACAACAACAACAACAACAACAACAACAAAAAAAGCAATCTTACCAGGGGTGTAAAACTTTAGGTTAACAACAGGTGCAAGTGAAGTTGGTGGGTTGTTGTTGCAGGAGGTGAAGTACAGAGATGCTTCTGAAGCAGGGATGCAAATAAAGGAACAATGTGTCAAAGAATTAGTGGAACTATAGTATAATAATTGTATAGTCACCTTATATATTATCATATAGTTTCTAATTTAGAGTGAGCCTCTTATGTGTACATCATAAAAGCAGCTATCTTGCACCACTTTCTACGGTAGCACAGAATGAACAAAGTTGTGTTCACCTGTAAATATGATAAGATAAGACTTTATTGATCCCCAGGGGGAATTCTTTTGTTGCAGCATACAGAAAGTGGTTGAACAGTGCAGTGAAAAAAATGCATTGAGTAAAATACACTAGCTAACTTAAAGAAATAGATAAGTAAATAAAAATAAATTGGAAAAACCAGAGCAGACGATACAAATAAACAAATTAACGAAATTACCAATAGCATTACTAATAAATGAAAGATAAATTTGAATCTGAATTTAGGATGTTTGTACAAGAGGCAGAAGTTCAAGGTATAAATGCACTGGTTGGAAGGTAATATTTTGCACTTAAATAAACAGGTGGTCTGTTGCAGCTCAAAAGTGTCCCCACATCATGTAGATGTGACACTTCCTGAATTTACATTATCTGTCAGCTGTTACATAGATCTCTCTCAAGTGCTGTTTTGCTTTGGTGAGATTCATAAACTTTTTTCCTCCCTTTGAAGTTGTGATATGTTGGATAGTTTCAACCACAAGAGGGCAATCTTTAGCAAGTTTTGGACAGTGACTGTCAGCAAACCAAGAGTTTGTCCATTAAACAACAGGCATGAGTTCTCTGCTGAGAGGCAGTCAAACATACTGGAAGTACTGGTGACTTTCTGTAAAGAAGAGCACTTATTTTTCATTGAACAACCACAGCAATGCCACCAAGCGTTGGCTCATGATTTGCACTTAAATAAGGTATACTACTCGAAGAAGCAGTATAGAGCTTGGAGCTTATTTAACCAACATGTTTTTTAGGAAAGCACGATCACTCTCCTCATTTCTTGCAGATGTACATTTATGTGAAAAGCTTGTCGATGGAAATACCTTCAAATAGACAATACATCTATCCATCCATCTAACTTCTACCTCTCAACAATATCTTTCAGTGAAGACCAAAAGCCCCTCTCCCCGGCCACTTCCACCAGCTCCTCTGGGGGGGTACCGAGGCATTTCCAGGCTAGCCAAGAGATATAATCTCTCCATTGTGTCCTGGGTCTACTCTGCGGTCTCCTCCCAGGTTGGCATGCCCAGAACACCTCCCCAGGAAGGCGTCCGTGAGGCATCCTAACCAGATGCTCGAACCACCCTGTCAGACTCCTCTTGATGCGAAGGAGCAGTGACTCTACTTTGAGACTCTCCTGGATGTCTGTGCTCTGACCGTGCGGAGGAAGCTCATTTTGGCCGCTTGTATTCACGATCTTGTCCTTTCGGTCACCACCCACAGCTCATGACCAGAGGTGAGGGCTGGAACATAGATTGACTGGTAAATTGAGAGCCTTGCCTTCTGGCTCAACTCTCTCTTCACCAAAACGGTCCACATCACTGCAGACGCCACCCTGATCCATCTGTCAATCTCTCGTTTCATTTTCCCCTAACTCATGAACAAGACTCCGAGATACTTAAACTCCTCAACTTGGGGCAGAGCCTCTATCCCCACCTGGGGTGGGCAGTCCCCCATTTTCCAGTTGACAACCATGGCCTCAGACTTAAAGGTGCCGATCTTCATCCCAGCTGCTTCACACTCAGCTGCAAACCAACCCAGTGCAAGCTTGAGGTCAGTGTTCGATGAGTCCAATAGGACCACACCATCTGCAAAATGCAGAGATAGTATCCTAAGATCCTCAAACCTGACAGCCTCCACCACTTGGCTGTGCCTAGAAATCCTGTCCACAAAAGTAACAATTAATAATAATGTTAAATAATAATAATAAATAGACAATGCAGTGAATTGATATAGTCACTGAAAACTCTTTTCTCCTTGCTTACACTTCATACTTGACATGAAGATGATGTGTTACAGAGTTGCTGAGAGAGCTTTTTGATCTGGGAGAGGCCCAGGCGCACGTATGACCAAATGATTTATGGTCCTCTCAGGAGCTTTTATAGCGCAACATGCGCTGCCTTCTTGAAAAAGGCATTTATGACTTTAAAAGTCAATGGGAGACCACACTCCAGGGCCAGCACGGCCCTGTTCCTTCGCTCTATAATGTTCATAGAGAGAAGTAACCTCATATCAAATATTAATATGTTTCTGCCCCTGCAGGCAGTGGGCAGACCTCAGACTCTGAGTTCAACTTTGGTGAATTTAACAAAGCCACAAAACTTCTTTTTCTTCTTTGTCCTTTATTTTCAACTTTCATATCCTTTTATGTCTTTTTCCCTCTCTCCGAAAAACATTTGATATTTTGCCATTTATCATGCATCAGGGATGCTGACTGACGTTTATTTCCATGCACACACTGTGCAATCTTTGACCGATAGCAGAGAGATCATGCAAGCAGCAACAGACTGAGACACAGATAAGGATTGAAAAGGATTCCTATCAGCAGCCTGTGCTAGCTTACAAGTTCTAATCACTCCCAGTAATCACTAGACATTTTGTGCTGTTTTGGTCTTTTTCAAATTACTTCTACATGCGAGTCTGGCTTGGAAAGCGGAAGGCATTCTCTTTTCCGACCACAAGCTAAAAGTAATTTTCTCCCTCTTTGGTCCCTGAAGTGGTTTGTAAAATCAGAGACAATGACATAATGTGTTATGCTGCTCTTTGGAGCTTCTCAGTAATATTTCCCGGCCCTGAGATGCCATTACTCTGCAGCCACTGAGGAATGTAACCAAGGAATTTAACGTTGATTTTCCACACTTGTTTTCATCTGTCATGCATAATTGTGCCACTTACAGACTTGGTAATTTTCTCAAATGGTTAGAAAGGCACGAGGTGGTGGCTAGAGGCCGGCAGGCCAATCCTTCTTTCTCCCCCTTCTGTTCAGATCAGAGGAGACATCCTTCACACTCTTTAGAAGAAGTTTTCAGCTCTGTGGCCTCGTCTTGAACACCCCAGGCTGATTTGGATTCCTCTTCTGCATGCACGACTCCCTGGGCTGCCCTCCCTGCCGACAGGCTGTCCTCTTCACATCCTGCGACGACCTTCGTGTGAAGTGAAAGAGGAATCAGAGGGAGGATATTTGAATACTCATTTCGGTGCATAGATCTCACTGAATCACTCTGGATCCTGTGTCTTGTTTATGAAACTGATTTATACTGGGGCTTCCACTTAAATTTGATTCACAGAGATAGCTTAGCTGAGTAAACATCCATGTGTTGGATTCTTACTTCTTGTAATATTTACTTCGAAGAAATGCTGCTGTTGCACCTTATCATCAGTTCTCTCCACTTCCCTGTTCCAATCTATAAATATGAAATTGATTCCTCCTGTCTGAGTGAATTCCTTTGTTAATAAATCAGCTTTCTGTGGACCTATATCATGGCTAGTGGGTCAAACTCAGCAATATTTTCTGCTTTAATGCACCGAGCAGGACAGAGATTGGCCCGTGGCAGTGACTCAGCAGTCGTCCATCATCTTCAAGGAGAGCTACACGCATGAATTGACCAGATACAGAATAGACAAAATTTTGCATTTTATCCCCTCAGCTGTGCTTGTTGTCTCAGAGGCTGGCTTTTAAGTCAATGTTCAGATTTCAACATTCACTCCAAACCAAAAGGCATTTTTGCCTGTGAGTTATGTACCCACTGCTGATGTCTGGGCTGTCAAAAATGGCATCCATCATGTTAAATGTTGGTCTTTAAAAACCTCTTAAAAGCAGTTTTGGTCAGATTATGATGTCTTTGCTATTGTGAATTTGAGAATTTTTTTTGAAAACACTAAATATTCTTGTTCTAGAGATCTTATGGGAGTACTTTTCCAATTAGTGCCATGAGCACCAGGTCAATTATAATCCCTTGATGTAGAATAATTTTACATGAGTCAAACATTTTTGGAAACATGCAGGGCCTCTGAGAAAGCTGATACCACTCCATGTCCATTCAGTAAATATGAAACTAAAACCAGGAATGTGTTGCTCAGCCTAGCATGAAGTCAGAAAAACAGCCGACTTGGGATTGACCAACCATCAAAGATCTGCGTTTCACTCACTTGTCAGCACATTATCCAGTAAAAACCAACAGAGGAAAATGTTAATCTCAGCTGCAAAGAGCTTCATCCTTGTCTGCATACCAGACCTTGTCTCTCTACAGGCAGCTGAGGGTTGAGCCTAAGAACTGAAGTTCCCTGATTATATCCCATAATAGCTGGATATGCTCTTTGAAAATCCCACAGAGTATATGCTCATGTTGGAGCCAACAATGTCTTGAAAGGGTCATGATCCTTTACAGTAGCTAAGGTTGTTGGGCTCGGGTTAAGCCATTGGAAGTGGGTTGTTTGGTAATTTGGGTTTTCAATCAGTGACTTAAATTCTTTGGGCAGCAGGTAGGATTTGGAGTTTCACAGCAAGACTTCTTTCCCAGTGTATCCCAAGGTAATTTGGTCCCAGAAAGGGTCTGGACTGAGATTGATCCAAAAACTGCCCATGATACACAGAGCTATTTTGCTTCTAACAGGAAGACCAAGCATATTCCATGGAGCCAGATTACAACTTCATTTTTTAGGGGTTCCCCAGAGAGAAAGGCACCGGGCAGGTGTGAGGACACTTATAAGCCTCCAGCTGAGCAACAGTGTGTTCAAGATTTCCCCAGAGTACCCTCTTTGTACCAGCAAGTTGCAAAAGGAGAGAGGTTCTGACTGTGTTTTGTGCTGATGCACCAAACAGTAGTCAAGATTAAACATGTTTGGAGGCTCTGAAGGGGGGAACTGCCTGAGGGGCTCTATAGTTTCACAGAAGAACCTCAACATGAACAGTGATTGAGAGATCTGGTAGGAGATGACCCTCCCTACCTAAAGATCATTGGAGTTGTCTCTCTTAGGTTACATGTATTTTGAAGGTTTGGAAAAGACCTACAACCATATTCCCTACTATCATGAGCTTTTGGTAGTGATGGAAAGAATGAAATCCTAGATACATTCATTCATTTTTTTTAACCCTTTCCGCTTATCTCATTCAGGGTGGCAGGTAACTGGAGCCTATCCTTGCTGTCTTCAGTCGAGAGGTGGGGTACAACCTGGACTGGTCGCCACACTCACACCTGTGGGCAATTTAGAATCCCTGAGCATGTTTTGGACTGTGGGAGGAACCTGGAATACCCAAAGAAAACCTGAGGAAAAAACGCAAACTCCACACAGAAAGGCCCACCTTGCCCGAACCAGGGTTTGAATGGTGTCCTTCCTGCACTGAGGCAGCAGCACTGACCACTGCACCACTGTGCAACCTGATCCCAGATACAAGCAGCTGAAATAAGTCAGACCAGAGGCCCGTGAGAGTCCAACCTAAGAAATGAGGTGAGTGATATTTAACATTTTGAAGGAACCCATAGAAGAGCCCTCACTCCTTTGCATTGACAAGGCTAGTTAAAGTGGTTTGGGCATTTGATTAGGATGCCTACTGGGTGTCTCGCTTTGAAGGATTTTCAGTGAAGTCCAATCAGGGGGAAAGCATAGGTCAGACCCAGAGCTGGCTAAAAGGATCTTGTTCCTCATCTAGGAACCCCCTAGAATGCTGGAGAGGGGGCTTAGGTCAGATGTTTGGTGATAAGGGGATGGATGGGTGAAAGGAGGAACTTTCAGACAGGTGTTTGATACAGAGTTTTGATTGGGAATTGGATGAGGAACAGCAACATTTTTCAATACAAGCATTGCAGCTGTAGCATGTAATTGCACTGATCATGATAGAATTGTTAGAACTGTCTCTCATGCTGCTCATAGTGAGAGAACTTCCTAAATGGTATGTACGTGGTCCGTGAGAAAATTTTGTGATTATTTACCCTATGCCTTACAGATACCTTGTTTAAACCTTTGTTCATTAGCAATCCAGAAACTTCTATAAGTAATACTTTTGAATAGAGTCTGGTGACCCACCAGTTTATTTAAAGAGGGGGCATTGTGCTCCTTTAAGGTGTTGTGCTGTCCCTCTCGTACTTCCATAATAACTTCAAATGATTTACAGCTCAAAATAATCCCTTTCTCTCTGATTGATCAACCCACTTCAGATCTGTTGGGGGCTGAGCCATACACAGACCTTAATGTTTGAGGTCCTCCCCCACAACATGACATGATCCAGTTAAGACAGTCTGATGATGTGATAGTGGACATCCAGCATTATTACTTTTTATCTGTTTGAAATCTGGGGAAGCACAATACCCCATCTCTAAGCACGTTTGGTTGTTTTGTTTTCTTTTATTACACAGTTTTTGCCAAAGTCTTTTTGTCATATAATATATTATACTACATGACTTGATCATCAACAATTCTTGATAACAGGTAATCAATCGCATTAAATCGAGTCTCTACAAAGGTCTGCGTACAGAGCAGGATAGTAACCTTTTCTTTGCATGACAAATGACAAAGTGACAAATTAAATGGATTTTAGATGTTATCTTTCCTCTTGTTACCAAGGGGATGGTAGTGTTTATAATCAGACGTTGACAGAGGCTCGAAAAGTCAATAAATCTGCCCTGGTCCATGAACAACCTCTCTCCCTGCAATACATGTTGAAAGGTTACCAGGTTGATATATTGAGCTGACATTGCAACGTTGTTACTGAAGATTTACACATATCTCACATATCCGCTTTACTCCTCTCTTTTTCTCGTTGCTAAGCGCCTCTCGACTGGCAGCTTGTTGCAGCTGCTCTCTTCATTGATCTTGTTTCTCCTCGTTTCCCTTATCTTTTTAGTTATCTTCATATTTTGAGCTTGTCATTATTTTTATTACTTTTTATTGGCTCATTGTTAGTGATTGACATCAAACTGGTTGCATTTGCAGTGGTATTTTCTTTTTTTTTTTTTTTACCTTTTTTTGTTCCTGTTTGTCTGGGGATCCTTGGTGTAACCATAGTTACATTGTTTACGCGCAACATTTGAACTGTTAGCAGCCCATAGCATGTTAATGCTAACTGGTCCAAAGTTGCCTGTGAGCTGAGGAGAAGGAGGCGAGGATGTTGTGCTAAGATCTAGCTACAGTGAGATGGACGAGCTAGCTGTGTTAACCCAACACTAGAGGGAATGCTGGCAGAGTAGCATCATGCTGTTCACAGAGACATGGCTAACAGAGCTAACACCGGGCACGAACACCCCATTAAAAGCCTTCACCTGCTGTGAGCGGACAGGATACAGGAGAATGGGACTGAACAGACTGGTAAAGAAGGCCAGATCAGTGCTGGACCCTGTGGACCCTGCAGAGCCTCTGGTCCCTGTCAAGATGGAGGCTGACATGAAAATTATGGCCAAGCTGTTATCCCTGATGGACATTTCTTTCTAGTTTACATTTATTATACTACTGATATATTCTTGGAATCTTTGCACTTTACACTTTGTTTGCTGCTGTGACTCCATCAGGGATCAATAAAGTACATTCTATTCTATTCTATTCTATTCTATTCTATTCTATTCTATTCTATTCTATTCTATTCTCTGAGCTTCTCTTTCATTTACAGGATGTGACAGAGCCAGGCCACAGTGTGAGAGGAAGTTTGACAGGCAGATCTGGGGAGGCTGTTTGGAGGAGCTGATGTCAGGTCTGAGGGGAGTGACAGGAGGTGAGCGAAGACAGCCGACGCCCTGTTTCTGATCTGATGGGAAGTGGCAGGAGATGAAGAGAAGGAGCCAAATTCAGCCTGAAAGCATGGGAACAGTCTCAGGTCAGTGTGAACAGAGTGGAGACGAGGAGAACCACTTGGGGAATACTGAGGAGGAAATACCTTGTCACGACTGTCAGTCACAGAGAAATCACGCTAATGAAAGCTGGTGGTGTAGCAGTTAAACTTTCAAATCTTTGGCTGACTTTCCATAGTTTCAGACAACATTTTGATCACCTTTGTTATCACTGAAGTGACCAAATGTGACCAAGAAACAGAACCAGTCTCTTAATATAGTCTGCTGGATCAAAACACAAACAAACAGAGTATCAGACAGATTATACACAAACCAACAGTTTAGCCAGATTATCTGAGGCACTTATTCCAGGCAAAAGGAAGTGTGAACACATCCAAAATATTTGTAATAATCCCCAAGGGCACAGGAGTGCTACTGAACAGTCCTTTTACTGAACATCTTCTTTTCAGAGGAAGTTTGAAGTGCACACGTAAAATGTACAGATGTACGTTTGTATGTAAGCATGTATGGATGTTTACGCCTTTCATTCAGCGTTCAGTGGTGTTCATGTCCTTTTTTTTACACAAACCTTGCAAAGGCAGAGTAATATCCTGTCAACAAGGGGAGCTCCTGTACTTGCTGTGTAATGATTCTCTTTTCAATTTTCTCCACTATGTTCAATCCATCTCCCTCTCTTTCAGTTCAGGTAAGGTCTCCCTCCTGTGTGCTCACCTCACCTGACCCCTCCCTAATATGTTTCACCTGTGTTTTGTTTGTGGACTTTGCCTTGGTACCCGATCCTATATATTTCCAGTGTTTCCACTCACTAGTTACCACATCAGCTTACATCCATGTAGTGATCCAGTACTCTTTGTATTTGACCGTCTTCTGATTCCCATTTTTTGACTCTTTTGCTTGCCGTCTCAGTTGAAGTCTGAAGAAGACTCATTGTAACAAACTGGCATCATCTATTAAACTACAAGAGAAAACTCTTGTAGTTCTTATTGCCCCTTCTTTGGCTTGGCCCTTGCCTATGTGTTGACAGATTTGCTCCTCGCTGCTGAAGTACAATTTGTTTGTGACTGTCTTTTCCCACATTGCATGCTGCTCAGGATGAGGAGACTCCTGTCAACACAAACTAACACTTACGTTGTGGTTACCACTGCTTGAAGGGGATGTTGAAAGCCACTAACTACATATGAACCCTTTATGGGACATTCTGACATATTTCTCTCCAGGGCCATTTCCGACCACACTCCTATAGATTTAAGTCTTCCTAATTATTTAGATAGAAGTTATCATCATCTGCTTTGTTCTAAAGGAGATGACGAGAGGAAACATTGTGGGATGCCATTACATGACCGCGATGACTGCAAAAAGCTGCAGGGAGTCCCTTTGTATTGACCACATACACGGTGACATGGATTGAAGTCTAAACTTAAATTTACGTCACCAGAGGAAGCGGGATTAAATGGCTGATTTCTATCTATGACGCGTTCGTGTGCACCATCTGCAACTTGTTCTCTCATTTGGACATGTTCACCTCATTCTATCAGATCATTGTCTCAGAGTTCCCAGGGTGCATCAGCCCAAGGGTTCAGTCATTCAGCAGCACTGTAAGCTGCCACATCAGTGCGTGTGTGTGAGGGATGATATTAAGGCAGTGAGGGCAGGCTGTCGCTCTTGATGCTTTGAGATAGTAAATTAAGATCTTGCCCTTTACCGCTGTTTTCAGAGAAATCAGAAGGGCTTCCTGTGATTGTTGTCACCATGACGACACTGAGACAGTTCGTAACCAGTCAATCCAGGTTATCTCATGACGTGTCAGCGACTCAGGGCCTTACACTTGTCTATTTTGTCCTAAGAGTGAGCTGCTGGGAAATATTCCTGTGCTTCTGGGGAAAATGCCAGGTTTAAAAATAACATTTTGTTGTTATATTTTCCCCTTTCACTCTGTTTGTGTCTATAAAAACCAGTATAATGAGACTGTGAGTACTGCATGCTTGCGTCATGAGCTGAGGGGCTGCGATCAGTGACTGAGCGCAGGATGAGTCATCCCGTTCACTAAGATTGCTTTACTCATTTACACAGGATCATTGGCCTCATCAGCTGGATTTTCTGGTGGTATCACTTTGGGTGGTTAAATTTCAGGTTCCATTTGAGGTGCTTTTATTTTTAACCCAACCCACTTATCAGTGTTTGTGCTGTTTTCTCAGGTAAATCCAGCACACTGAAAAAGTGGAGACCAAAGGTTGAAATGGTCCACTTTGTGCACAAATTTACATCAGTGCCCTAAAGGAACCTTTCTTTTTGTCCAGACCAAACTATGTTTCCAATCCCTGCCAAATGAATTTAAAATGACTGAAGATGTGTAAGATGTTTAAATCCACAAAGTTTGACTCGTGAAACAGATGGTCTGGACTGTGTGTAGGCTTTTTATCTCATTCACATCCACAGCTTATTTATTTGCCCTTGACTGCTGTAGTATAAACAGATTACAGCCATTAAAGAGAAGAGCGCTTCTTGCTGCTTTGTCCTGCCAACCAGGCACAATACCTTGGAGTTCCTTAATTCAAGGTCCTTTGCACTTACTGTATGTTGGAAAATTTCGTTTTTCTTTGAAAGAGAAAGAGAAAGACTGAGCCACTACAACATCAGAAACACATGACAACATGTTTCCTCTAAACTTTTATTGAAATCTGAAACACAAGAAATATTTCTGCAAAAATATACCCCAAATCTTTAATAGGAATCTGTGATTAAATAGGCAACAACAAACTTGCAAAGTAGAATAATGACATGGGAGCTTTGATTTTCATAACATGCATGAATATATTAGAAACTTAAAATAGAATATATATAGTATTCCTAAGTGCAGACTGGCTCATTAAAGAGATATTTGTTCTTTTAAAGTGGGTTTATGAGGTATTCACCAACAGTAAGTGTTTTACCCACAGGAGACACCGGTCAGCACAGCCTGTTTTTGAGACAGTGTCACAAGAGCTGTAACAGAAGTAAATTTGTTGACCGCAACGGAAGGAGTCAACTTTACGGCATAATTGAACTTTAACTCAAACACTGATGTTCAGGGAAATGTAAGCTACTTTTCAAGGCTCTGCTGGCCAGTCAGACAGCCCCTTATTATTTATTTATTGGACTATTTAATGCATTTTGTGGGTGTTATTCCACCTGCAGTGCACCAATCAGCTATGCAGATCTGCAGCCTTCAAAAGAGAGGACACATTTATGAACCACAACAGGACTTAGTGGACTAAAGGAAAAAAACTTTTGTTCTCACAAAAGAGCAGATGAGATCCCAAAGTACCTGGTAGTACAGATGGATAAGCTGTGAACCAGAGGACCTTTCTGAATCTGCAGTCTGCATTGCTCACACCCAGAGTTCCCTGCTGCTGTTTTATCCACTTTTATTTAGTTTTACAAGTGAAATCAGAAAAACAGAAGTGCTGGATTCAAATGTGTCTTTTAATGAAGTTTTCAGCCCTCACTGTTTTTTTTTATTGCAAATGGGCCACATGATAGACTTACCTCATTAAAATACTCTGTGTTAATCTCTGGAGGGAAAAACTGAGCTGGAGCAAGAAACTTTAAGCCATTACTGTCTGCTTGATGTTGAGCATTTAGTGCTTAAATTATTAAAAAAAAAATAATAATAAAATCAAATTTAGCTTTAAAATATAGAACAGTTGATTGCCCCGTGCCAGTCCATCAAACAGTTTCTCAATATATTGACCCCTTGATGCCCACTGTTGCAAATTGTACTCAAGCAAATTATCTATGTGCCATATTCAAATTTAGAATCGCCATTCAATTTAGCATCAGTAAGAATACAAAAACACATTTTTTTTTATATATAAATATATAATTCTAAATGAATTCAGGCAGTAAGGGGTTAAGAATCTACCTGTGGGTAATTTATAAACTAGAGTCCAGAACCTCTCATGACTCCCCTTTAAAAAGAACTGTGAATTGTCCCTTTAAGACCACCTAGCCTACAACTGAAACAGCATCAATGGACACAAATATCAAACTAAATAAACAGAAGTTCTTCATATGGTCAGATTTTCACTCTATTCTTCATTTAAAAAAAAAAAGATTTAACAACTGTGTGGATGTGTGTTGACCACAGGCTTTATTTCGCCCTGCTGATCTTCTAAATGCTTGTTCTAGCTCTGTCGTTCTGTCCATCAGCCTGAGGATCTCCCTGTGAAGCACAGAAAACTTCATGTTAACATACATCACAGGATGCAATGTTGGGTTCAGGAGGATAAAACAATCTGATAACTCACCAGGACAGAGAAAGCTCCAGAGCGACCTGAGTTCCCTCTTTTTGGTGGATCCATATTCACCTGTCTCTTTGCACGAGTCACCTGGAGGTAAAATCAGACACAGACAGGAAGTTAGTGTTTGACATTTCCTGCAGCCTGATTTCAGGAAGCCATTTCAGTAAACACACAAAACCACTGAGTCAACCAATAAAACCAAGTAAAATGGGCCATAAGTCAGCCTGCACATCCAGCCTCTTCGCCACAGCTGTATTATCAACTTGAGGGTTGTCATGGAGACTCACCTGTAGGGGGTTGGATTTCTTGTCATTACTCAGGAGGGAAAAGGAGCCAACGCGGGATTTGCGTTTGTTCTTTTTCTTTGCCGCAGCTTGAGCCAAATGCCGCCTGGAGCGATCAGCCTTTGAGACAAAACCCAGGGATTAGCTCAGGCATTCATATATATATATATATATATATATATATATATATATATATATATATATATATATATATATATATATATATATATCCTTTCTATGATTCGTTTTACATGAACATCTCTTCTATCATACTGTAACAAATCTAATGGTCAAATAATGTTGTCTGTGCGTCACAGTTCTGTTTTCAACACATGCAGATGATTCAGGATGACTAGAACTCCTCTGGTTAAGCAGTCACTGCCTCCCCCACATGTGGCTTCTGCTCACTCTGACTCCTGTGTGACTAACCAGATTGGTTTACCTGGATGAGAGTGTTAGGGAAGCCTTTGACAGAGACGGCCCCGGGCAGGCTGGAGTGGCTCAGGTGGGTGGGACCCCTCTGCTCCAGCTGTCTCTTACGTCTTAACAAAACCTACAAAAAGGAGACATTTACAACCACATCCACAGCATAGCTTCCTTTGTGCTGCATCGAGACTTATGTGAGGACAATACACTGAGTACTCATCATATTTATAGTCTTTCAGTACTGGCATTCAAACTCTAAATAAGGAGACAGAAACTGCAGAAATATGATTGCCAGGGTTCCTGCTATTTCCTGCACCCCTCATTGATCTGCACATAAACAAAGCTCTGCTATTGATCCACTCATTTTCTAATAAATGGACTGTCACTCGCAGAAACAACAGACTTCTGTTTGCCAATTAGGACTTTGTGGTAAATTTATTACCGTACCACAGGGCCTAGACTCCAATCATTGCCCTTTTTCACTCCCAAGTTATATAAGCGTGGAAATAAAAACACTGCTTCCAGTATTGGGTAATGACTTCCTGTTCTTTCTCCTTTCCGCTCTGGTGAAAACAAAATCGGCTACTTAAGCTGCAAAATATTTGCCATGCAATAATTTGTGATGCCATTTTAAGAGCTGAGAGTGATTGCCGCTGGCCTAATTATGCACTAAAGAGAATTCATGAAGCAGGGGTGTGTTTAGACAAGCGGCCAGAGGGGCCCATGTCACTTTGGCTGATTGGCCACCCAAGCTACTGACCTCAAAATATGAAAGTATGATGGGCTATTTACACTGTCGGGTTGCTTGCAGTTTTCTTTTATTTAGATGTAGCACATTTTCTTTTATTGGTACTTAAAATTGTAGAAAAGTAGTTTAGAATTAATACATCAGAATTTCAAGTATTTTTTTAAAGACAATGTTTCTGTTAATGTTGTCAGAAGAAACAAACAAAAATGTTTTCTTTCTCTGGAGGCCTGTCAGGAAAAGAACTATGGGCAGACCTTGGTGTTTGAGACCCCCATCACCTAATCATTTCAGAAAGTCTCATGAAGATCTTGAGCTGTTTTTTAGAACGGTCCATTTTGATACATTTACAGACAGGTTCATGGATTTCTACAACATATAAATATGTAGCAATTCCTCCCATTCAAAAACATGCTTCCATTGTTTCAGTGCAGCAACACAACATCAACCTTTTACCTATAATTCAGTTGTCTTACAGAGTTGTTACAGCAACTGTTTCTACTTGTTTCTCCCCCATTTCTTTCAGTTCAGCATCTCAGGCCTGGTGTAAAGTTCCTCAGATTATACACCAACGTCTCCTAAAGATAAACCTGCTGCCTCACTTCAGCTACCACACACAGAGTGAAGACTCAGTGTTAGAGGGAAAGGAGGAAGCAATGGCACCTACCAGTCCTTCAGGTAAAGGTGGTGCCCTCTGCTGCCTCTCATCATACTGCAAAAAGAGGTGGGAAATAAGAATCAAAAGTCAGTTCTGATGCTGTTTTTTTTGTATTTCAAACAAAAGTGGATCAAAATTCAGAAGAAGACATATTTCTTTCTACACTGCAGGACAGTTTCCCACCACTCTCTCATAGATTAGCTTCAGCGAAACACAGACAACCTAAGAAAAAACATTCCTCCCTTCTTGAGTAAACTCTTGATGAAAACAAACATCTTTTCAACACCCAAGACACCAAACAACTTAAACTTAACTGAGCTTAATGCTTTTAATGTGCTCAGATAAGAATGTGTGGGTATGTGGGATATTTAGCAAAGTTTATCCTCTTTCAAAACCTGCCACAGTCCATCTGGATCTCTGCTGTTGGGCACATAATGCAATCCAGGATCCCATAAATTACTCCGTAAATGTATTTCTTTCCATTGTGAACACGAGTGACCTCGGTGGGAAAATACAAGCGAGCAAACCAAAAAGAGCTTCTTTAAAGATGCTGCATCGGGTATTAGTTAGCTGTCACCACATTAGATGCTTCAAATAGCACATGCTGTAATTACAATACAAATAGCTGCTGAAGAAAGGCACATATGTGGTACAAAGTCCCTCAGATGGAGCATATTCCCAATAAAACGACTTTCATGTGTGGGTGAAAATCCTCCTCCATGCTCCTGCAGCTGTCCAATCTGTTGTCCAGACGAGGGTGATTACTTTGGACACAACACGAGGAGCGTCCAAAGAAAAATGCTAACCACAGGTTTAAAGTATAACAGCCGGGTGCCACATGAAAAGCCAAAAAAAGGGAGCTGAAAGAGTTTGTTCCACAGAGGGGTATATTTTCAGTGTGGTGGCAGCATGGCTGCAAAAACCATCACAATGAGACTTTGTTTCTGTCAGAAAAATAAATGATATGTCTCCACAGGTCAGGGTCAGACTGTACACGTCTCCAGCTAGCCTGTAACACACTTGACCGCTATTATCGTCACGGCAGTTTCTTTTTGACGAAGTCAGAGTAAAGTCACATTCCAGCAGAGTCACCAGCTCCCTCTGACTCGAGCTACTGTAAAAAAAAAAAAAAAAAAAAAAAAAAAAAACACTGACCGAAATGTCAACAATTTAACTAAATGAACAAATGATACAAGTTATTTTAACCTAAAACAAAAGCACAGACTATTGAAAAAAAATATTTTTAAAAATCTACTGATTGTTAATTCAGTCCTTATTCCTTGTTCCCTTATAAATCTGTGCCTTAAACACAAAGTAACAAATAAACAGGCTTTAAATAAATTGATCAAGACTGTTTCTTATGAAAAAAACACCTAAATTTTCATTTTTAAATTTAATTGTGGTTCCTAAAATTAAAAAAAATCCTATCATCTTAAAGCCAAGTTCACATTAACATGACTTTAAGTTAGAGTTGTCCTCCTTACTTTTAGTGTCACTCTATTACATGACGTGTTCTGTAGCTCCCAGGATGATAATTCAGATTTTTTTAACACTTTGATTCCACAGAAGTGCTGCTTATCATGCAGTTCAGAGAAGAAAACAACATTTAAAAAGATTCAAACAGACGTCACTTACCTCCGTAATGTCACATCAGCACTCATGGTGACCGACACATAATAAACGCCTTAGTGGAAACTCTCAGCCCCTTAACTATCACATCCATTAGAGGTGTCTCTCTTACCTGTCCGTCTGCGGTCTGCCCGCTGACACACAGCTCTCCTTGAGTTGATCCTGAGCAGTCGAGGGCGTGTGACAGCAGGCTCGCCTGCAGGCACAGCACGCACAGCCAGATAGTAAACCCCATGATCCAGGCAGGAACTCAAGTGTTCCCAGCCGCTGTCAGCTCTCTGCTTTATACTCTCGGCTCTGCTAATGGGGACCAGATGCAGGGGAACGGAAGGCAATGCCAGCTTCACGCAGACAAACAGCCCACCACAAGCCGGCTCTCTGCGCCAGCCAGTGGCCTGCGGTCCTGCAGAAACATGTCAGACATGTAAAAGGGGCCTCCCCTTTAAAGACTCTCCCCCTACCCATAGAGGAGTATAAAGGACATTTTCCACTTTTGCATGCACTGTGGATCCAGCCAGTGTGTGTGTGTTTGAGTGTCTGTAAATAAAAGAGAAACTAGAGAGAGGGGAAACTTGCGTTGTCAGACCTCGCTACATAACTCATGAAAAATTGGCGGTCTGGTTCTTGTAATGTCTTGAAGAAATGCCGGATTACACAGCGATTTGTCTCTTTTCCTTGTGCTTTCAAAAATGTGTGCATAAAGAGGCTGTTTATACAGTCTCAAACACTTTAGAAAGCCTTTTAGAATGACTGTAATTACTCGTCTCAGTGGAATATACAGCAGCTATCAACACTGCCAATCCATCTTTCAGCTCTCAGACTTCTGCTGAATAAGAAGATAAAAACCTGACTGTCAGACGTGGATAAAAAAAAACAAACATGATCAGTCACTTATGGTTTAGAGGTAACCACTCTTGATCTGTTCTCGATACACATTTTCTCTTTAAAACATTCAGTGTGTTTAACATTTTCTGGAAAGCATACAGAGAGGGATTAATGTCCCTCTGCAGGAGATGATGTGGTCTGTAAAACACAGCACACTATGAAGA
Source organism: Labroides dimidiatus (assembly GCA_030710495.1). Lineage (NCBI taxonomy): Eukaryota > Metazoa > Chordata > Actinopteri > Labriformes > Labridae > Labroides > Labroides dimidiatus. The sequence continues at coordinate 13,298,936 of CM061161.1, forward strand.
ACTCACCTCTGATGAGGAGAGTTACACATGAATAGGCAGCCTGTCTCAAGGTGTATTACAGGATGGAAATACTGAGTGGGAGAGGCAGAGATGAGAATCCATCCCTCAAGCCTCAGGCTTTGGGTCACTGAGGAAATGTTTCCCACCAGGACTGGAAACCTACACTGCTGCGAAAAGTGAGGAATGAAGTTTTATTTCCGGTCTGGGTCAAGCACATCACACATCTCCCTCTTCCTGTCCTCCAGTGTGTCGGTGGCTTGAAAAAGATTGTGAGAACATTTGTTAAGTCTATGCAAATGTCCCAGTGAGTCACAGTTTGAGTTCAGAGAATGAAAGATTTATTTTCAGACTCCCCTCTGTCATCTGAGATTTTTTCAGCACTGTCCTGGGAAATGTTGAGGTTCAGCGAGACCACCGACCAGACGGCTACGAGCTAATGATGCGGACTGAAGGCGGGGAGATGTAGTCAGGAGACAGAGGGAGGGGAGTGAAAAATGACCTCGAAAACACTGACATTATTTAACTTGGCTGCCAAATCGAAGTCAGGTCTATGAGTGGACAAACATCTCAGCTTTATACGGGGCTTCTACTCATTTAGTGTAAGTCATACTGAGATAAACAGAAGCTTTAAAAAAAAAAAAAACAGTCAGAGCACGTCTGGGAAGATACACTGAAATCATGTTCCCATGGTTACGAGTTTACATTAAGCTCTCACAAATCACAATGTTGCTGTGTAAGGAGATGGCAGCGAGGGGGACTCATTTCTTCTTCAGATTCTCAAATCATCACTCAAAACTTTCAGATTTAATGCGAGGTTAACTGTTTCTTTTCTGATACATTATGTTATAGTACTGGTAGTGCCAAAGTTTTAAATAATGAGGTATAAACAAATGTCAAAGTGATCCATCAAACTTTAAAAAAATCTGTTAGGCTGCTCTGAACAGCAGGTTTCTTTTTTCATAATTTTGCTCTCTTCTAGATTAAGAAAAAGCTTTTTTTCACCACCATGGCAAGAGGTTGTTTTAGAATATTTCTCTTTCCACTGTGGCCCATCATCTTTGTGCGTGTGCAGTACATACAGTACCTAAAATAAGTAGCCTTACAAAGATCATCAAACATTTTCCAAAACTTTAGTTTTTACCTTCCGTTCAACAACAATGGCAGCAATGGGTTAAAAAAATGCTAAACTAGCTGCTCGGTCTCTCTTGGTTGTTTTCAACTCAATCATTCTGCTTTTGTCAAGTGTTTGGCATTGATTCCTTGCTAAAACTGCTTTTTTAGTTGTGAAAGAAAGTACTATTTTACTAAATTTCACTGACAAGAAGACACATGGCAACATTAAATGTAGAGGCTACATTCACAACTGCTCCTGGCGCTAACAGCCAGTTCCACCTGCTTTCCTCATTGATGAGCTTCTATTCATTGATGTTGGGACGTAAAACCTCAAACCTGTTGACGCCTGGCCTGGCTGTGCTCATTATGCTGGTTTGTTGTTTGTTGTTAGTTTAAACTCAAGCTAAATACAATCTAGTTTTGATATGGGTTGTTTCATTTTCAAAGTCACAGGTGTTTTTAGGTGGTTTCTGTGCACGATTTCCTGTCCAGTTCAATCTGTTTTATGTAAATTGAAGCATCACAGTTTTGGCATCTGTCAAATTTAAGAGGCTTGCATATCTGTTGCAACCTGTGGGAGCAGGGACACCGCCAGACTGCAGTGGGGCAGATCCAGTGTGAGGTGACACATTGACTTGAATAGAAACCAATCTGGTCTGTTGCCATGACGGAGTGAAGCCAGACCAAGGATGTATCCGGTACATTTTGGCTGTAAAGTTCCCAGATTACAAGTAAGAACCACAAGAGATAATCAATATTTAAATTCATTCATCTTCTATACCGCTTATCCTGTTCAGGGTCATGGGTGTCTGGAGCCTATCCCAGCTGACTTAGCGCGGGGGGGCACCTACGGGCAATTTGCTGTGAAGCAACAGCACTGACAGCTGTGCTACCGAGCAGCCACAATATTTAAATCATCCCTCTAAAATCTTTATCCGTCTTTACCTGTCTTTACCTTTAATGCCAACCATGCTGCGTTAGCGACAGAAAAAGAAGCTAACGGCTATTTGCACAAGAGCCTGACAGCACCTTCATTTACCAGGATTTTGGATATGTATTGTATATTTTTGCCATATCTGCTGAAAGTGTTGGGTGCTTCGGGGTGTTTCCGAGCTGATAAGATGACTACTCAGCTCCTTAGTGATTATATTGTAAAATTTACATCACAGCTAGAAACACAAATATTGACGGTGTTGGTGTTTTTGCTTAATTGAAAACCACTTACATCATGCTACAGCCGTTTTATCAGCACTAACACACCATTATTTCTTTGTCAACCCAAATTCATCTGCTTATTGTCTCTACTGTGACTAATTACAGGAAGGAGGACGAGCAGGAAGAGGAAACAAATATATCTCATACCTCACAGCCACACAACCCCTGAGTTTCACAATGTGCAACAAAGAAAGTTAACCAAAAACAAAAATCTGCTTGCTGTCCTATGGGACGTGTCATTCATCAGCGCTCTGCTTTGAGCTGCTGTCAGTGTGTTTGAGGATGATGCTCTATGACTAGCAGCTGTTGAACTTGAAAGAAAACAAATAATACAAAGCACACAACCTTTCCTGTACACACTGACTGCTCTGATCAGAGACGAGATGACAGATAATTTGTGACATATAAACACTTGTAGAAAATTGTCTGCGTGTGAGAGAGCAAAAGAAAAAAGTAATTTCACAGCAGGACGACAGGGCAGAGAAAACAGGAAATCTGACTGACGACACAACATCTGGATTACGAGACATGACGCATAAAGTGATGTATGTTTTGCATTACTTCAGGGAAACAATGACTCTTCTTTCCATATTTGTTCGAGGATTAGCTCGGCCAGATAACAGAGAAACATTGTTTCACTCTCATGTAAAAGAATCTTGTTTTGTTATTCAGATTTAGAGATATTTGAAAATGTTCCTTTAAGTCTGCAGGATCTGTTTGATCTCTCTCTCTCTTTAAACACAACATGATATAGTGATGTTGCCCATTGGATTATGAAGTTTTAAAGCCTGTTGATGATTGCTGTTCTACTTCAAAATGCTGACTCAACCTAACTTTTGGATGGTCTAAAAAAAAGCTAAGAGGTGGAGCTTCAACGGGCTTTTCTTCTTGCCTGTTTGTCAAGTCAGTTGTGCCCCTCACTATGCAAAACTTGAATGTAAAGTGTACAGTATAAATGAATTTTAAACATGGATATTAAGTAGCAGTACTAAAACACCAAGGTCTGTCCCCAACAGGCCTTCAGAGGTCTGGCCAATCAGAGGGAAGGGGGGTTGTGAACAGGTGAGCCTTAAAGAGACAGCAGTTATACTGAAGCATTTCAGACAGAGGCTGAAATGAGAGTTTTCGAAAACACAAGTTTAAAGGGGGGGTACACACATGACGATTGTCCAGCTCTTTTTTGACTTTCCTCCTTCCCGACCAAGGATTGACAACATCCAATTGTCTTATGTCTTAAATTTATCTTAAATTTCTTTTAAATTAGCACAAAACTTCCTCTTGAATATCTTTTTTAAGATTGTTTTGAATGGATGTGTATGATGCTTCCGTAGTCGACCTCAAGTGGATACTTGAGGAACTGCAGGTTTTGGCACTTCTCCATTTGCTTCATGTTTCAAGGCTGGTGGTTGTTGCCAGCTGATAACAAGGGCAAAACTAAACTATCCTTTGCCAGCCAAGAAAGAAAAAAGAAAAGAAGAAAAATGGGAGAGATAAATACAGAAAGACAGTAAGAAAGAAAGAAAGAAAGAAAGAAAGAAAGAAAGAAAGAAAGAAAGAAAGAAAGAAAGAAAGAAAGAAAGAAAGAAAGATGATGCCATCTTATCTGGTTTGTTGCTTTCACGTGTTTCACAGACAGTGGAATGCTTCCTTTCAAGATGCACCTGGTGTCCCTTCTTTTCAGTCTCTGTTCACAGATTTTCAACTCACTTAGTGCTACGTCTTTATGCCAGTGTGCACTGCTCTGGATAAGTTGCTCCTTATTCCATCTTTCTGTTCACTATGACAACAGCCCTGCACCACAGTTAGAAACACAACTTGGGTGGGAAACAAGGACAGTTAATATAGCCTGGAGAAAACACATTCAATATGCCCGCTTATGTATCAACAAATTGCTTTGGGCCCCTGCCCTGAATTTTATAGAGCTGTCTTGCTGTTAAAACTATAGCTATACACTTTATAGCCCTACACATGTACATTGTATTTTATGTGCATGACAAACCGAAAACAAATAACCTTCACTTTAAGTGGGTCTTATTTTATACTCAGAGTACATATAACCTGCTCACAGATTAATTCAATCTCAGACACAGTAGTCAGTTAGCCTCCATATGCACAAATGTGTGGTCCTATTAAAGTCTATTAAAAAACAAACAAAAAACTCAGTCATGTGCTGTCTACAGGAATCTCCATGTGTAGGGAGGTCACTGTGAGAACAATGTGTGTGTTTACTGTTGGGTCATGTAAATAATAGCTTCCAGCTATGAAGAGACAGATTGAACACCATGCCCCCCGCCCCCCCTTCTCTCTGTACACCTGAACAGGCTTATAGGTCTGACTGCTGATCAATACTCCTCTCCTCCTGTCCTCTTCTATTTCTATGCTGCTGCTTTGGCAACAGCTTTTTTGAAAGCAGCAAAGCTTTCAGTCCTCTCATGTGGAAACAGCAGAGAAAGCCAAGGACGATGCAGAGGAAAAAACAGTGCAGCTGTGCTGCAATTTGTGTATCTATCACTGAACAAAGAGGGATTATTGTTTAGCTTGTTAGCTTTCACTTTCCTTTTATGTGTCATGCTGTATGAGCATTATTGGGCTCATACCAAAGGGCGTGTATTTGATGCAAAGTGAATCTTTAATAAATGATCACTTCCTTGGCAGTATTTGTCTTTAATCTCCCATTTGTACCCCGAAGCCCCCATGATATTCCACAGAATAAAAAAAGCACTCAGTAATCACAGCATTCACTTCCCCAAATCAGACAAATGAAATACAGCTTTGCTCCAAATGCAGTTTTTTTTTAGATTCCTTTCAAATGTTATCAGTTTAGACTTCAAAGCCTCCAGAAGGAGAAAACGTTCAGTCTGAAGATAATCAATTTATTTGTGAGACGTGGTGGCTTTGGGCTATGTGAAGATGTGCCATCCCAAATGAATCAACAAACAAACACATAAACTGGTTTAAAGGTTTTGAGACACTCCTCTGTATCAAAAATCCAATAAACTAGGCCATGTTTGGATAGCTCATTAGTCACAGTTGCAACACAAACAGCAGCCTATTATAAGGACGTCCGTGTGAGGATAAAAATACATTTTAATTGGCTATAGGTTGACGATTGAAGCATGACTTCCTTCGAAACTGGTGTCTTTGGAAATGACTGACATTTTTGAAGTCAAACATGGGTACTTCTATTCATTTTGGTGATGTTAGGGCCTGTGTCCACTGACAGCAATTTGCAAGATAAAAGTGTCCACAGCTTTAGTGTCTGAATACTTCCTCAGAAGTGATTGTTAAGCTTGTTGAATGTTTTTAATTTCTATTATTTTATATTTTATTGTACTGTATTGTCTTATTGTCACACACTTTTATTGCTTTATATTCTGAGTTTGTTTTGCTGCCTTGTTCAGATGCCTGTAAGGCACTTTGTAACTGGTTTGAAAAGCCCTAAATAAAGTTTATTATTATTATTATTATTATTATTATTATTATTATTATTATTATTATTATTATTAATAATAATAATAATAATAATAATAATAATAATAATAATTTATAATATAATATAATATAATATAATATAATATAATATAATATAATATAATATAATATAATATAATATAATATAATACAATATAATATAATATAATATATAACAACAAAAGATCATCTGTAGCATCAGCAGCAGCTATGACCCAGAAACAGAGGCCAATGAAAAAAAAAACAAAGAAAGAAACATGGTTAGTTTCTCCTTATCCATTGTTGCTGACAAAGTTGATCTCAAAAGTGCTGACTCTTATTGATTTTTCATGACTGGTGAGAGAAAATATCATTGAGAAGTGATTGTGTTTGGAAAGTTTCATCATTTTTAATGGACAGTGCTATGATTGCTGGGACAAAAAGTTGCCCATACCATAAGCAGTTAGCGCTTGCCATGCTAAGCTCTAAAACACTGAACTACACTGGTAGCACAAAAACTGTCATTAGTGGACACAAGGCCCTTAATGATTTGCTCCGTAGCTACGGCCTTTTAACAGATGTATTGTAACAAGGAAAAAGGGCTTACCTCCTCAAACCCTTATCTACAGAACACAACCTTGATTTTTGGTTAATTTCTATTATGTGTGTTACTGTGGCAGCACTAAAAACTTCTACAAACTTGTTTAGAGGGTTTATTAGACTGCATCACAAAAAGAAGAATTCAGTGGCCATACTTTCAAAACCATGAGACTAATTTACATAAAGTGTACCCATAAACCCTGCAGCTAAAAATAGATGATTCATCTGCTATATGAATTTACTAAACTAAATATTTTGGTTTCTCTTGATGAACTAACTTGGCAGCTCTGCAGCATTTGAAAGCTTTTCCGTGCAGATTTGGACAGCTAACCTCTTCTGTCTGTTAAAAGCCGCAAGTCAGAAAGCTTTCACTTTACAGTGGGGATGTTTATTCACTTAGGTTCACACAGAGCTGAGAAGTCAAATGGTCTGGCATGTTCTACAACTGCTGTGTTTTGGAAACTTGTGCCACAAAGCTTGTTGCAAGAACATGACAAACATTTGTTATGCTATTAGTCTCAGTTTCAGAATAACAACATGAAGAGGAAGGGCTGGTTAAGGGAAACGGCTACATAACAGTAAAAACTCTGTGACCTCACATGATCATAATATCACATTACAGTACTACATTATGATAAATCTTTATGGTGGAAGTAATTTAAGTACAAAAGTACTAATTAATCCCATCTTGCTCAGTCATTATCTCTCCATTCTTCATCCCCCCTGAATACTAAACACGACATTATGAGAGAGTGACAGACGTAATACAGGTCGTGCCCCCTCACTACCCATGCTCTCTCTGCTCTGGTTACTATGGCAGCAGAGAAGTGGTTGATTCAAACAATGGCAGCGAGGGCTGAAGCATTTGACAAGACGAGGAAGTCACACATACACTATCTGTGTATATGTGACAGGCTTGAGACTGACTTTGAAAACTGGATAAATTTTGTCTTTCACCACCTGTCAGATATTTTTAGGCTGAAACAAGGACTAAGTCATTACTAGTCATCAGTAGAGTGGGTAATCTGTTTACTTGCGGGGTAATGAGAGAAATAGCACCCTATACTCTCTACTCTACTTGCACAGTATAAGACAATAAATCTTCACATTTATGGATACTAAATGAGTTTAGGAACATGTCTGCCAGCTAACAAAGCAAACATTTGTCAATGAGAAGATGACAAATGAGTAAGAATGATTTATAGCTTTCATTAGACAGTCAGGGAGCAACATTAGCATTATGCTAGCATAATTATTCTGTCTCACTGGGTGATAAAATCCTTTGTTTACTCGACTTTTAACTGTAATTTAGTCTGTGTTAACTCTTACCTGGTTATTTGGTTGAGAAATGTTCTGCTGTTCTTAACAGTAAGTCGCTAACAGTTAGCCATTTGTTGCTAGATAAATAGATAGCATACTTTGGTCATATCTACGGAAGACGAGAACTATGATGTTATGAGCAGGGGTCTCAGACTCGACTTACCAAGGGGGCGCTGGAGGTAGTGTCTGGGTGAAGCTGGGCTGCATCAAGTATTCCACAGAAAAAAGGCTTCAAGTATTCAAAAAAAAAAAAAAAAAAAAAAAAAGTACAACTGATCCAATCGTCTCAGTCTTAACAGGTCAGAACATGCAGAACAGGAACAGTTCTTCAGAACATTTGGCTTGAGAGAGGAAGCAACTAACCCTCAGTATGGCTTTAAGATGCTTATCTTTAAGTTTGGACCTGAACTTTGACTTATTAAAGTTCATTGAGGAGAAGAGCTTTTCACACAGATAGGTGCTGCAAAAAAGGCACATGATCCAAACACCGACAAACCCCGTATAGCACTAGGTGACAGGATATATTTTCCCTCCACTCTGTGACACAAACATGTTACAAGTGACCAATTGCTAATTCGCGTTGTTGTCATGAGCCTGAGCTATGGTAGCCCACAAGTTTTAAAAAACTTAAAACGCCCAGATGCATGTAAGAAAGAACATGCAGGCCGCACCAACACAAAGCTTTGATGTCAGGCAGGGGGGCCACAAAATATTGTTCTGGGGACCACAATTGGCCCGTGGGCCGCGAGTTTGAGACCCCTGGAGTATAGCAACATAAGAACTCAATTACCCAGCATGCCTAAGCTGTAAGGAGCATGTGCAGAATCCCTGCTGTAGGAAGTTAAAGATGTAGCCATGCAGGTAACACCTTACTGTTTTAATGTTACTTAAAAGCTGTTAAGTAAAGCTTCAGGTTAAATTGCTATCATGCCTCATTTGCTTATTATAAGTTAAGCAAGACAACACAAGAACAGTCATGGATTTTTTTTGGATTCTTAAGATGTTTTGGATTCTTGTTGATTAATTCATTTAACAGTGCTTTGGGCCAGCCTCTTAGCTGCCAACCAGTAGCTCCTAAAGTAAACAAACTAAAGTGCAACTTTCTGGTAGACTACAGATACACCCAGTGGCTGGAAGCCGTTCATGACAGCGCTTGTAGGTTGAACACAGAGAGATAAAATAACACAAAGAATAAAATTAATTCAGTATAAGGAAAAAACTATCTTTGTTATATCAGAAAACAAAACAATATGTTGTTATCGTGAGATAATAGTGCATAAAAAGAAGAAAAATCTATGGCCGTGCTCATCTTCTGTAAGCACCACCTCTCACATAACTCGTGATTTTATCCATCATTCATACTGACTTTTTTACTTGGAAAATTTTGGTTGTCTGTTTTTCATCTAGTAGATTAAATTAGTTTCAGCCATTTAATTGAGAAACATTTATTTCAGGTAATCTTGTACACTTATCAGGCTGCTGAAATGAATATAGTGTAAAATGATGAGATGCTCATTCCCCTGAGATAAATGTCAAATATTGCTAAATCTCAAACCCATTACAAAAATATCTCCCCGAGCAGGCTGGTTAGCAACAAAAACACCTCTTTTGTAAACAGCTGTGGCTAAACTTGGCGAGAAACTATTGGCAGGCGTGTGGGGAAGTGGAATGGCTGGCAAATTTACTCTCACTCGTGCACATTTGTGAAATAAACAGGGAAGCCGGGGGTGGGGGGGGGCTTGCAGGCTTCTGTGCTGTGTGACTAATATAGTGTGGAAGAAAGCAGACTGACCAGACTGTGAATATGTTGTGGTTTCTAGACACTGGAAGGGAAAAGAATTAGCAAAGGGCTACTGGAGGCTAAAGGAACAACTCAGAGAAGGAAAAACTTTTGAACTGTACTTGAAAAACAAATAAAAGAAGAGTCAGCTACACACCAACTTTCCTCACAGGAACATCTGACCTCCTTTTCCATGACCTGCTATATTCATGCATTGCAGTAAATTTTTTGTGCTTAAATGCAAATCAGTTTTAATGAACATCTGTTTTGAAAGTATCCTGCAGCACCTCAGCAAACCAGCTCAATCCTGCACAAACAGACACAGCTAAGTCTGGCAAAGTGAATCCAGGAGGTAAGGCAGTTGTTTTTTATTATGAGTGTGATTTTCCTTAGCTACTGCTTTAACTCATTACTCAAGCCACAGGGGGATCTGCTCTTATTTATTAGCTGTAACAGGAGGAAATGGCTTCATGACTTCTCTTCCACTCGTGGAGTCCCATGCACCCCTGGAGATCATGTATAAGCATTTTTTAGATGTAAAACATGAAAAATCTGTCTGCTCAATCTAAACACATTAAATATGAACCACACTCTCATTTCCCTCCTCACCTCAAGGAATTAAGTACATTTTCCCCTCTTACTTCCCACTGTGTAGGACAGTACAATACATGCTGTGACTCACTGTGTTTGTTTGCTGTTTGTGGTGCTTTGTTTCCATCACTGGAATGGCCACTTGTGGGCAATTAGTCATGTTGAGTAGGCATATGCCTCACCTCCACCTTTTTGCTGGCAGACCACAAGAAAATGTATGTTTAAATGGAATAAGCGGAGCGACTGCAGGCTGCGGTAAGATTAAGGTTAAGTTACTCATCTTGACGTCAGCAGGTAGTCAGCAGAGGATTTAACACAGATTGCTGTGGGGTTAAAAGTAGAAGCTTTAATCCAAAATCAATACTCTGATTCAGAGGTCTGTGGTATCTCAGGTCTTAAACACCTTTATGGTAATTATGACAAATTATGTATCATACTAATTGTTTACCAATGCCTGAGATGTGCTCTAAGTGCTCGTTAAATCTACTTTACAGGCATTTTCACTTTATGGGGTAATTATATATAATTATGCACAGGAGAAGCCTGCCTTTTGCTGCTGTGTATAATAATATAATGTTTATGTTTAATGTATGTGAGCTGGCTTGACTATCTGAGTAAAGATACCCCTAAAACTTTTGATTTCCTTTTTTCTAGGACAGGAAGTGTTTACACGGGGTTATTGGATCCAATTAATCTACACTGAAAAAAGTTAAACAGCTGTTTCATTTAGTTAAATTCCATTTTTTAATTGGTCTATATAATTCTATGCTAGGAAAACCTGTTGATTGGTGGCAAAAAAAATCAGTATGATTACATAGCTCAAGAAGCTCCCTACCAGAAGAAAAAAGTCAATAGAGGCAGAAACTGTTATTGTCACTCTCACCATGCAGAGATGCGCCAATGTGGACAGGCTTATGTAAAAAGGTCAATGTAGATAATGGATCACTGAAGAGAGTGACTCAAGGTTGATAGTCACAGGTGCAAAAGCCTGCTGTCTCAGATGAGTGCATTTGACACACCTGCTGTCTCTCTGTACACAGGGACACTTCAGTACTTCTGTGACGTCTGTGTGCAAGAACTAAACCTGCTTAATGCTGCCTGGTTTAGCTCTGATAGCAGGACTGAGACTATTGTAAGTCATTGTACTTGCAGAGGTTTTATGAACTAATATGTTTAAAGACTCACTTGAGCTACAATGATTTAGCAGAGCGAAAGAGAGCTCAGTGTCTGTCCAGAAGTGTGATCACTTTGGATACTTGGGTTTTTTTTTTGTGATAGAATAGAAAACAATGTTAGCTATCTAAAGAAACAAACTTAACAATCAAGAGTCTCTTGGCAGAGTAAAATGCATGCCATACAATTTTGAAATGTAGAATTAAAAAAAATGTATTTCTCCAGTGGTTGTTAAAACTTTTTAACCAATCATAAAATGTAGCTAGTAATACAGAATTCTTGAGTAAATGTGAGTAAGTGTCAACATGTTTGGGGGGTTATAGAGCTACCATGGATCGCTGAAAGCAATAGGAAGCAGCTTTGTTTAAGGCAAAAGTCCACATAGCGAAGCTCCCTTTTTTAACCTTGTCTGCAGTATTTTCATTGTGAAACACTACACAGGGTGTCAACTCTTTCTGAGGTTAATGCAGTTTTTATCTTGCAGCTGAAGGTTCTGTTTTTCAGTGCAATTCAGTGACCGTCACCAGCCCTCTCTGGAAACTAGGCTAGCAAACTTTATTTACTGACAATTTCATCCTCAAAGCCAGAGGGGGCAGTGCAACACCTATGTGAAAAAAAAAGAAAAAAAGAGGGGGAAGAAATGACCCAGTGTAAGTAATGGGGTTGGGGGGGGGGGGGTGTACACACAAGGAAGGAGACAAATGTGGTGTCTTGGATAAGATGCTTTACTACTCCTAGCACAATCCACAAAAAAGGGGAAAAGAAAAGTAATAAGTGTACCAAACTGAACACCTAAAAAGTGATAGTCAAAGAGAGAAGTGAGTCAACCAGGAAAAGTGATGCAGAGAGGAGGTGATAGTGAGACCAAGCTGTGCTGGGCTTACAAAGTGACTCAACTCATCCTGACAGAGCTCATGTGGTGTTTATTATGGGCCCCAACTGGAGCTGTGTAGTTAGGACACACATGCTTGTGAGTCAGTCACTGAAAGACCCAAAGTGCTACTCCAAGTCCTGTAGAGCTGCAGGGCCAGGTTGCCCCATCCAGGCCACAAAAGCACCCAAGACTGCACAAGAGAAGAACCACGAGAACCACGTAGGCCACCAGGTGCAGCGTAGGTCCACCAGAGCAGGAGAGCCCCCACCGGCCTTCCACAAAGCTCCAAGGCCCACACTTGGAGAAGCCGGGTGCAAGGACCCAGCCACCCCCAACCCCCCACCCAAATCCACCTCCCATATCCCAGGGAGAGACTGACGGCTGCCCCAAGCCCATGGGCCCAGCCCTGGGTGGCGGGCCCCACCCCCAGTGGGCAGTGAGAGCATAGAGGGGCATGGGTCTGATCTAAGGAAGGGGGGGGGGGGGCACTGTGCTGTTAGACAGGCCCAGGGCACACAAGGTTGGTTGAGGGCTATACACCATGGCTGACAGGGGGCCGGGCCCCCAGAGAGGACCCCGCAAGCCCGGCGAGCCAACCCGAGCTGCCATCCACATACCACAAGGGCCCACTGCCCCGCAGAAGCAACACTTTTGAATATTCTTCAGAATAATTGGTCATTTTTGGTCAGTTAAACAAAATCATCTTAATAAAGTTCTTTCTATCTCTTTTTATAGTCACAGACAGGTAGAGTGGTATGGTTAATTTTGGAGGCCCCCTGGTGGCAAAGACTTGTGCATGCCTTGACCTTTCCTTGGTAAGCTTTGAGTCATTGGGGTTTATTTCCTCCATTACTTTAAAGTAATAGTACAAATTATTGCTTTTAACTCAACAAAACAATCACTCTAAAAAGTTTTCTGCCAAAAAATATCAACGATTGACTTGACTTTGGCTGTTAACAAAAGAAGTTATGATCCATTGAAGTCGTACAAAGTTTTGAAGGCTGACATTTGTGGAGAAGTATCATATCATGTGCAGCAAAGCTCTCAGAGAGAAGGGACCTCAAATGCCAGCATTAAGGCTGCAGAACAGTAATCCGTCTCCGAGCACACAAAAACACTGAATGTCACAGCAGACAATACCAGCACGTGCACGCACAAGAACACTAACACCAGCATGTGACACGGATAGAAGGACCACAATGCTTTGCTCTGCTTGGTCACTCTAAATGTTCCACATTACCAATCAGAGAGCTGAGGACTTGTATGCACATCAATTTAATTTAATTTCACTACTTGTAAAGACATGCAAACCTCGTCTGTTAATAACTTTTTAAATACAAACATGGCTACAGAGGTATCACCTGTTCCTTTTTGCTAATGCATAACACTTCTCTGTGACAATTAATCCTCCTGGTAAGAGATGTAAACAATCCACCCAGTGCAATCCGCCTTGTGGGAGAACAGGACTGAAAGGAGAGATAAAGTGCATACACCTGACATCTGCAGATGTAAATGCAGATTTATAATGCAAGTGACTCAGCAGCAGAGCATAAACACAGGCTTTACTGAAGCAGGAAGCCTTTAATAAGCTTTACTCAAACATATATGTGACCAGCAGGTGCTTTAAAGTTGCAGAAATGTGCTTGTGACCAGAGGACTGCTGACGTAAAATCCTAAAATGACCCCACAGTCTACGCTAGAGTTACTTATTGACCCACAATAGAAGAGTGGGATTGTGCTTGAGGCGTTGAAGTCACTCCCTTGTGTTTTTTTTTCCTTTAATGGTGACTGCTTCTCCATCTGCCTCTTTTCATCCATTCCTTTGAGTTCTCCAAAGTGAAGCCTGCATTGTGAAACGGTCACTTTTATATTTTCCCTGCGGTGCCTTTTTTATCGCGGTAAAACCACAGCCCACGTGGATGTGTTTGTTTCGACCACTTTGACTAAATCTTGCCGACCAGGCGAGTACAACTGCAGTTTACCAGGCCAGACATGTTATTAAATCTCCAAGCACCACTCGACATCCACTGTGCAGCCATGCTTGCTCAGTTTAAAGATTTAAGTAATCCCTGTCGGTGACCTTTTAGCATTTATTGCCATGACCTTTGTATTTTTACACAGGGCTAATTCCAGTCTGGATTGTACATTACAGTACTTAAAGCAGGATAATATCTTTACAGACTCACAGTACATTTTACCTCTTATGCTGAGTCACATATCTTTATGGTTGAGAACAGAGAAGTATCTTTATCTCTCATGCCTGGGATGGAGCCAGAGGTTAGTTATTTTTGGGACATATTTTGAGACAGGAAAAGTGACAGGCACAGAGTGGAGAAAGACATGAAGCTGAGGTTTGAATCAGCTTGCCAAGGACTGCAGCCTCAGTGCATGGAGCGCACGCTTAAGCCACTAGGCCAACCAGCAAATTGAAGCAGCATACTAGAAAAGCCCTTTGCTGAAGTTAGACAACAGCCAATGTAAGCACTCAGCCACCAACACAGTGATATTACAGATGGTTAAAAAGCATTTAACAGCATTTTCCATCTTTCCTTCTGGTGCAGTGTACACAAGATGTAAGGCCTTGGTTGGGATTTTGGTGAGCTGAAATATGTATTTCTAAATTTGAAACATGAATATATTTGTGATTAAATCTTGAGTTGTAAAAATCTAAAAACAGGACGATGTCCTTGTACTTTTGTGAATATGTACTGAGTACTCATCGGAAAGACTTACTGAGATGTGACCCGGAATCCCTGAAGGCTCCACTGTGAGAGCAGCAGCCGGAGCTTGTGACTAAGGGTGTTTGCACACCTGAAAGTCTGGACCTTAGTCTGGACCAAAGTCGGTGTTTTTGTTACACTGTATACATTTGGTTCGGTCTGCTATGGTTTCACACTGTCATTATTGCAAACGGACTAACAGAACTTACATTACAAACCTATGTGACACCGTCATCAGCTGCGTACTTTGTGTGTCTCTGTAGTTTACACTGATTGGTAATTTGGCCCATGGCCATCTGACGTCAACATGTTGAGCGGGAATTTAATTTTGTCAACAATGAATGAAATCACCATTATATTGTTGATGTTTTTATACCACCAACAGCGACAACTTGAAAAGTTGTACATAACGCTGATCCGAGGTTGTCTTATGAGGTATAGAATTAGACGACAACTTTATTGGCATCTGAAAAAGTGTGATTGGTACGAAGGTCCGAACCATTCAAAATAATGCTTTCTCACTGGGCATGTACCAGACTGTGGTCCCATTTGGTCCAGACCAAGAACACCGCTTTTGGTCGGACCAGGGTCATACTGTTTGATTCAGACCAAAGCCCAGGGGAGACCTATCATTTTGGTTCGGATCAAACAGAAAGGTCCGAAAGTCGGGACCAAATGACGTTGGTATGAAAGCGACTTCAAAGAAACCTGTTAGTGGTTCTAGTGGACACCTGTAGTTAAATGACTTGTCAGATTGAGGAGGGAGGCCACCTGGCCTTGGTTGGCTCAAGAATCTCTGGCTGAAACACACTACTGGGTGGCCCAGAGGGGCTGTGGTTTTTATCGTTGTGAAAGCTAAAATCTGGGTGTGAAGTATCTGTAGAAAAAACAAGATAGACTCTTGGTTGGTCTGAAGGGAATTTAGAGTAGAGGTGAAGTACTGCTGACCTGGTCTGGGGATGCCAACAGATAAAAACACTCCCCTGTAGGAAAAAACAATGAATTTCTACCTGTGCCTGAGTATTGAAGTCAGGAATGGATCAGGAAATTGACCATCGGCTTGGTGCAGCATCAGCAGTAATGTGGGCATTGTGTCATGTCTTGTCATACATGTTGAGTTCACATTATTCTTACCTATGGTTTGTCTCTTCTTGCTAATATCTCCACTCTCATTTCAGAAAACTTCTCTTACTGCCCTGTGTTTCCCGGCCTCATTGTCTCCACCTGTGCACCATTACCTTGTGTATAAGTAGTTTGTGTCTCCCTTTGTCCTGCGTCTGTTCGTCTTCGTCTTGAAACCAGATCATTTTTCCGAGTTAATGCTGAGAGCTCTTTTTGTCCTTGTATCTTTTTGCCAGGTTTCCCTGAGATTTTTTGTCACCTTTTGTCACTAAAGAATGCGTTTTGTTCCCTCCTGAGTCGTGCACTTGGGTCTTTTGGAGGATTTTGACAGTTATACCAGAAGAGAGGATGGGTTTCACCATCTAGGGGCAAACTTTTTTCACACCAATAAGTCTGGTCCCCTCCTGTGGTCATGAGCTCTGTGCAGTGACTGACAGAAAGAAAGAGAGAGGTGATTATTTTTTCATGTCAGTATTTTGTGTCAGTGTTGGACAGCAAGCGAGTCATAGCACATAAAGGTGCTCTGGGTTTAGAAATTGGCATTGCTTCTTTTGTTTGCACTTCCTGTCTATGCTGAAACAATCATGCCATGATCATCACTACAACCTAGAGATATGGACTCTGTGTTTGTGCCCCCCCCCCCCAAATCCCAACACATTCAAGGCAGATGTCTGTCTAACATGAGTCTGGTTCTGTCCAAGGTTTCTGCCCGTTAAAGGGAAGTTTTTCCTTGCCAACGTAACTTGCTAAATATTGCAAAGTGCTGTACTCATGGTGGGTTAAGATGAGCTAAGCCTTCTTATCTTGTCTTGATGTTGGGTCTCTGTTAATATAATTTATTATTTACAAGTCTAGACCTGTTAACGTTTTTGGAGAGCTTCTTGAGATAACGTTTGTTATGAATTGGCGCTACATAAATAAGATTGATTGATTGAAAGACTACAGACAAACATGAGAACTGATTGTGCACAGTGCATGTAGATACTGACAGGGAATTTGGTAAGACATGCTGATTCTGAGCACACAAGTCCAGGCTGACTAATGGAGGTGTTTCAGTCAGTGAATGTGTGGTCAGAATTTATGACTTAAATCTGGCTTAGATTTGGCTTCTAAAATGCAGCTATGATTAGACCCAAACTAATGAAAGCATCAGTCTTGCTTGCTTAATAGTTCTGAAAAAGCAGCCTGTTATTAAAATGTTATGTGAGCTCTTTATCCTGCTGAAATGTGCCTTGTTGAGCAGGTACCAAAGGCCAGAAAGTGTTTTTGGAAGGCACCGCTGTCAGCAGTTCCCCCTGAAGGCTCTGCACTAATAAAGTGAAAAAACAAGCAGATTTTCTCCTCAGCTCTGATGCTTTGCCAACCCTCAACTCAGGAGAAGAGCGAGTACTGGAGCAGTGAAGGGAAATATAATTACAGTGATGTCATGATGTCATATAGTGAATGTATGTTTTCTGAGGTAGATATGTGCACATGTATGTGGGTTTAATATAATGCAAAGCCTCATAACGGGTTTCTTCAGCTATTTTAACATTTTGTTAGTAGTCAAATATGTAATTTAATATAGGAAATAAAGTTCTTTAAGGATTTAGAGCTCACATTTAATAACACATTTTATTCAAATCTTAAAGATATTGAGAGAACAAATTGAAGACGGAGACGTGTAGATCTGAGTAAAAGATGTTGGATTCGTTGTTGTTTCTCGATCGCTCTCCCTGAGGTTAATTGCATTGTGACTGGCTTTGTGAATGGAGCAACCAGCCAGCCAACACAATCCCTCCCCTTCCCCTTCCCCTTCCCCTCCTCCTCCTCCTCCCCCTCCTCCTCTCAGAGCAGCGGTGCCAAATTGGAGTGCAGGATTCCCAGGTGCCAAAAACAAAATAAAGGATAAGATATGAGATCAGCCAGGCACAAAAGCAAACTCATCCATCTTTTCTTTCTACCCCAGCTCCACCCTGACACCCGCTCTGTGTCACCATGAGCACAGGAAGGACGGAGGTTGGGTGCCAATCCCCTCACCTCGCACGCCGCGCGCCCTCCCTCCCGCCCTCCCTTCTCCATCTCCTCCTTCCTCCGTGTAATACAAACCTCGTGATCGCCCATTCAGCTGTGCCTGCGTTTGCTGCTTGGGGGGGGAAATAATAAGCCGACTCGGCACAGGGGCAGGCAAGCCAAAAGTATTCGGGGGCAGACACAGGTGTCGCGGAAGTTTACACTTGCAGGGGCGCATCCCTCCGCGTCTTCTTATCATTATCTGGGATAACGTGAAAGGAGCTGTCACTGGCGGTCATCCGGCACCCACTGATCTTGTGTAAGTGATTCTCCACATCAAGTAACTGCGAATGTGTGAACGCAAGGCTGGTATGGTGAGCAGGAATTAAAGAAACACGAGCCTCTGAGTCAGGTGTCTGCTTTAGGTGTGTGGTTAAGATGCTCGCTGCATGCTTGCATACCTCAATGTGTAAATGCACGTTTTATTTTCTGCGTCCTTATTGGTGTTTGCTGCAGGCTGTTTGAATCACTGATCATGTAGAGGTGCTACAGATGTTACCATACGGTCAGCTGAGGTGGCAGCTCGGTAGCATAAACAAGTGTTGGTTTTTAAAGAGGAATGGTGCTGCATGTCAGGGAGATGTAAGGTGGGTGTTATCAGGTAGAGAGTCAAACCGGAGTGCTGCAAATAAGAACTGAAACCTGGATCAGGAGATGCATGGTGTGACTAATCTCTTTGTAAATGGACATTCACACGTTTTGGTTTCATAATCAAAATATATTTAAAATTATGTCATTATTTTGTCTCATAGCCATTTTTATAATAAAACCTTTATGGAATGTAATCTGAAAATCCAGATTTGGCAGTCACTCTAAGCTGGGGTGCTTGAAGGTTTGTGCCTGTTGTTTTACTTTGTGGCAAGCACCTGTTGACAGAATCACTAGTTACCTTGAGTGCTTTTTAGGGAGACACCGGTGATACATTCACCCACATCCCGTATGAATCAGTCTCTGTTGTTCTGAGCAGTTCATTCATGGAAAATAGATATCACTCA
This sequence comes from Labroides dimidiatus, assembly GCA_030710495.1. NCBI lineage: Eukaryota > Metazoa > Chordata > Actinopteri > Labriformes > Labridae > Labroides > Labroides dimidiatus. Next base: position 13,317,941 of record CM061161.1, read on the forward strand.
GCCGGAGTCACAACCCATTCTTAGAGTTTTGTGCTCCAGATTTTCTTTCTCACATGCGCAGTGACTCAGAGCAAAATTCAATTAATTCAATTCTGTTTTGATTCTCACACTTGAGGTGAAAAAAAGTTTCCATCCATTTGTGTGTGCGTGCGCTTACATTACAGCTTTAATATTCTCACCCTGCCAGCCTTCTTTCATGCTCAGCACAGAGCGATAATTGAACAGGTAGAGCTGGATGTGACACAGCAGGTTGATGTCAAACAGCCACAAATGATCAAAGGGCTTTTCCTCATGCTGAACCTCCTGTGTGAGTTCAAATTAAAGCTGCAACAAATCATCAAAAAATCAATTATTAATCTATTTCTAAATTAATCATCAACCATTTTGATAATCCATTTAATTAGTTTAAATAATTATCTAAGAAAAATTCTCTGATTTCGGCTTCATAAATGTGAATATTTTCTGGTTTCTTTGGTTCTCTGTGACAGTCCTGAATATCTTTGGTTTGCATACAAGACATTTGATGATGTCATCTTGGACTTCAAGAACCACTGACATTTTTCACCATTTTCTGACATTTTATGGACCAAACAACTACACGATTAATCGAGAGAATAATCTATAGATTAATTTATCATGAAAATAATGGTTAGTTGCTGCCCTAATTCAAATGTCACCTGTTTTTGAATGTGTGGGTGTAGAATGAGAAAAAAGTGTCTCTGTATGGTGTTTTCACAGACAGGACATGCTTAGCACACGAACAAGGTCAACGTCAGCGTAATCTGAGCTTTATTTAGATTTCAGTGTTGGGTTGGAAAATGTGAAAGTGGTTTGGTTATTCTAAGGCTTGCATTTCCACACGTATTAGCATTCATGTTAGTACCATAATGTGAAAAAATAAGTGGCAACATTTCCTATTTCACGGTGTGACATAACCCCTTCAGAAGACCTTCCTTTTTTAGGTATTACTTTTTCTTGAAAAGAAACGTTTCCTGTCCTGTAACCATTTATGCATGGCTTTTCTGGTGTTAGGGTTTGTTTTACCACAAACAAATATAATTTTGAATCAGTAACTGTACTGTTTTCAGGTCAGGTCAGGTCAAAGTGGAATATAGTCATATCTTTAACATTACACACTAAAAACAGTTTGGTTAAAAATCACCCAATTTGGGCTGTTTTATAACCCAACCGCTGGGTCATTATCGCACCAGCCCAGCAGTAGTTAATTTGACCCAGAAAGATGGGTTGGTCCATTTTAACCCAACAGATGGGACTCAGCATTTGGGTTCTGCCCAAGTCAAATTAATTACAACTCTATGTTGTTTCAGCTACTTTTGATCAATTATCTGTCCAAATGCTTGGTCAAATTAACCAATACAAAAAACAAACAAACAGATGAATAAATAAACAAACAAACAAACAAAAAACATTTGGTCTTGCTTAATTTTATTTCATAAATATATTTTAGGATTTAATAAAGCTGTGGTGTACACATGACTGCAGCACAAACAGCCAGGCCATGCCATGTGGCACATAGACAGCCTGTGCCCCCTGCACAACTTCTCAATGTACAGCAGGGTCTCATATCCACTGTGTTCCCTCCTCACTCATGGTTACGAAACCCCATCACAACAAAAATTACTTTGCTAAAATCATTTTCTTCAAATGAAAATGAGCAGTTTTTTGAAGATACAGAGAATATTTAATTAAAATGTGTTAATTTGTGTGAGTGCTGGGTGCATAGAGCCTGGCACTGTGTGTGAATTTGTGGTGGAGCACACCTGTCGTTCCAAGCACAAACAACCCAGGTGTCGGGTATGCCCATGTGTTTGGTTAATGGATTTTAACTCAGTGCATGAGTTGCACGAAAATAATCCAAATCCCATATAAAAACCCCATAATGGGTAAAATGTTTCATAACTCAGCAGTTGAGTTGATGAAATTACTCAGCTGTTTTTAGTGTGTATGATGTTTCAGTGAAGCGCTGACATTACACAGTTTTTTTAGCAGCAGTTTTTTTTGGCAGGTGCCATGTTGGAAAAGCTAACTCAGCCAAACTTTAAGTTAGAATGACGTTCAGATGAAGTAAGTTATGCCCTTAAAGAAGCAAACTTGTAAATAATATGAGTTATGAACTGAAGGTTTTAACACTTCCACACAGACCACAGGGTGCTTGGTTTGCTGTGAGTGTTGATGAGGGTTGGCACAGGTGAGAGTTTGAAAGGGTGAAGCACTGCTGGTTTTTCGCAATGACATGCTTACATGGAGGAAATATTATCCGTGTCCCAATTTAGAGGCTCCCGTCCATGAAAGACAACATCCATTTGCAGCCACTAAATGCATCCTGAGCTGCACCAGGTGCATCCTTTATAAGACCAGGATATATGTAAAACCCTCAATTCTTACTGAAAACTATAATACTGTTAATATTATTATTCATTTTTGAGTAAATAGTAGAACAAATTAAATAAATATTACAATGGAAAAAACTTAAAACTTGACATTAACTTTTTCATTCAGGCATTTTAACCTTTATCAATAGGACAGCTGAAGAGACACAGGACATGCACCGAGTAGAGAGTAGTCAACAGCGCCCTGAAAACATCTTTAAAATGATGGTGTTAGTGCTGAAGTTACATTACGCTAGCTATGGTAGCTAGTTAGCTGGATTGTTAGCTGGCTAGCTACCTGTCGTAAGGTGATATTGGTGACATTATGTGACTTACATGGGGCTGCAATTAACTGATATCGATTCATCTATCGATTATCCAAGATGAAGGAAGGAATGAACTGGTTATTCATCCAGACCTTTTCAGCCTGATGGTCAAACCACACCTGATCAGTGTCCAGTCCATCTCTGCTCCATCATGGCTCCAAATCCAAGAGCTTTTAATTCCAGTCAATGTGTTATTTCCCAATGGGTCTGTTCTGTTGTGCTCCCACCGCCTCTCAGATCCAGAGGGTCAGAGCTATAGACAGGAGACCGCTATTTTTGCAGAATGCCACAGCAACAGTGCATCAATTTGCACAAAGCAGACCAAGCAGGACAGAAAGTCAGACCCTGTATCAACAATGAAACATCTGGTTGATTTCCAGAATAAAACACTCTAATGTGAAGCCAGATTGTATTTCATTATGGGGATGGAAGCATGGGTCACATGACTGCATCGGACACAGATCTGTTGTTACTCTGACGTAAGCTGTCTGTGCAGGTTTTGAAGCATCCTTCAAAGGAAGCTACACCTGATAGGTACACAGCTGCTGTGTTTCCTTTAAAGGAAGATTATTTTGAAGATGATAGGGGAAACAAAGCCGATGACTGCTGAGCTGAAAGTGAGCTAATTGTGACCCACCAGGGCTAACATCAAGCATGGGTAGCTGCTACCTAGCAGGAGTTGTGTGGTTGTAGATTTGTTACATCTTAAAGTAAGGACCTGCTTTTGGAACCAGTTCAGTGACATATTCCTAACTGTCCTTCAGACTCCCTCTGTATTGTTTGTATGAATCTGAGTTGTGATGAGCTTTAAATAAACCAGCTCTCCATCTCCCCCAGCCACTGTTCCCTCATTTTACTGCTTTCCACTAACTGTTTTACTTATGCACACATGCATATGGTGTTGAAACCACTTCTACAGCTCTCCTGTGGAGGATGTTAAGTATGAATGAGGATCCTGGGTTGACTGGCGTTCTCATAAATTCATGACTGCTGACAGGCCTGGTCTGACTGCGATCTGCTCTCACTCTACACTCGGTCAGATGATGAAGTAGATGTAGGAAGAGAAGTTTTAAGATGACGTGCTCTGACCTAAGAGCCAAGAGCAATGATTCTTCTTGCTTCTTTTCTTCCCTCTCGGTGTCACTTTGATGGATTCCGGGCATATCCGGGGTTGGATACAACCACCAAATCTTTGTTTCTGTTGTCATGTGGATGTTGGGAAGACAAACCAGCAGAGAGGAAAAGAAAGGCTGTCACACATAAAGTCAGGGCTCATGTTTGAAAGGGTTACAGTAAGTCACTTCACATGTTTCACATTCAGTCTAAGACAATCTCCTGCACACATTTCTCAATACTTACACACTCAAGCATGACTTGCCTCAAATTCAGCTTTGCAAAGTCAGTTGGCTGTAGTCACCTTAAGTCCAAATAGTTATTTCAGTGAAGTCGATCTCAATCTCCTTTCCCTCTGGCTGTGACGAAACACTGATCCAATGGAGAGTGTCTAAAACAAGCAGTTCATTTAGCGCTTGGCTGCACCTGCCCTTTTAGTGCTCCAGCAGGGCCTCGTCCTTAGCTCGCCCATCCTCTGCTCACTCTCAGAGGTGATCGGCAGCAGCAGAGCGCAGACTCTGCAGCTCAGTGTGGGAAGAGTGTTGTTTTGATTTGATGTATTAGGGATGTTTTAGTATCAGTGTGAGCAGATTTTTCATTCAGAATGTGCGGGGCGTCCTTTTGGGGGGGAAATACATGTTCCTGTTCATTCCCCAGAGAGATACATTAGGATGACCTATTTTTTCTCAGAAAGCGCCCTCTCTCTCTCTCTCTCTCTCTCTCTCTCTACAGGGTGTCAGTCTGAATGTGTTGCTTGTGTAAGCTGACAGTGTTACACTGGTACATTTAACTGGAGTGCCAGTCAAAATGTGACAGCTGTGGGCAATGATTTTTCATTCTTTCATCACTCACTTCATTTGTCTCAACTCAGTAAGGCCCTTATCCTTAAACTGTATTCCTTTAAAATGTCCAAAGGTGATAAATGACACAATAATATGTGATAAAAGAGCATCTTACAAGATTTGTTCATGTGGCTGAGTGGTTCCTACAGCAGCCTCTGGCTTCACTAAACAAGTCAAAATCATTTAAATCCCCATAATTCCATACATGCTCTCTGAAAGTAACATAATCTCAAACACATGATCTGTTTGGAGAAATGCAGTCTGCAATGGTAAAGAATAAATAGAAGAGAGTTTTTTCTGCAAGCAGTTATACTTTATATAAAAGTTGTTTAAAAAAAAAAAAAAACAAACAAACAAAAAAAACAGTATTAAGTTCTCATAGTTATACCTGAGCTAGTGACATATTGCTCTTGTTGAATGGCTACATGCCAGTTTAACCAGAAACAGCCTTTTATCTTATCTTATTACTTTTTATGGCTCATTCGTTGGCGAACCAACAAATCAACCAAAGTGGTTGCATTTGTTTTTACCTTTTTTTGTTCCTGTTTGTCTGGGGATCCAATGTGTAACCATGGTTACATCGTTTACACACAAGACTCAGCTGTTAGCAGCCCAAAGGTGAGGACACTAGGACTGGGTCCGAGGTGCAAGCTAAGAACCCATCAACCTGTCCCCCCATCCATCGAGAATGTAAGATCTATCTACAATAACATGGACGAGCTAGCTTTGCTAACCCAACACCAAAGGGAATGCTGGCAGAGTAGCATCATGCTATTCACAGAGACATGGCTAACAGAGCTAACACTGGACAGGAACACCACATTGAAGCTGTGCTGTGAGTGGACAGGATACAGGAGAACGGGACTGAACAGACTGGTGAAGAAGGCCAGATCAGTCCTGGACCCTGTGAAGTCACGGTCCCTGTCGAGGTTGAGGCTGACATGAGAATTATGGCCTAGATGTCATCCCTGGTGGACATTTCTTTCTAGTTTACATTTATTAGATTATACTTTTTTATATATTCTTGGATCTTTGCACTTTGCTCTTTGTTTGCTGCTGTGATTCCTAAATTTCCCTTCAGGAATCAATAAAGTACAACCTATTCTATTCTATTCTATTCTATTCTATTCTATTCTATTCTATTCTATTCTATTCTATTCTATTCTATTCCATTTCCTGGTTCAAAATGCTGACCAACATTTCATGCAACATAATGCTATCTGTCATCTGGGCTTATTTAAATATAGCTCGGAGAGCAAAATCTCACTCTCTTGTTGGGTTTTGCAGGTTTCTCTTTAGGGTTGGATAAACGCTGAGACATGCACATTAGTAGAAAAAACTGTCATGAGAAACAGTGTGCAAGGTGGAGAATTTTGTTTGACTGTTCTTCTGCTTCTCCTGCTAAGGTTTAGGCTGTTTGGAGCTGAAGGATAGACCTTTGTTAGTTCTACAGTTGGTCCTATAATCTCTTTTTACTGAAACATAAATGAATGAAGCTTTAAACCACAAACCGTTGCCATAAAGAGGTTTGCTATGTTTGCCTCTATACACTTCATACACACTGATAAATCTGTTATCGTTAAGGGTGGGTTAGTGATTCCACAGGATGGGGATGCTGCTTTGAGAGGAACCATAGATTTGACACCTTGTGTGCATATGTTGGTGTTAGCATACATTCACACATGTGCATGTGCCTGGTTGGAGACGATCAAAACAGAAAATAGATTGGCTGTGTGTGTACATTTGCCAAGCCCCCGCCCAGTTTGTGCGTCACTACAGCTTCAGAGGCAGACACTCTAATAGTCGTGAATGATGCTTCATCCCCGTCCTTGACTCCACTCACTATAAAAAGAAGGCCTGAATAATTGCCCTCCCTCGTGGCTATACAATAATGGTCATACAGTAATGGCCCATTAATCTTCTCTATACATTAGGAGCGTAACAAGGACTGAAGTCAGATATGCTGGACCTGCCAGGGAGGATTGTTGTTGTAATAGATTACAGAGCAGCAGCTAATTTTAGGTTATGTGTATCAACTGAGAACAGACTCAGTTGGTTTCACACAAGACTTAACTGATTTTAGAAAACACCCTGTTGAAAGATTGCAATACATTTTAAACAATACCGTGTTTTGAAGGTTTTTTGAGTAAATGTGCCAGTATTGTCCTCTTTTTCATTGTACTCGTGCATTTACTCAACTAACCATCAAATGATGGCCATATGATTGGTCCAGTTTGATTCACCATACAAACTTATGTTAAAAAAGGTTCCCATGATTTGATTCCAGGGCTGCATGGTGGCACAATGGTTAGCACTGCTGCATCACAGCCATAGACTGTATAAAATGTGGATGTAGTCTCCGCAACATCACCCATCTGTTCCTGATACAGTCAAATGAAGCCAATCATTGGACAGGGCCATCTTGGCTATGGGGCAGACTTTGAGCTTCCTTTCTAACAGCTATGGGTTGCCTGTCAGTCACATGAGTTGAGCCACTGATTGGACAAACCTGTAATCCTAATATCTACCGCTGAGTTAAAAAAAATTCACCCCTGTACAGTGTCTGCTGATAGCAAAATTAGCATTTCTGACCCAAGCCGTTTTTGAACCAGGCTGTAAATATGCTTTTAAATGCTGTAAAAGTCTGTTTTTTTTGGCTTGATGTGTTTATGACTTCCAGTCTTTCTGCAGCCAGTCTCTAGTGGATTCTCCATGAACAGCAACTTTTAGCACTTCCGCATAGGCTTCATTTTTCTCTACCAGCCCTTGCCCCTTGGTCACAGAATGAAGGTCATCAGTTCAAATCCCAGTTCACCCGGTGGTCCTTTCTGTGTGGAATTTGAATGATCTCTGCGTGATTGCGTGGGCTCTCTCCAAGTGCTCACACTTCCTCCCAAAGTCCAAGAACATGCTCATCAAGTTAATTGGTGATTCTAAATTGCCTGTAGGCGTGCGTGTGAGCATGAAGGGTTGTCTCTTATGTGTCAGCCCTGCGATTGACTGGAGACCAGTCCAAGGTGTACCCTGCCTCTCACCTTAAGACAGCTGGGATAGGCTTCAGCCACCCGTGACCTTGAACAGGATAGGCGGTAGAAATTGGATGAATGAATGAATTTGATCCCAAATGTTGCTTCAGATTACCACAAAACTTTATAAATGAATCCTGTAAATGTTCAAGTTTGAGTTTAAATTCAAGCAACTTCAGCTTGTTGCAAAGTACTTTAAGGGACAGAATAGTTCACATCTTTCTGTTCAGCAAAAGAAACGTCTTCCATGCACTCTTTCGGAGAACCAGCACAAGCTGGGGAGATATAGTCCATATTCTGTGATATCTGAGAGCCAGTATGTGCAGACAGATGCTGAAACATGTTTAAAAATGCTGCTGACAGACTGTGTAGTCTTTATAAAAGTGAGGGCAAGGTCTGCTATCACAGCTGCTGAATAAGGATGTTTCTGAAAGCCATTGTGACAGTTTGTATCAACGCTTTGTGATGAAAGATGTCTGAGGATGAGAGGTTTACAGATTTATCTCCACTGTAGCTGGGATTTGACAAAAAGCTCTTGTCATGCGTGCGTGTGTGCGTGCGCACTTGAGTGTGTGTGTGTGTGTGTGTGTGTGTGTGTGTGTGTTTGCCCTTGTGATTATATATTCCTAGTTATACAAATGACTCATGAAAGCATCTGATGGAGTTTTCTCCAAGGATGAACTAAAATGATGAACAACATTTTTCTACTCCCCATTAAGCTTTTCATCAAACCAACATTCACTCAGTTTTGAACAGATGAACTAAGTTTTTTTATTTTTTTTATTTCATAGCTTTACGGTATTTGGTCAGATTGATGATGTTTGAATAAAGGAACCTTACAGAGATAAATGTAGTGTAAAACATTGCTGCTTTCATTTGAAAGACATAAACATCAGTAGTTTTCTATTAGCAAAATCAATAGATAATTTATTTGTGTATGCTGAAAATCCTTCACAGTCTGGCAGCAGGTTTTTTTTTAGATACCAGCCTTCAGCTGAATTGGAGGAATGAATGACATGCTGAGCAGGAAAAGAGATGACTTCTCAATGAGCCAGTGGCTGATGATAAAATGGACATAAAAGTCTGTCCTTCTAATACTCTCTCCAGTCATATTTCTCCCCCATGTTGTGTAGAAACTCCTGTTATTGGACCTTCTCCTTCTTTTGTCCTCCCCGAGCCAGCTGTGATCTCACCTGTCCATCATCTTTTCATCACCTTGTTGCAAACATTTTTTCTCTCAAACACAACTTCAGGTTGCATATTTTGAAGGTTAACTAAACTAAATTTTATCAAGGTGATTCATTTCTCAGAGCATAAATTTGCTTCTGCCATACATGTGATTATCTCCTTTAAGAAAAAGGAAAATGGATGAGTTAACTGGACTGTAGCCAGTCATCGTGTACAGACCTGCAGTATATTTACCTGCAGGTCTTATGTTGCCACGTATTAAACAAGATGACCCGTTCCAAAACAAACAAACAAACAAAAAAAAAACACCCTTTAATACGCTAATAGCCACATTGTTCACTTCTCAGTTGCATATCTGCTTTGCATTCTGTGGACAAGACCTGTCACAACACAAGGCTGTGATCTGAATGCCCAAAGTTGTTTTGGTGTATGAGGTTGAGGCAGTTCGAAATCATTTTGGAAATGAAATATTGCTGTAGACTGTTTTACCCTTGGATTTCAACTCATGCGTGTAGCCCTTGAAAAAGACATCCTAAAAGTCTTTAAATTGATTAATACAATGCCATTTCAAGTTTTGTTATGTATTTGTATTTGTTTGTTGTGGAAAAATCCATAAAAACAGCAGCTCCCATCTTCCTCTGCATGAACTTAAAACTTTGGTGATTAATCTCTGAACTTTAATCCCATGGTTTGGAGTTGTTTTGCTTTTTAAAACTGTTTTTGAGTTTTATTCACAAGGCAGATCAAGTCAATCCAGTCTCCCCCAGTTATAACTTCCTCACTGCAGTTTCCTTCATGCATCTGTGGCATTTTCCACATACGAAATCAGTGCTCTGTCAGCATGTGTGAAGTGGTTACCCACTGACACTAGTCTGATTCCTTGCACCTGTATGCTTAGCTCCTACTTGAAATAGCTGACAATATTTAAATGCTGTTTGACAGAAAGGGCATATTACTTTTGACTTGTCAGCTGAGCCCTCTGAAGTTTTCTCAGAAGGGAAAAACTGCCTGTGATTAAACTATTATATCAGTAAATTATATCAGTTCGAGACCTTGATCACATTGCGGTAGGAATCCCTGAATTGTACTATAAACTGCTTCAAATGATCTGTTCTAGAAAAACAGCACCAGATCTTCACCAGATTTGCTGAAATGATAAGGTCATTGCATAAGGATCTTCTAACTTCTTAATGGTTTATGACATGTTGGAGGGGTTGGCCTCAAACACCAAGATCTGCCCATTTTGACAGGCCTTCAACCTGTAGGCCAATCAGGGGGAAGGGGGTTTGTGAACGGGGAGCCTTAAAGAGACAGCGGCTAAAATGAAGCATTTTAAACAGAGGCTGAAAAAAGGGGTGTCTAAAACAGCAGAGTGTGGAAAAAAGAGATTTTTTAAGGGGTACCAGGGGCTCAGTATAAAGCCTAAAAAAGCACAATACCCTCTCTTTAACACACTGGCAGCCCTTATGATAGATCACCTGACAAAAATTTGACTTTTGTACTGACTGAAAAGTGTTGTTGTTAAACACAGCTTCAAACGGCTGATGTGAAGATGACACGTCATAGATGCTTATACTGAACACTAATGGAGTTTAATCTTAATAACTTAACAAAACAAGGAAAGTTGCAGTCATTAGCAATTTTGACGATTAATGGCTAAGTGCAAATGAGGTGAATACAAAACAAAATACCTCATCAGCTATTTGTTTGCGGCACTGTAATCAGATATTAATAATCCTAATTACTTAATTTCCCATTCAATTCCTGCTTTGTGTGCTTGTAGCTCTCGTTTTCAGAGGTGGAGAATTTCCCTCCAATTTAACACTTGCAAACAATGCATCCTCAGTAAATCCAGTGACAAACATAATTGTTCTTTGATGTTTTTGGCCACCACATTAATTTGTTCATTCTCTTCCAAATCAATAAGCAGATTGATACACAAAAGACCTGCAAACTGCAATCCAGTAAATTGCTTTTTATTTATGCCTGAACAAGAGGCACAAAAGCCTCAGTAAATACTTAAATATGAGTTAACTGTTTCTTACTTTGGAAAAGCTAAGGCGTTGAATTTAAATATTGAAGAGCATCTCTGCAGTTTGAACTTAGGTGGGACAGTATGTCTTGTTTTTACTTGTTTGAATATCATATAGTTTAATGTTCTAAGTTTTATTTCTTACTTCCAGTGGCTCCTAATGTATTAGGAAACTGTAAAAAGAAACTCTAGGACTCTTCCAGCCATCTCACCATGGTTTTACAGCAAACCCTCATGCAGTTTTCAATTTCTCAGAGCATCTATTGCTGCAGGCAAGCAACTGGCACCACAGTTTATTTTGTTCGCAAGTCATAAAAGAAAGCATTGAGGCATTTTTTTGCATCCTGGGATTGTGCCTTTTCAATGAACCTTGATTTTGGATATTGGTTCTGGGGGCCTGCTGCTGTGAAAATGTAACATTGGCAGCTCTGTTTGTTACAGGCTTCGCAAGAGACCTGTTGATGGTGTAATTCTTTAACTGACAGAGATTGATGAATGTCATTTCTCAATCTCGGGTGTACAAGAGTTTTTCCTTTGACAGTCAGGGTTATTGACCTTCAATGCTAAAGGAGTGCATTGATTCTGCAAATGTATGAGCACATTTTTCATCCCTCTTTTCCTCTGTCTCTAGGGTTGTCCCAGCCTCGGCCCCCGGAGCAGCAGTGCCTGAGCCCCTCTTTGTCCTCCTCTTTTGGACCAGCAGCAGCTCAGTGTGGCGAGGCCAGAAAAGATGGGCAGAAAGTTGGACCTGTCGGGCCTGACGGACGAAGAGGCGGAGCACGTCTTGAAAGTGGTCCAGCGAGACATGAAGCTGAGGAAGAAGGAGGAGGACAGGCTGAGGTAAGATGAGATTTCCCTCTCTGGTCTTTTTGTGGTATTTTTTTTTTTTTTTTACACATTTCAGGGCACATGAACAGCGTTATTTAAGAGGAGCTGCGAGGGAAGGTGTTATTTTCCTGTTAGCAGAAAGAGCAGATTTAGAGGTGAAAGAAAGTTCCCTACAGGAGCTTTAAAATAATTCATTGAGCCAACAATTAATCCTTAGATTGAGAGTTTCGTCACAGCCTTATGAAAACAAAGACAAAACTACAGCATACTTCACATGACACTACAGGCTGTATTCACCATATATGTCTCTGTCATAATTAAACCCATAGAATCTCTTTTTAAAAAAGGAATTAAAGTCTTTGACAGAAAGTCATCACTATAACACTTCAGAAGTATAACTTTCTAAGTTTGAAAAATTTTAAAAAGCTCAAATTTGCCTCGTTTGTCTATAAAATTATAAATGATCTTGCTTCACCGCCATGAGGTGAATTTATTGAGTTGAAAACAACCCGCAGTGACAGAATCGGGACCAGAGCCTCCATAAGGGGAGACTGTGTGATACCTTATAGATGTACCACATTCAGTCCGTCTGTGCTGTCTGTTCAGGTGGGGTGAAATCTGGCACAACAAACCGGTTGCAATCAGGGAATGTCCCACACACCCCACATTTAAAACTCATCTTTAACGATGGCTCGAAACACATCAGATCTGTAGTCACTGATCTGTATTCATTGTTCTGTATGGATGTGCATGTATGTATGTGTGTGTGTCTATTTATATTTGAGTGGGTGTGTGTATGTCTGCATGTTTAGTTGTATGATATAGGTTATTTAAATGATGCCCCAGACAGTTGGAGGCAACCTCCTGTGTGGAACAACTTCAGGAGTAGCACGCTATCATAACCTCTATCCAGCACTCTGAATGTTTTCTTGCACCCTTTTATCAGATGGCACCATTGTAGCTTAGCATGTTTTACTTTTATGCTATCAGGATGTTTCTATTTATATTTTGTATCTTGGTCTTTGAACCATTCTCTGGCCTGATGAAAATTCGCCTGATGGCTAACTCTGGCATATTTACATTGAGGCTATGCTGAAATGTTCTTTAATATGCACTGTCCCTTTAAATAAATAAATAAATAGGACCGTTCCTTTTATTTATTAAGTTTTTCCCTGTAATATCTGATTGGCTAACCCCATCTACTCAGCTGTAGTTATTTCCAGCTGTGTGGTTGATAAAGGCTCAGTCAGAGGCTGTTGGAAGAAAGAGGCCTGTCTTCTCGTGTATTCTGGTCCCGGGCTGTCAGGTCTGTGGAGGTCAGTCAGTTCATGCCTCCAGGCTGAGCTTTGGTGTCTCAGCTTTTTAGTTAACATTTGACAAGTGCAGGCTCACCCCCGCTCCTCACCTCCTATCTTTCACTCCCCCTCTTCCCTCTGTGTGACAGTCTCCAGTCAGAGGGGATTCAGAGGGGCAGTGACAGGCCTCCACGGGGGTTTGGCCTTCAAACATGTGGTCAGATCAATGTGGCTGTTTTGTGATGTTTCAGCAGAACTACTGGGGGAAGTTTCATTATCAAAGCCTCATTGTATCCTGTGTCGCAACAAAATCCAAAACATGTTTAAAGTGTTATTGTACCCTATGATTTTGTAAACGCAAATATGTTCCTTTGACTACCTACCAGGCTTCTGAATCAGCTGCTTTGTAAGGGAGATTTGATGTCTTTCTCCAGATTTGAAATGGAGCTCCTCAGCAGTTTTGTGCTCTCCAGTGCATACCACGGGCGATTAGGCCACTTTACTCGGCGCACTAAATATCTGAGCCGTTCTCTGAGGGGCATGGCAGAGTTTCTTCACAAACCAGAGAGCAGGCGTTGGTCTGCACTGTTTAGACTCTTATTTTCCCAGAATCTGTTTCAAAGCAAATATGGTGAATTTCCAAATTACTGGGCAATAAAACGTTCTCCCACCAAGCTGTCATAAATGATGAAAAAGAAGCTGAGCCTCTCAGGCTGTTATTACTGCTGTTTACTGCAAAATCATGAGCAGATTAATGATGAAGTAGCAGGCAGATATATATGAGGGATTCAGTTTTTTTTTTAAAGCTCCTGTGACTTGTTAGATGTCTAAAAACAAAGTTTTAAGCAGATATGCAAACTGACAGTTCAGTTACCTTGTTCCAGAAGCTAAAATACTACATGACTCCACATCTGACTTCCAGATTATCATCTTGTCTTCACTTCTAGATGTTGTTTATTCCTTCGGGCAGTGTTTACTGAAAAGCTGAGATGGCTCCCACAGCACAAGCCCTTATCACACTTTCATGTTTTATTTATTGATTGTGAAGCCAAAAAGGTCACATTCAGTATTATGAAAATATGTTGTAGCCCAAAAGCTCATTTGTGCCATCTTTAAACATGAAGAGAAACGGTGTAGCCATCAGTACCCACATACTCCTCTCACATACTTCATGTTGGATGTATGTTTGATGATACATCCTCTCGAGAGCACTCACATGAACCTCTACTTCACCTTTGCTTCCATCCAAGTGTCTTTAAGTGTCCGTTTAACCTCAGCCAAGCTGGAGTTGTCTGTCTTTGCGCCAGGAACATCTTTCATTAATAGTTTCTAACCAGCACTCACAGTTTTCCAGATAAAATTCAACCATTTCCAAAGTACAGGCAAAATGCCTCATTTCCACTCATACATGAGGGATGTTTATGTGTAAATCTGTGAATAAAGCAAGAAGAGGCCATTTTTTTCTTTTTACAGACTGATAGAAACATGATAACATTTACCTGTCATCGTGGAGAGGCTGATTCTGATAACTTGTAAATCTGACTTTATTTCAAATCAAATAACGACAACTTAAATGTATCAAACATATGGAGCGCAGATGGCCTAGTGGTCTAGGTCGTGCTCCATATGGACAAAAAGCCCTTGAGTAAAAATCATTTGTATGGCTGCATCTGCAACCCCACAAGATCTGTTTGAACAAACAAGTCTCAGGCTTGCAGAGGATATTCTATCTGATAAGTCTCATGTACTGCACTCTGAAAATGTTTCACTGAACTCAGGGAGGAGGTACAGGATTCCTTTTTGTAAACAACAGATACAAACACTCGTTCATCCCGTTGTCAGTGAAGCTCATTAATGAGCAGATTGCTCTGGATGGACAGAGAAAGGAGGTTGGAATCAAGTGATGCTGACATTGCAATGAACTTGCACTGAGATGCTTGAATGCTCTTTTTTTGTATTGTATTGTATTGTTAAATGTATTTTAAGAGTGGTCTTATCCTGAATGTGTGAGTGGTATGTGAAGAGTGTGTTGTCTGTGCGGCAGACCTCTCCGTTCGAGACAAATTTCAAGTCCAGCCTGTGGTGACTTTCCTGCATGTCTCTCCCCACTCCCACCATGTTTCCTACTCTATCCACTGTCCTGTTCTCTCAGATTAAAGGCATAAAAAGTCTAAAAAATTTAACTTAAAAAAAAAATCAAACAAACATGTTTTTGCAGAATAAAAACACTGACATTCATGTGTTGAAACTGGAAGCATTCAAACTCACTCATCAGTCAACGAGCAGATGAACTGCAAGGTGTCAAGTGAAGTGAGTTAAATAAAGATTGCCTATTTTGAAAAGCAAGACTGTGCATGTGCGCAGGCAGTTTTTGCTGTAACCTGTTATAAAGACTTGAGAGCCGAGCAGATCAATGTCTGTCATTCATATCACTAAGAACATTAATTTCTGAGTGTATGAAAACGCCACAAAGGGAGTAGCCTGTATGCTAAGCTAGCACACTGTTGTTAGTCTCTTAGAATTCCCCAGCAAAGGTTACTTCTTTTTTTTTTTATACCTGGGGCAGATTCAGGGACAAAATATAATGGAGGTGAGAGCTTTTGCAGGAACATCAGATGTCACAGAGATTCCTGTGTGAATAAATGGACTTCAATGTTTGTATGCTTATGGTTTGTATGCTTTGTATGCCTATATTTACCTCCAGCCTGTACACTTGTGCCAAAAAAGAGTATTTCCACAGTCTTTACCCAGATCAGAATAAAATACATTAAAATATTAAGATAGAATTCTCTCTTACAGTTGAAAAGCTGAGTACACCTCTGCCATTCCAGAACACTTTTTCACAGCAATGCAAAACAGCCGTTGGAGATCTGCTGTAAGTTTAAAGGCAAGAGAGCCACCCTTGTCATGAAAAGTATGGCTCAGTACTAAATACTGCGACCATTTTTCATTTGAAGAAGGACATTTCGGGGCGCTGGTTCAGCTCAGCAGTTAAACTGTGCCTCAGAGGTCACAGTCCTCCAAGTGGGCAGCTGATCTTTGGTTGTGCGTTTTCTATGTGTGTTTACGTATGCAGAAACCAAATCAAAACTGCAGCTCATCAAGTTACAGAAAGAGACAGAAACCCATCTGCACTTCATCTGAAACCACAGCTGACAGTTTTCAGCACATGAAGAAGAATACGAAAGCTCACAGCAGATGGTGCTTGAGTGTTTCGACAGATAGCCTTCTCCCTGTGGATTTCTCTCCTCCATGCATGGCTGACATTGTTTTTCTACCTTGACTGAAGTCCGCCCGGCAGAGCTGTAAATTAGCTAGTTGAAGGATTCATGGGATAGTTTATAAACCTCAGCTGCCACTTTAAATGAGCTGCTTTAATTTTCCTCCATGCTGTATAATAAGAAACGCTGAAACACTTAACTGATATTACCTTCTCTCGTAAATACTGAACTGTAATAAACATGTAAATTAAATCATGCGCATGACTTTGAGCCTAGTGTGGAGCAGTCTGTGCTGTTTTGTCTTCATTTGAAGTTTTAATGAGAGCTTCTGCAGCTTCTTTATGATCTTTCTGTGCTGTCATGAATTTATCACCCACTGAAATCGTTTTATTATGACGTATGTAATGTTATTTCAGATTGTATGAAAAATAGATCTGCAGCCTTCTTCCATTACAGCATTACTCAAAAGACGAGAAATAACAACTGTTTACAGCAAAGGTGTTAGTTTGGTGTTTCCTTCAGTTATTTTGCAGATTTTTGAATCGTTAGTGACTATAAAAGGTCAGATTTAAATTATTCATGTTGTGTTGTATTATAAACTGTTAAAACTATCCCAGGGTTTGGTTAGACTGGCATTTAAATTCCTCTTATCTTTCTACTCTGATGAGACTGCTGTTGTGGTGAAACTTAAAGATTGCCTGGTTACTTGAAATCAAACCAGACTCAGCAGTTCAATACTGTTGTATGAGCATACAAAGTACTTTGCAGCAGACATATCATGCCTGTTATTTCAAATGATGCAAATTAATACATCAAACATTTGGCTTTTAAACTTAAAAAGGTCCAGACTCCATTCTTTAAACTATTAACAGTGACTGGTGGAATCCTTTCCACCCACTCTGGAGTCATTGGCTGATGGTTCTTTGCTTTGCTGTGTGTCTCTCTCTCTTTTTCGCTGTCAGTAGCAAACTAAGGGGCTGAGGGGCTGGATATTTTTGGTCAAGAGTAAGTTCTTGTTGTAACATACTTTTGGCAAAGAATACATCCCTATTATCATTATCCAGATATACAACAACAAACACTTCATTAACTTGTTTCTACAACTTGATTCATTTGGGCAGAGGGACCAACAGATATCAAGGGACCACTTGGACACAGACCTCCTCAGTCCAGAAATGCTGTGCAGCAAAATCTACTGAGAGCTCATACCCATTTCTCACCAGTGCAGCCTGTCTCTCGTGACTTTCATGTGACATCTGAGCAGAATGAAGCCATAGCCAAAGGTATTAGTTGCACCTGTGCTTTTCATACTGTGACAAATCAAAATATCTACTGTGGAAGAAAAGGCTGTAAACAACAGACCTCAATGACCTCAGGTACATTAACTCTACCATCTTGCTGCTGGCATGTATTTAGGGGTGTAACAATACAACATTCTCACTTCCAATACGATGCCGATATTGCAGCATTGCTTATTGACCGATATTGATGTTGATCCGATATGATATCAGCACGAATGGTGTGACTTTCAACTCTATTTGTCAGTCTTTAAGGCTTGACTAAGTCTTGGGGGGAATATTTAAACTGTAAACGTCTAAACTTCTCTAGTTCTTTGCCACCGTGGGAAACTTGTGCATGACAAGTTTTGTGCTCAGCTTTAAAGTCTTTTTCAGAATTCAACAAAAAATACTGCCACACGGCCAACATCACTCCTACTCTTTGCTACTTTGTTAGCACCTTAGCACCCACTGTTGATGTGGGCTCTGCATGCTGGATAGAAGTACTGGAACAGAGTCTGGAATGGACTGCTTGTATCGGAGTGTTTATATTGGAGATTTTAGATGCAGGCTGATATAATCTGATATTAGGTTGTTTTTTTTTTTTTGCTGATATCGGACCAATATCCATTATCAATATCGGATCGGGACACTCCTACATGTATTTATATTAAGTGGGCATGTATTTAGATGGTCTTTTTAGCCAAAACAACCAAGAATATGAGACAGTAATTATAACTCAATTTGTTTATAAAAAGAAAAAAAGCTAGACTATGACTGGCATTTACCTCAAATCAGAATGAAATTTAAATTCATACTTTTTTTTGTCTGTACTCATTCTTTGAGGTGTCTCCTGTCTATTTCCTAAAGTCTAGTAAAGCTCAGCATTTACTTGTTCTACCTTTTGCTTTTTTACCGTTAGGATCATTAGCAGGTTTAGAGTAAGATGTCTGTTTTTTATTTTTTCAGAAGATCCTTTTTCTTTTATACCTCATTGTTTTGATGGTTTCAGCCAATGGTTTCACCCGTAAAACAATGTTTGACTTTGTTTTCAGAACTGGGTTTGGAAAACTGACCTTTACCAACTTCCATATTCAGCCTATCTTCTCTGCTGCTTAAAAAGAGACTGTGATTCAGCCAATTAGAGCGGGTGAGCAGCTCGACCTCTGGCCTCCGCCGGCTTGGTGGCCATCCAACTGTAGAGGCTCATTATGGAGCAGTAGGGAGCTCAGGGGAGACATGGGCCCACTTAACAAACAGCACAAGCTCTCCCAGGGGAGCCTGACTGGGAAATGATTATAGATAGAAGTAGCTATCAACCACTGCTGCTGTGTGAGTGGTGAGAAGATGGTTGAGACTCAGACTACTCTTATAGGCAGTTAGCTCTCTTTGAGGAGGGATCTTTGCACATGTGCCCAGCGATCATTGCATGAGCAGGCCAATTTCAGTTGCTGTAATGAGCTCTCCTGCAGCTTTGAATGGTCTATACTCCAATTCAAAGGTGGTGCATGGATTTGGTTTCTCAGTGACAGACGGTTAGAGGCTGAACAATGCTTCAGTGTAAATCTCAATTACTTTTTAAAGCTTGGGTTGGTGCTGTCAGTGTAATCTGTCTCTTCTTGAATTGGAATGCATATTTTGCATCAGTAGTTTTAATAAGTTGCTAAAATTGTGTTTTTATAATGAAGTTATGTTCAGACAAGAGAGGCTAAGCAGAAACCACAGACATCTTTGGCTTTTTTTCAGAGATGTTATTAGTGTCAGACTTTTTAGTTTTAATCAAACCACATGTTGCAATTTGTTGGAAGACTGACTCATAGAATTTGAAAGTGATGGAGCATATCTAGACTTTTTCCTCAGCTGTGGGAGTCTAACTGTGGTTCTGCCTTTTGCAGGAAAGACTGACATTTATTTGCAATTAGAATCCCAATTAAAGACAGTGTTGGTAATTTGATTTAGACAGATTTATTGTTATTCTGGCTAAAATGATCTTTATGTCCCGATGGCAATCAATGAATGATGTATTCTTAAAACAGAGTGAAAAATATCTGCTGTCTACAGCAGGAGGAAACCTGGGAAAACACCAACCAATCCTAGCGTTTAGCATCCAATTTGTTAAAGCAATCAAATCCCATCCTGCTTTTCTGCCTGCCTTCTGTGCGTACATTTTGCTGGCGTGCACTAGCCCTGATTTAATGCACATAACCAAGAGGGATCCAAGTATGCTGGAGTTGGCAGAAAAATTATCTATACCCCAATTACTTGTATGGTAGTGTAAACAATGATTGCAAATTGTTTTGGAGGAGCTCCGAGTGTAGGACGCCGGGGGCTAAACTGAGTCCTGAGGAGATGCTACATTTAAATTCATGCTAATTTTCTGTGACTACCAACCCTTCCTTTAATTACACATTTAAAACTTCGAACGTTAAACTGACATTTCTAAGATTAACTCCTTCAACACCAAAAATGTACGTCTAATGTGACCAATGGGTTGGTCTTTTTGCAAAATATTCTGTCCTTAAGGTTGTTACTGAGGCAGGATTAGCAAAAAAAAGATGTATGCGCTTCTTTTAAAGTCAAATTTAAATGCTGATTTGTATTCCATTCATTTGCTCTCGCAGTGAATGCGTGGTTGAACAAGAGGAGCTGCGCCTTGGGTGGCCATTTAGATTTCAAAGAAGCCAATGTCACTCCAGGACAGCTCTCTGAATCTGCTTCTCATCTCTGTAGTTTTTATCTTGATTTATCTGCTCCATTCTCCTGTGCATCCAGGCTTCTTTCTCTATCCTTATGTTGACTGTTAGTCAGCTCTGCTGAATGGGACGGGTAGGCACAGGGAGCAGGAGTCACGCTTAGACGCTGGGTGGGAGGTAAAGGATGTTTCTCTGACAGGAAAGAAGTGACCTCTTCCTCCTGTCTTTTCAGAAGACAAAAATGCAGGCGTTGACTCCCAAAAACACATTTTGCACGTCCACTTTTCTTGACAAATAATATTTGACTTCTGAGCATGGATAAATAGAAATGCAGGCTTCCTTTGGCACATACAGCTCTGTATTTAGGCCGATCAATGAATTGGTGTAATTTGATTTCGGCGCACAGAGGATGCTGTCCTTGCTTGCAGGACAGTCCCTTTGGGCTGCCGTGCCACTTCCTCTATTGCAGCAGAGCTAAACGGGTACAACCTTGTGACTTGGACTTTTATGCTTGAGGTCATGTCCTTTCACAGCTTAGATTTCACTTTAGTGCCACCTTTATTAAACACTCCCTGAGGGATATTGTGTAATCTCATTCTTAACTGGACTATTTGTTTAATGACACTTCTTTTTTTTCTTTTTTTTTTGTAATAGAGCACTTTCCCCAGACTCGTGAACTTTTGACCTGGACATGTCTCTTTATAACAGAAAATCCTGAAATCATGCAACTATTCAAGCAGAGCTTTGTGGGCCACTGAATTGCTCCATTGTGTGAAACAGACGTTTAATTCCTTTCTTCTCGGTGTCTAAGGTGTTTATTCTGTGCCATAATCCAGTGTTGGGTCCTATGTTAACATGTGACACTCTTGCACATGAAACAGCCCAGGCTGCAGGGATGTAAAGAGTAACTGCACATACACAGAAGGCTCTTAACACTAAAACAGCTTTATGTGGATAATCCCCTCACCTCCCTTCGTCTTTAGCATTAATGAATTTTATTCAGCAGCAGCAGAAAAACAAGGTCTGGATGGAGTTAATTTTAGTCAGCCTGTTTTGTTGTTGGCTGTGGTTTTCTCTTTCACTGAGGATTAGCTGTGTTACGTCGTTGGTTGGGTTTATTTGTCTGAGTCATTTCACGTAGACTGTCTTTGATGTGGGTGTGTTTGTATCAGCAAATCTCATCAATATGTGTGTTTGTGTACTTTTTAATATATGCAGTGAGTCAGAAGGACAAGTCCTTTTGAGCATTTATGCAGAATCCACGTCAGCAGGTGAATTACCAACACAATATGATGACCCATCACATTTCATAATCTGCCAGGGCTACATTATGAATGGTACGGCTTCTGTTCAGACTTAAAGAGGTCGATTTACAACAATAAGTCTTAATTAGGAGTATTTATAACCTTTTTTCATTTATTTGTTACATTTTTGTAATTAATGAGAAAAAAAATAAATTTCGTGATTTTTAATGACTGAAATGTTTTTTTTTGTTTGTTTGTTTTTGTTTTTTTGTCTATTGTTATACATAACTAACAGATACAGATCCAGTGTGGTGGTCAGAGGTGCCACAGGCACCCCTTGAAATCTGATTGGTCAGATACTTCTGGAGCCAGCCTCAAGCGGACACTCAACGAGCTGCAGATTTTAGCACTTCTGCATTATCTCATATTTTCAGACAGAGGTTGCGGCTTGATTATAACCTAGAAAATGGAACTCAAAGAAGCAAGTTACTGCTCCCAAAGCACCCAAGCACACTGGTTACATAGTGAGAAAAACATGACACCAGCCCTACTTATTATCATTTTTTTCCCTTAACATTAACCTGATGTCATAAATTCTGATATTGATTGAAATAGCTCTTCAGTTGAAGGGGTGCATAAACAGATTTTTTCTATGAAAAACAGTAAAAATATTGGAGCTTTTGTCTGTTTATTAACAGGGAATTGCCATTTGGGTGACTGAAAACAAAAACTTTTTAAAATCAGTTTCCAGAGTGGAAATTGAATGGGTGCAAGATGGAAAGATGCAACTCTTTCTGTCACTGTGTCAATGAATGATACATGGATCTTTTGAAAAGGCTGGTGTATTGGTGCGTTCCTTGTGTTGGAGCATGGCTTCATGCTCTAGCAACTAGCTAATGCTAAGGTTGTTGTTCATCCACACCTCACAAATATCAACACTAGCTCAACTTTTAGCAAAAAAATAAAAATAAAAGAAATGTTTTACTAGAAAGAACTTCACAGTTTCTCATGAAACTTAACACTGCAGGTTTTGTTAAGAGAAACAGAAGTGTTCATGTCAGAACAAAGCCCAAATTTAATTTAATCTTCATTTCATTTTTATTTCTTATGGTCCTGATTAAGAAGAAATGATTAATTTAAGCATAAGTAATTAAGTGGACACGATTGGTGTAGCAATAAATAGCAAATAAATGCTACTTATGTGTGTTTGCTGAGTCATGAGTCAGTGCCTCTGTTCATGATCACTTTTTTTATTTGGAAAAGATATGAACTTGTTTCAGCAATAGGTGCACTTGCTTATTAAAGACTGGATGAGTGTTGGAAAGTAAAAGGACACATAGCAGGTCAATAAACCTGCAAGAGGAAATAGTTTTTTAAAGTTGTTGTCATCTTTTTCATCCTAAAATTAAAGTAACTGATAATTCAAATGACAGAATAAGAAACCTCGTCTGTAGTCAACTTCCTGTTTCAGTGGAGGGTTTAAAACATACGGACACAAAGTTAGTCTCCTCTCTGTCTCCTTGGTTGTTTTAATTTGCTTTCATGTGTTCAGGGCTGTTGAGGTGATCCGTGCAGCTGCCACAGACTCTGTGATTTCTAATTAGCTTTTAATGTGGCCCTGAGTAGATGATATTTGATATAATTAAACTTAATTAGAAGACAGAAAAATAGCCCCCCCCTGACCATGGCAATTATACACGGGCATGCTCATGCACTTCTATGTTCAATCTCTCTGTGTGACACACACGCGCATGCACATCTCCAGACACACACCATTTATCAGAACTTTAGGGATGTGCGTGCATGGTCGATGTGATAAAATAACAAAGTAATTGAAGAAGCTCTGACATTAGAATGATGATGCATTTTTTTTAAAAACCATTACTTGTAATTTATTCATGTTCTTATTTAAACACTAAGTAGTATATAGAGGTACAGTTCATCAGGCACAGAAAGCCTTAGGACAGCTGTGCTAATAGGTCTGATTAAATATTTATTACAGTGATGTAGCATCACATCTGGATCACTTACATCAATAACTGCCAACTAACATGACAATTTGTGTTTCACCAACAGTGACTAAAAGCTTTTTTTAAGCAGGCTGTAAAAACTTTTTAACTCAACTTTAAATTTTGGCATTTTTTTATTGGCTCAAATGGAATTTATTTTTTCACTTTCACATACGTTTTATTTATTTATTTAACATTGGAGCTTGTCACCAGGGCTGTGTTACTCATTATGTTTACATGCAGCTTCAGAAATCAGACTATGAGCTTAGTTAGTGCAAGATCAGACTATTAAAATGCATGTAAACAGCTTAGCCGGACTGAATACAGACTCGATTGACACACCTAGATAATGCGGTTGCTATCGGGCTGCGGTTGGATTCAGCAGGTCTCGGCAAGCCTCAGCGTTCAGCTAGAAGAGGAAGTAGATGATAATAATAAATAGGGCTGCTGCGCTCATACAGTCTGTGGCTCCAACACAACAAACACACACCATGGCACATACATAAATAAAAACATGAAGAGCTATAGCTGCATCCATCTCAGCAATCGTTGTTAGCACGTTGTTTTCTCTTCAGGTTAACTGAAACTAGTTTGATACACATGCAGCTTCACTCATCAAAAAAGGACACAGCGCCACCTATCAATGTGGTGTCAGATGTTCTCAGCCAGAAGTCCGATTCTCTTTACTGCATGTACACACAGGCAAGACTAGACCCCCCACTGTGACTTAAAAATCGAGCTATGACCTTAGCCGGACTGCTGCATGCATGTAAACGTACTGACTATTCATGTTTATAGAGGATTTAATCTTTTTGTGATGTTGATCCCAGTGGGTCTGGAATAAAAGTTATTATATAATTAATTTATTGAACATATCACATTAACCAGGCTGTGTTTATCAAATGCGATCTGATGACTGTAGTTGGTGGCTGACTTTGCAGATTTGAGTCAGACACGGCATAACTGTATCCAGGCTGCCTCTCATCATTTTTTGTGAGCACTTTGTCAAAGAAGCCAATCACCCTTAAGCATTAAAAGAACTTTGGTGTAAGATGTTCTTCAGAAGATTGAGTGTACAATCTCAGAGGACATTATTTTTATGTGCGCCCGAACATTAGTAGAGCATCCTAAACAGGCGGTGGTTTACAGCATCTGATGGGGGAAGATTCTGATTTCCCCTGAGTGTGACAAATCAGCAGCTGTGCAGCACGCCGCCGCTGCTGCCCGTCCTCTTGAGCTGCTGAGCCCACCGGATCGGCTGATGAGATAGTGAAAAATAATCCACCCGGGCTTCTCGTGGCTCGGTCGCTTTCATAGTTCATTCTCCAGTCTCAGGCTGACTGATTAAATAGGTTCCTCCTCTATAACCTTGTGCTCGTGAACATGTACGTGTGTGAGTCTGACAGCATGCTGCTTTTCAAGCTTTGCTCGCTGATGGTCAAATGGAGGTGAACACATCTTTTCTGAGCTGTCTTCTTATAGACAAACGTACATAAGTTTCCACCTGGACAGAGTTAGATGTTATCTAAAGAATCATGAAGCCAGCCACTGAGGAAGTGTTTGAGCTGCTTCTTTTGTATTTGTTCTGGTGTGAAGTGATTACTTCTGCTGAATGCCAAGACTTGTTTTCAGGTTTTATCTCCTTCCCTGTCTCCTGAATTTATCTACCACTTCTCCCTTTTCTCATTTGCTCAATCTCAACATCTGTTCCCTTCTCTCTGTTTTCCATCGAGTGGTTCAATCCCTCTAAGTCGCTCTGTCTGTTACCCTTTTCCTGCCTCTGTAGATCCTCATTAGCAGCAGCCATGTTGGGTTGAGAAGGAGAGCAGCTTTGACTGATGTTCGTCCAGACCGCAGGAAATCCTTTCGTCGTCTGAATAATCAGCACACCTTTCTCACTTCTTGTCTGGCTCTTGATTATATCCAGGCTTGCAGACACAGGGCTCATTCATGCCACAGACCTTATCTCCTGCGTGATATGGGAGAGATTGAACTTCCGCCAGTCGTGTTAATTGCAAGGGCTTGTTCTGTTTAGACAGCAAGAGGTACAAGTGTCCGGACACGGTCGGTTATACTCTTTTCACAGATCGTGTCTGCATGGCAGGTCAGAATGAAAGAAAGTGAAAGAGTACAGAGTGTCTGAGAGGTGAGATGACAGCACACTCTGTGCTCTGGAAATGATTCCTCGTCTTACTTTGCTGTAACACTGTGAAAGCTTAAAACCTTCTCTGTATTCTGGTAATGTTCGGGCTCTGTTTCAGTTGTCTTCTTCCTCTGAGATGTATTTTGACCATCACACACTCCCAGCATTTCAATATGCAGTGAGGTACTGAATGGTAATACTGAAGAGAGGAATTTAAAAAGGGTAGAAGAAGACGAATGACTCAATAGACACCTGCATCGTGTTTTTAGAGTTTGATCAGCTAAGATCCTTATACCCTGGTTTATTTGTACCCATTATTTTTTTAAACAAGTTTTTCTTTAAAGATAAAGATAAACATGTCCATCAACATGTCCTGAACCATTTTCTAAGTCAATCAAACAGGAATTTTAACTCAGACCTATTGACAAATTTGAAGCTGAGGGCTTGGATATGATTGATCAGTTTGTTCTTGGTGTCATCTATTCTTATTGAGAATCAAGCCCTATTGTTTATGGACCTGACTAATTAGAGTCATGTGTTTGAAAGAGGCTGTCGACTGGTGAGGGAACCTGGTGATAAAAAACACGTACCATTTAAAATCCCAACTTTTTACATCAAACACGAAGTGGTACCTACTCCACTGACAAAACCCTTCTTTCAACATGTTGCACATTCCGGGAGAAGTGGATAGGAGGGTGCCTTGACTTACAAGTTTAATTCTTTCCATGACTGAGCTCATAACAGAAATTACTCTTTGTGAAATCAATTTTCCCCATTGAAATGAATTGAAATGCCCTTAATCTGTTCAACCCTCAAAAAAGAAAACATTTTTTTTGTAACAGCTTTGATAGTTTTAAAATAAGAAAATGTAACCATAAATAATGAATATAGTACAAAAACACAATACAATAGTACAAACTGCAAAAAACTGGTTTTTATTAATTATAATGCTCAGCTGACTTGAAGAGATGGAGGAGAAAGGCTGAACTTCATAACTGAATCTTGTTGGCTGTTTTTTTTTTCCTTTTTTGCCACGCTTTCTTCACTTTCGTTTGCAGGTGTTTTTGGTAAAAACCTGTCCAATCAGCTCTGTTTCATCTTGCGTTTCAGAATGTTTCTAAAATGATTTAGGCAAGTGTCATTAAACAGCACAGATGCATGCCCAGTTGCAGCTTTTTGTGTGTTTTTCTTTTGAATAAAGTCTTAACCAAATTTTCTAACCAAAAAGGGTAAAAGTATTAATCCATTTAGACAGCAGTCCAAATTGACCACAATTATTGTGATGTGGGTAAACACAGGATTAAAGATGCACAGTGTTAAATTGGTTAGCCAAGTGTGGCTAATGATAGCGGAGCTAGGTTGACTTCTACGTATCTGTGGGTTGAGTGGCTCTATGTTGGATAATAACGGACACCACCTACACATAACTTTATCTCCAATTCCTGGATCCAATTATTGACAGATTACAACACTGTTACATCTTAGTCACAACATTTAACCAACAAAGTAAATGAGGAAAACATCAACCATTAGCTTAACCAGGTGTTCTTTCTGAGTAGCAAAGTTGACTATGCGTAAATAAGCAAAACTGTCAATGTTCACTACGTTCAGCCTCTCAAATGGATACATTTCGAGCTTATACCATTCACTTTTCATGACAATTGGTAATATATTATAAAATATCTTTGAACATGAATGGAAAATAGAATTAATCATTGATGACATCCCCACATATTTTACTTCCTCTTTACACTCAATAAACGACCAAACAAGTTGATTTCTTCTGTTAAATGAGCTCTGAAATATCTGGCTACAACTGTGCTGCAGATTTTAAAAGATTAAGAGGCATTGTACTCTCTGTAACAAGGCTTAGAAGCAAGCCGAAGTTTTTCTTCTTGACCAATTAACCAGAAAATGCTTCAGTTCCTGGGAAGACTTTGAGCTAAGCAGCACATCAGCTGAGGCCTGTAGGCAGAACAATAAATCCATTACATCACATAAAAACATCATCGGTAAGGGAACAGCATGAAGCAAGAGCAAACACTTGGTGCTTGAAATATGTTGTACGTGCTCCTCTTAGCCATGACGCACAAACGCACACCGCAAAATTTAATTAGTGCTGGGATCTCCCTCAGCTCTGGCAACTATAACCCCAAACCTCAGGAGCTCTAATTTATGACACAAACCCAATCAGATGAACCTCCAAATATGAAAAAAAAGAAACGTGGAGAAGGCATATTTAAAGGACGGACTGTGCAGCTGATGATGAGGTTAGCTGATTAGTATCGGCTGGTTAACAGATGGAGTCGAGGGTGGGGCAGGTGCATGTTTGGGCTCATGTTAAAGACCTCTCTGGTTTATTTTAGTCATCCATTGATTCTCATTTTCTCCTCCATTGGATCTCCAGTGTGTGTGTGTGTTTGGCTGTTTTTGGGAGGGACTTCAACCATCTTTCTTTGAGGATATTGGCAGGGCCTGATCAATATTCCCTTTAAGGCAGTTCTTGTATTTAATTGGTCATAACGGACACACACTGTGACACTTTCTTTAATTTCTGTCTTTGGGTTTCTTTTTTCTTTCTTTTTGTGTAACTCAGTGGATCATTGAATGTATAAAAGGATTGAGGAAGCATCTCCCCTACTGCTGTAGTAAGTGATGCCAAAATACCCTAGGCGCCAAAAATACACACTGAACTTTATCAGTAAAATGGTGAATATCAAAAATGGCACACACTGTACAATGGGTGAATATTTTTATAACTCAGTGGTAAAGAAGATGTTAAAATCACATGTTTGCCCAATCAGAGGCACAGCTCACCTGACTGGCAGGTCTGGCACCCTGTAGCTGTTAATGAGGCTTAAAGCCCGCCTCTTGAGACAACATTTCCATTACAGCCCCGCCAACAATAGGCTTCATTACTCCATCTCTAACTTCTAACTTCTGCACAGAGACGCGCAAATGAGCAGGGGCTCTTCGTGTCTGAAGTACAACAAATACTGGCATTTATATGATTCACCACACAGATATCACCTTGATAAGTGTGTGATTAACAATTCCTGGCGTGAAATTGTGGCCAAGCTTGGCAGAGAAGAGGAACTTGTGAAAAAGTGTTGAAACGTTGTGATCAACTTCTTCTTCTGTAGTTTACTTCTGTGGTAGACGTGTGTTTGCAATACACCGCCCCCTGCAGTTTGGGAATGGACGCCGCGTGTAGTGTGAAAAAGCATAAAAGCCACATGCGGCGTCTATTCCCAAACTGCAGGGGGCGGTGTATCGCAAACACAGGCGGATCTCGTGCGCACAATTTCCTCGCGTCACTTTTGTGTGGAAAGCATAATCAGCTCTTAACAGAGCAAGAGGAGCCCAGCCAACAGTTTTTGGTTTCACTTTTGAGGGGCTGTCGTCATGTCCATCTTTTTCCACATTCTACACATTAGATCCATTTATGATCTTTTCCCACCTGTTTACTTTGTTAAAATGAACTGCACCATCGTGTTGCATCTGTTCTCATTGTCACAGCATCTCTGTGTTTGTGTCCGATGTGACTTCATCCCTCTGTAATGGCAGGGCGAGTCAGCTGCCTCATGTAGCTGTGATGCTCATATGGCTTTGTTGTTTGTGCCCCCCTTAAGTGGAACACTTCTAATTAAAGCAAAAGCCACTCCACTTTCTGCTCTGTTCTCACACTCAGAAGGATTATGGACTATACTTAAAACACCCTGTAAAACACTTTAATGGCTTAGCGCTGCTTTTAAGTACAGTTACGGTTTTTGCTGCTTTTTATGTCTTTTTATAGTCTCTTTACTAAAAAGCTTAATTTTATTTATTTATTTCACAGTTTTATTTATTTTCCTTTTATTTTATGTGCTTATTTTATATCATTATGTATGTACTATACATTTAATAAGTAAGTCTGAGACTCAGGTTTACAGCGCGTACAGAACATTATAAAAATGTGTTCAGTAATCTCAATTCATTACACACCTTCAGTTTAAAAACAATAAAACATTAAGAGTAAATGGAATACAAACCATTTAGTAATAATCCATTTTATTTAAAAGCGCCTTTCAGGACACCCAAGGTCGCTGTACAGAAAGTAAAATATAAGATACAAGATAAAAGACAACATACAGTACAATAAATAAATGAGGAAGGAGGTCCATGTGAAACCGTTTAAAGAGAGTCAGCAAGTCTGAACGGATGAGTTTGAGTTTGGATTTGAAGATGGGCAGGGTGGCAGAGTTACGGAGGTCCAGTGGGAGTGAGTTCAAGAGTTGGGGAGCAGAGCAGCTAAAAGCTCTGCTCCCCATAGTGCAAAGACGGGCAATGGACACATTGAGATGGAGGGAGGAGGAAGATCTGAAGGAAATGGATGGAATATTAATTTGCAGGAGGTCAGAGAGGTAAGGAGGGGCGAGGTTGTGGATAGACTTGTAGGTGTAAAGAAGGATTTTGTAAATGATTCTCTGATTAACCAGAAGCCAGGGAAGCAGGGTTCTGGACCAGCTGAAGTTTTTGTAGAGACTTTTGAGGGAGGCTGAAGAGTGAATTACAATAATCAAGGCGTTTAGTTGCATCCGCTCTTTAAACAGTTTTCACACCTAGGGTGTTTCTACACCCATGATCCTTTGCACACGTCAAACTTTGGCTTCTCACAGTTTGATGTTTCATATTGTGACATAACTCAGACATCCTAATGAGTCGCTTGGTATTGGTCCACCCTACAAACACAAGCGTTCGCTGTTTGCAGGTTGATTTTTGCATGTGTGCAGTTCCTCATTTTGTTTTTTCCTTTTTTTTTTGCTTCTTCTTCTTTTTTTTGTGAGCAAAACCCTCCCTGTGAAAACTAAACAACCCTCCCTACACTTCTCATGACCTTCAACCACAATCAGAGTAAGTACAGAGCAGGATACACTAGATCATGTGCTACCTCCAGTTTCTCCAAATTAAAGATGTCTAAAGTAAAGTGTTGTCGTTAGAAACTTTACTAACCATTCCCCTGCCCTCTAATCAAACTCAGATCACTTCATCTTTCTGTCATGTTTTGCAAATATAAAAAAAAAATGTGTTTTTAATGGTTTATTTGTAACATAAACAGCCATACTCGGGGCGTTCAGTGACACTCAGTAAAGCAGAGATTTGACTGCAACATACACTAAAGCAACACATACACTGAGTTTGTTTTTCCAGACATGCATGTGGACATTTTCCTAAACTTGTAATCAAACCAGGCCAATAATGAGTGCATGAAGCCATCCAAAGAATCTGCACCAGCGTTTAATCTCTCTGCTGTCTGAAGTGAGAGGGAAAATGGGATAGGTTAAAACACCTGTCGATCAATATCTGATGCACCATTAAATACGTGTTGAATGCAGATTTGACCTGGCATTTCAACAGAAAATATTTTTTGTGCATTGGGCATTGAGTTCACTGTGACTGAAAGATTAAAAACATGTTAAAATGAAGCCTCAAACGCTCATTATGATAATCCTCTGTTTGTTTGTGTACCTGTAATCTTTCTGCACATGCCCGTCTTCTCAGTCTACGCAGTCTCTCACTCTCCTTTATTCCACCATTCGGGGGTGCCGCTCAAACGCTGGTGGTCGTTTTTCAAGTTGCCTGCATCTCTCAGGGGATCCGTGGTTGGTGAGTGACTGTTATGTGGAGATTATGAGTCACAGCTGGAGCTGTGGTGGGCTCAGCTCGCCCTCCTCTGTTTAATGACTGCAGGAGTCGCATGTTCTGATAAAACTGTTGCATTGCTGGTAAACCCTTGAGCTTTAAATAGATCCCACTTACTGATGGCAGATTTTGGGGATTTATTTTATTGCATAATTTTCACTAAAGTGAACCTTTAGCCCAAATTGTTTCCTGTCTAGAAACCAAATAACTTACTTGACTGTTTTCATACACTGAAAATATAACCAATCTGAAAGGGCAGGATATAAATCATCTCACTAAAGATGGCACTTGCTCTTAAAGTGACAGAACACCAATTTCAGTGAGATTGGTGTACCAGTCATGATTGGTTTCAGATTGATGCTCTTTTGCCAGAAGCTGTCATCTCTAAGACTTTTTCAAAGTAGCTTAACTGATGTGGTGACATCAAATAATGAGCTCACACACACACACACACACACACACACACACACACACACACACACACACACACACACACACACACACACACACACACACAAATAAATAAAACAGAGAGAAAACTCTGAAAGTAGCTAAATAATTTGTTAGATTTTGTAGAGGTGTGTTTGTTTTGTTAAAAATACATGAGGTGACAAACTTAAGTTATTTAGTTTCATTTTTATTTGAAGGCAGAAACACCACAGCTGGGTGGTGTAGGTATTCTTTTGAAGTCCATATGAGGAAAAATCTCTTTTGTCATTTTTAAAGGTGATTCTGTGGCTTTTTTTTAAGTCTTTGAAGTTTGTCATTTATTTTTGTTTTACCCACTTCCACTACAACAGAAATACTACTGACACCACTAGGACAGCTGAACAAGAGATTTTGATTAAAATGTGTGATAATTCAGTGCCTTATCAAGCCAAATATGAGACATATCTCTTCTTCTGTTGCCGTTTGTTACAGCAGACAGCGCCACTTAACTGCAAAGTGAGTTTACTCTTAGGACAGATGCCAACTGTCTCTCACTGCTTCAGTACAGTGACGTAGTAAACGGAGCTGCTCCAAAACAGGAAGAATTAAACAACCATGAAGGTATAAGAGACTAAAAGATGGTGGTGGTTATCAGTGCAGCAGAGACCTTAAAGAGCTGTCAAAAAAGAAATGTGGTGTCACAGTATATTTTGTGTGAAGATCAGCTGAAAAAGATGTTCAGGGCTGTTTCATGTGTGTTTGTTTGGGGCCATTCCCATGATAGCTCAACCTGCATATAAGAGGAAATTTATCCACTGAACAGCTTTGGAGCACAAGACTGAAGTAAAGCGTCTCCCAACTTAACAGAAGCTACACCATTGGTTGGCCGCATGTTTGAATTCCTTCCTCTGACAGACTGTTTCCAATCCTTCGTTTAGAATAAATAAACAATATTTTTTTTATTATATTTAGCAAGGCTGTTGATTTTTTTTCTTTTTTACCGCAAAAATAGTAATTTCGTTTGCAAATACATGATTTTAAGTAATGAGCTGTAGGTCTAACTGGGCTCTGGACGTTCATGGATGTAATGCTTATAATGAACTGTTACGTCATTTCGTTTCCATGCACTGATCTAAAGGTGGCAGTAACACACAGAGAAGCAAAACAAAGAAAGTACACATAAATGGTACAAATCCATGTTCAAAAATATTCACTAAAATTTCTCATCAAAATCTCTAAAGCTTAGATTTTAAACTAGCTGTTGAAAGTGAATGTACTGCCAACTTAGAAATAAAAATCTTTAATACTAAGCACCCCGATTAAAAGAAAACAGAAATCTTCATCCCCTTGTCTGATGTTTAATAGCTACTGTAAGGACCTCTACACATGCAGAGCCTTGCTTGACTTGATGCTTTCCCACATTTATGTCTGAGACTGTGCAGGAAACAGGAGACAAGCGCGCAGCTGAAAGGAGAACTTTGTCTGCAGTGTATGATTTGTGAGGAGAAGGTGGCGACTGCAGTGACGGCCAGGAGGAGGGGAAGCAGACAGATAAGTGGTAGAGAGTTACAGGGAAGAATTGAAAGCCAGAGAGGGGAGGAAAGCTGAACTGTTAAAGGTTTTTTTTTTTTTTTTTTATCCGTCCTTGATGAGACACATGAGATGCAGATGCTGTGAGCTCTGGCCCATTACGGCTGAAATACACCGGTTGCGTCTGCGTTGCAGCTCCGCTCCGTCAAGGCGCCGGATCAGTTTAAAATCCATTCAAGTCAATGTGTCAATTTACACTGGATCCGTTCAGTTGCGGTTCAGCTGCGTCTCTGGTCCGACAGGTCGCAGCTAATCCGCAGCCATCCTATTTTTGCCGGATGACGGAGCTGTGACGCATAAATTCAGAGTAGAGAAGATCGAGCGGGACAGGAAATAGTGCACGGAAACTACATAAAAAGAGCATGAGACTTTCAAAATAAAACGAACCGTGTCTAAACTAGATCGTATTTAGCTTGATTACAATAGCAGCGCTTCACAATGAGCAGAGATACGCGAGTAGTCAACAGGTCAGAGTTTACAGAGGGGAAACAGTGAAAAACATGGACGAGGAGAAGCTTATCATTGAGGTGGAAAACCACAGAATAATTTATGACCCAACACATCCTTTTTATAAAGATAATCTCAAAAAGGAAATGGCATGGAAGAGTGTTTCAAGTGTTTTAGGAGTGAATGGTGAGTATTGCACCGTACAGTATTTTAGTATTACTGTTTGCTTCAACATTCTCACGGGATCGTGAATTACCGCGAGAAGTACGCGGTCTCGCGACTCCAGCTCTGCGGCTTGCCGGACTCGCGACGCAGCCGGTGTAAGTTGACAAACGCAGTCAACACGCAGCGCAGCGGAGCTGCAACGCAGACGCACCCGGTGTATTTGAGGCGTTAGGTTTATAACAGATGCTGCTGTGTGTCTACATGTGAGAGAAGAAGAATCCCATAAGAAATTCATGTTTCTTTGTAACGTTAAAATGAAGCAGCTTAAGAGGGCTCAGTGAGAAAATATATGGATTTATATTCCGTGAGAATTCAAATGAAGATGTATAATGCAGCTTTTATCTCAGGCTGTGAGATCAAGTGCACAGAATGAAGGCTTAACTTAAAACATACTGCATTACATATATCTGCTGCAGTTTTACCATTTCCCTGAGCATACTGTGGTGATTGATTGTGTCTGGTAGAGACAAACCTTCTGTTGTATAATTGATTGATCTCAGGGATGCAACTTTAGTGGCCTGAATAGCAGCCGAAAGATGAAGCTGTGCTGTCATCTATCTTAAAGTGTCTCCTCCTTTCAAATGCACCTTCAGTTTTTCCAGTGCCAGGGAGAGGCAGCTATGTAGCAAAGTACCACGATAACAAGCAGTCATGCATTGCAGAAACCAAGTCCTATAATTCAAACAATTCCTGTCTGACAAAGATCCTCAAAAAGAGGAGCGCCACACTGAGATGGATCTTGTCTCCCGTACGTGGTGATTAAAAAACTCAGAGCAGAACTCAAACAGTGATTTATAACGACGGTGGATGTGCAGGGTTTTTCTTTGTCAAATATCTTCTTCTTTTCTCCTGCTGTACAAAAGATGGATGACTTGACAGATCACCAAAGGTGAAGCTCAATCACTTAGAGTCCCTCCAGCTGGCTGGCTGCAGACTGGGCCATAAAGTCAAACTCCTTCGTGGTAATGGATGGGGCATAATCCAATTTTTAAAATTTAAATACATGCCATACAAAGTTTTCTCAAAGCTGTTTCTGGTTGTTCAGAAAAAATAGCCCTT
Source organism: Labroides dimidiatus (assembly GCA_030710495.1). Classification (NCBI taxonomy): domain Eukaryota; kingdom Metazoa; phylum Chordata; class Actinopteri; order Labriformes; family Labridae; genus Labroides; species Labroides dimidiatus. Next base: position 13,353,000 of record CM061161.1, read on the forward strand.
TTACCCCTAACCCTCATTTGACGAAAATGGCTCTATATGTAAAATGAATTATTATTTTATTATTAGAACTTTTCAGAGAAAATCTACTCAAAGTTTTTCAGATTTTTGATGCTACAAAAAGAGGTATAAAGTCATGATTGACAGCTCTGTTGTCAGTTCAACTCCTGTCATGATGACATCATGCTGAATACATTTAACATGGTTAAACATCCAATCAGAATCTGCAGGCAGTTAATATTTAACTAGTTTGCAGTGTGTGGCTAAAGTTAGCAGAGTTTGCACCACCAGCTTTCAGTCCTACTTGCAGGCTCAAATCAAAATATTGCCAAACTGTGCCGCAGTACATGATGCCATCTGTCAACTGTGTTTGTTTAAATCTAGGTAGTGCAGTATTATAGCATTGTGGTAGTGGCTATTAGCCAGAGCTACCACTAGCCCTAGCTAGTGGCAGGATGGCTGCCACAGCTTAGACACAACCTATCGTGCCATGTACACAAAAAATTGCCCCCTACAGGCCTGACATGCATACTACAGTGTTTTCAGTCCCTCAGTGTTTCCGTGTATATGTAGATTTTTTTTTTCTGCGTTTTTTGCATTTTTGGGTGAAACAATGTGAAACGTTGTTGTGTAAACATGGCATATGACACTTTAAGCATCCAGTAATGAAAAGCTGCAGTTTGTTCAGCTTCTAGTCATTGTGGTTACAACTCATGAGGGTGACACTTTTAACTGTTAGATCAGCTAAACTCACTAATTCCTGGACACAAGCATCTAGTTCACTCTGTAAACTTTGACAAACTGAAGTTTCTTTACCAATTAACTGCAAATTAAATATGAGTTTTACTTAACAGCAGGGTAAGCATCAGTAAATCAGCTCCACCACCAAACTTTATAGGAAAGACTCTGGCTTTGACTGTGCAATAAGCCATCAACCATCGCAGAGGCAGTTTCAGCTTCCCATATCATCCATCTTTGCACTCTCTGGTTTTTAAGCTCAGTCTTTCTTTCTTTCACTGTCCCTCTCTTTTCCCCTCATCTCTCTCTCTTGATGGTGTTTCTGTAGGCCTGTTTACACCATGCCCTGACATTTTTCCATTTTTTACAGGCTCTACCCTCTACTGAAGCCAGGCCAACATTGAAGCGCTCACCTCTGTAGTTAATCATAACTGTAGTAATTTTCAGCCATCATAAACGCTATATTTTCTGGGCTGTAGAGTATGTCATAAGCTTTGAGCGCACTGCTCATCCGCTGGTACACATTTCTCTTCAGTGCTGGATCGCAGCCAGCTCTGCATCTGCAATTATGGCTTTGGTGGAGTGAGGGAAAGCAGTGGTGTAGTTGAGGACTTCTGGAGACATCAGGACTACACATCCAGACTTTTCTTTGTCATTTAGGGAAACCCAACGTTCATCTTTAATTGCAATTAAATACATAGCATGCCTGACTAACGTCCTGGTAGCTATACTTAGCGGGTCTTTTTTTTTAGCTGAAGTGGAGCAGACAGATTTATAATCAGATGAAAAATACCATGTGATGTTTTAATAATAGAGCAACCGCACCTGTGTTTCTCATTGTGTGAGGGTTTAGCAGGGAGCACAGGAGTCAAACTGACCCTGTCCATTCCCTGCAGTTTATTGGAGTCTGGTTGTGTTTTATGACTGTGTCCTTTCTGTCCAGGGTTGTTTTTCTTTTTTTTTGTTTTTTCATCCAGCTGCGCTGCTCGGTTGCCAGGTTGTGAGATGCTAACCCAAATATGTTAATGGAGCTCTGCCACTGCTCTTCGAGAGGTTGCCAGGCATGACCGCGAGCTGGACTGTGCAAATGAAATTGCAGGAGAAGAAGAAGAATATGTTAGTGCTAGTGGATTTGTGGACTTAAATATGACAAAATAGCATCCAATGTTCAAGTATTTCAGAAATGCTGTGTGCTGACTTTCAGCTGTATTCTGAGGTGTTTACTTCCACATCCAGCTCACTATTGTAAAATGATAGCCTTTTTTAGACCCACACCTCCTAAGGGTGTGAAGCTATTAAGTTCTACTTTTCAATACAGATGTTAGCAACCACAAACAGCCCTAAGACTTAGAGTCAGCACTTTGAACCCATTGTTTCACCTGAAACCATTGTTTCAGTGATGTTGGAAAACAGCCAAAACAATGAAAAACATCTCAGTGTACAAAAACATATACACTCCACTACAGTGTACTCAGCTAAATGTGGCCTACTTATGTCCAACTTTTCCTTTCTTTGCAAAGTTTCCTTTATAGAGTTACAGTAGCTAGGAAAAAAAAAAAATCCTCCAAACCATTAAAATGCACCCCTCGTCTCCAAAAGCCCACTCATCTGTGTGCAGAGCTGGAAAATGACCTTCTCCTCTGGGCCCGTAGGGAGCACTGTTGTCCATGTTGTCAGCAGCGGGATGGACTGTCAGCACATGGCTGCACTCTGCACCTCCCACTGGCTGACCACAGGCCTCAGACCAGACTGAGTGACACCTCTGCCAGTCTCTCTTTAAAAACCACGGCCTCAAATCAGATTCTTTTTTAACCATACTTACCCTAATGCAGCTCTAAGTCTGTCCTGCTTTGTTCCTAAAGAGAAAGACTGGAGAGAGTTTCTGTCAAACAACAATCTTTCCCATCTTAAGTAGTTAAAGGGAAAGTTGTTTTTGTCATTTTTAGGTGCAAACTTATTTCAGTCAAAACTTTTTAAATTTTGGTCACTTTCTGAATCTTTATTTTCTTGCTTTACTTTTTCTTACTTTTTTTTGGAAAGTCCTTGAGATCAAACATCTGTCATGAACCCATTTGGTGGGTTCATGACAGATGTCCCCAATGGGAGAAGGTTGCAACATGAAAACCAGATCATTTTGGCAAAGGAAACATTCAGTGACAAAAGAAACAAAGAAGTAAGGTAGTGCTCCAATCAACAACAACAACAACAAAAAAAAGGTGAACTAAAATAGAGTTTATAGAAAAAATAGAGTGAAGTCAAAACTAAGCCAACCAAAACAGATGAAACAATACATCAAAACAGGTCTTGCAAAAGTTTCAGTGAACAACAAATAATAAATATCACAAATGTTCTCATTGGGCTTGCACACAGAAAAGTGATGAATCAGACAAGGTAATGAGGTTTGCTTGTCTCATTTTTGGTTGGTCTTTGTCCTGAATGATGAGTTCATTTAGCTTTTAAATGCTGGGAGCTCATCACTGATTGGTGCGCCACCTGTTGCATTGAACCAATCAGGCCCTCATAATTGTTTTAGGCATTTCTTTGCACTCTAAAATAATTCATTTTCAACAGATGTTTGTATTTGTTTTCTGATTATTGTTGAAATCATGTGTATTCCATTTATTGCATTATTTAAGTGGATCAGACTGTTTTAGTGCCCTCCTCTGGAGTCAGCTGTCACTGCATGTTGAGGTGTCCTACAGTTTTCTGTACCTGTGACCTTGGCCTCATTGTGGCTCATTGTATAATGATGATTATTCATGGTGTAAGTTTGTGATTATTCTCTGACTGTTTATTCTCTCAATGATGTTGAAATTTTCATTTAGCTTTTCTCTCAAGGTTTCTTTTAAAGAAGAGTTTGACCGAGATGTCACCTTGAAAAAATACATCTCTCTCTCTCTCTGTGATGCTGGGTTGCACTGATGGGAGAGTATCTGTGGAGAAAAAGCAGCAGTTTGTGGTGGATATTGTTCCGGTAAAATCCAATCATTCCTCTCTTCTTTCATTTTCAGGGGTAATCTAAGGATAAGCACACACAGACACGCACACAGCCACACACAGCTTCAGGGATGTATTTTTCCAAAGTCAGACAGACTCAGACGTATCCTCCGCAGTTTCTCATTGTATGTTTTTTTTCTTTTTTTATTTATTGTGCTTTAAATTTGTTGAAAACAGACAACAGACAGATTTGTAAATCAAAGAAGAATTTATTTTTGAGTTGTTAATATTGAATTTGAAATGGTCTTCTGAAGCAAATGTTAACGCTTTGGAGCACTTCAGTCTTAGTTTATTGGAAAGACAAACTCTTGCAGACATCCAGTCAGAATGGACCATGTTTTCAGGGAGCTTTAACAGCACAGACAGGCTGTTTTGATCGCGCAAACACAAATAAGCTGTGAATGGTATCTCTGAATGCTGCTGGATGATTGCAATGATTAACGTGCCAGGAGAAGACACCAGTATAACACAGCTCCAGACGACAGAGCAGCCTGAAATAGCCAGTCATCATCTGAGATCTGAGCAGGCAGCACCGCAGAAAGAGTCGACAGAGGAGGAGAGTGGGAAGATGTGGGCAAAGAGGAGAAGGAGGGGGACAATAATTAGCTGAGCTTGTCATTCTAGTGATTAAACACTGATTTAGAAGCGCACTCAGTCGGTGCGTGGAGTTAAATTGGCTGTGCTGCTGTAAATGGGGATGTGACACGCGAGGCCCGGGTCAGTGCACTGCAATGCAGCAGTAACAGGAGTGCAGCTCCGTATCTTCTCCCTCCATGTAGGTCTCTATGATGTTTGTTTACGCGCCACAAGTAATGTGAACACAGAGGATGAGTTCACTCCTGAACACTGCTCCCTTTGGTTCCTGTGATGTTCTGCAGCATTTTTTTATAAACGCTGATATTTCACCTCAGTTCTTTACGATGATAAACGATTTTCATTAATGCAGCTGAAGGAGCTTGTTGTTTTTCTGCGTTATCTTGAAAATAGAAGATGAATTTTCTGCGCTGCGCCGTAATAAGAGTGCGTCTTCTTGTTCCTGCAGGCTAAATGCACCAATAAGTAATGTGAGTATGTTGACAACAAGTAATAAAAGCCCTCTCAGCAGATGCCTATCCTTGTCTGATATTAAAAAACGTGGTTACCCTCGTTCATATTCCATATTTCATTTTAATATCTACAGGCATTTCATTTCTCTTCTTTCTCCCTCTAATGCACAATTTCCAAACAAGGGCGTTAGTTCTTACCAAGCACAGCTGCATTGTTGAATTTTACATGAGGGCAATAAATCAACTGCCCTCCTTGTTTTCGCTTTCATAGCTGCCTAATTTCGACTTAATTTATGTTAAACTATCTGATTGTTCCCAGTTTTCTCTATTGTATTTGTATTAGGGTTTATATAGAGGCAGACTTTGTGATCATTTTGATATGGTGCTCTTTGGGACCATTTACTGGTTCCAGTCTGACTCACAGTGAAGTATATTGTAGTCAATGACCCTCAGAATGTATGGATGCATCTCTCTATACTGTTAGGCTTGTTGTTGTTGTTGTTGTTGTGGGCGTTACACTATCACTAATGGTACATCTTATCATAAACATAGTGCCTTCACTAAGTGTTGCCATTTATAATTAATGACTGAAAACCAAAGTGAAATAGCATATTCCGAATGAGGCAGAAGGTTTAACATCTGACTCAGGGATCAAGAGATGATGGTATTTAGACAAGAACAAAATGTTCAGAAGGGATTTAATGTGTATAAAATAAATGATCAAATGACCACATGATATATGCAAATAATCACAGGAATTCTTATCTAATATGCAGTTCCACTCAGGCCTGTGTTAGATTTTAGCACCTGCAGCTCGTGAGTTTTTAAGACCTTAAACTTTACTCTCAAGTCTGCATGTCTATCTCCACTCTATGCTTCCTGTATCTTTTCTAATGTCTCATGTTTCTAAAGGGCAAAAATGTGCCAAAATTTAACTTAAATAGCTTTTTCCTCTCAAGGCGTGTCTTTAACTTAGTCTTATTACCTGCATTTTTGTGTTTTTTGTGTCGTTAGTCTCAGTGTGAGTTGATATTTACAGACCTGTAGATGGTGATAAAACTGTAGAGTCTTTTGGTAGCCCACTGCCAAAGAAGTATAGATTAAATATGTCTTATCTGAGTGCAGAAGTGGAGCAACAGATGCACATTTTGTTGAAAGGCAGTCAGGAGATTCAGCAGCACAAGCTGAACACGGTAGTTCGCCATTGAACCATTGTTGTTGTTGTCTGGTTCGTGCATTGCAATTAAAAGTTCCCACCAAGAAAGTGGAATGTACACATGCAAAACGGAGTGTGACGTCAGTGTTTCGCTCGCCATTTACACGGCAACGGTGACTGCAGCATATCAGAAAAATTCCACTCTGGAGGGCATTTTGAAAAAGCTGAGTTTTAGGTCGGCTGAAATGCTGTTTCCATGTAAACAAGAGGCCAAAATGCAACAATACTTTTGCGATTCATCCTAAAACCATTCTCATGTAAACAGCACATGAGATCTACTGAAAAGGACCGATGAGCCTTAAGGGGGGTACACACTTAATGATTGTCGAGCTGTTTTTGTCCCAATTTCCCTCCTTCCCATCCAAAGACAGACAACACCTGATTATCTTATGTGTTATTAGATTATCCCATCAGATTATCCTGTGGTCTGAGGTGTGTTAAGAGTGTATTTGTCGTGATAATCGTCTTTGAAACGGGTCTGGGTCAAACAATCACAAATATCAAACTTGTTCAATATTTACGACCAAAAATCTTCATGTGTGTGGGGAAAGCTGACAACTCCCAAGTCATGACTCCGTAAATTGTGATGTGGAATGGCAGGTAGGAGGCAAATGACTGGGGAACAAGAAAGCAGACAAACAAAATCAAGCATGGCTGACCTGACACGGAAAGTTCATGAGGAAAGTCTGTGTTCCCGCCGTCTCCAGGATCTTTTCCACAGTCTTTTCTTCTTTTTTTTTTTGGAAATTTTCCATTAAAAATAGTCCAGGACCTCCATCATTCCCTCTTCTATCTCCTCTTCCATGTTGCGTTTGGTGTTAGCTAGTTGTTGCTATCTGTTGCTATGTTTCTTCTTCTATGTTTTTCTTAGATCGTGTTTTTGTCATGTGAGAGTTCTATCTTGGAGGACAAGATTCTGGGTCAGTGATGAGACTGAATTGTTATGTGTGTGCTGAGCTGCGTTGAGATTATTGGAGCACACCACACACAGTATGACTGTTCAATGCCTGATTTTTGATCTGGGGTCTCTAACAGATAAAACATCTCTTCAGATTTAAAAAATCGTTATGTGTGTTAAGGTATTCAAAAGTTAGAGGAGTTCTTGGACAAGTTCTATGAACAGCTTCTAGTTTCTGTATACTGAAATCTCTCTTTTTAACCTTTCCTTTCAAGCCAAAACTAAAATCGATACGGGTACGCCGCCTTTAAGAACAGTCATAACTCCAGTTGTTTCATGGCAGAGTGGGTTTTGATATTTCTTTTTAAATACAGCTTTAAAGAGCACAAAGTGTGTGAAGATGTTTCCCAGGGAGGTTCTCTTACAGGAAAGCCTTAGCCAGGAGGAAGGTTATATGTTTTCCTTAAGCGCTGCCTTTTTGTCTCCACTCAGCGGGTTCCCATTATTGATTGTATCTTGCATGCTGTGTTTGTACTGTAAGAGAGTGAAATGGAGGATGCAGGAGTGACACTTATTTTCCGCTTGTTTCTTGGAGCTGATCTCTCACCTTTATTGTGCTTTTAGGCATCTGAAAGCTGATGCAGGAAACATGCAGCCAGTCCTAATTTTCAGAAGCTTCTTTTGAAACAGAATATATAAACCAAGCCAAGATGGAACCTAAGAGAAATGAATCATTAATAAACAGGATTACATAATTATAGGTGATGATAAATATAAATCTAATTAGCTGCCATAAAAAGGACGTTATGTAAAGTCTGTGAAAAAGTGTGTTTCATCATTTGGAGTATGATGTACCTCTGGCACAGCCTAGGGGTCTGTACAGTCATTATTTAATAAATAATGAATCATGGTCTTGTTTCTGGTTAGTTCCTACATGACAGGAAGGCTGAAGTTTTAATTTCACTCAGCCTGTTCCCAAGGTAACCCTGAGCAAAGAAACATTCCCTACCTGAAGGAGATGCTGCTGCAGTGGCTCAGGTTGGTGGACTACACTGCGATTTATGGCCCTGCTTTGTATCAGCGACACTTCATTATCCTTTCATGCTCTACACTGTTTCAGCGCCCCCACGGTTTAAGCTGGATTTATTTATGAAGTAATTTTTAATAAGAAAAGTGGTGTGCAGACTGTAAAGATGATTTACAGAGCAGTCAAGGACATAATAAAGGTTTTTAAACACAAGAAAAAAACACAATGCAGCAGAGGACATGAAGCACCATGGACTATTAAACACACACACACACACACAGATAAAAAGCTTTAAAGCTCTCTGACAGACTCTGGACTCCCCAACATTTGCTTTTACTCTCCACCCTGCTTCAGCTCCTCTCTCCTTCCTTATCTCTCCTATGGAACCTGTTGAAGTCTACGTACTCTGATATATAGTCATAACTCATAAACTCAGTTTAAGCTATCTGCTACTCTCTTTTATTTTGTACTTGCTGGCACAACTAGAAGCCCAAATTTTGTACCATCCTTGAATTCTGCATATTCAGCCACATTTCTGTAGTGTCTGGCATTATGATGGCTACCTTATACAGTATCCTTCATGAAAGCCTGTGGATATAATGAGGAAACAAAAGTATACAGCTGAAGCTTTAGTGCTGATTTGCTGCAAAGTCAAGGAAATAGAGATACTTGACCAGAAAAAGTAGTTCCTAAAACTACTCTCCAATGAACTGAATGTTTCCTTTGGCAGATACTGTTTTCCATCTTTCTATCAAGGCCTGAAGTTCTGTAAAAGTTATGCTAATCAGACTAGTAATGAAGAAACAAGAAAAGTTCTGGTCCACAAGACCATAAAGGGAACTGTTTGTCTAGTTTATTGATGTCCTGCCCCTTTTCCTCACCATAGACACAGTAGCCGTTGCGTCATAGTTGGGGGTGGGGCTATTTCTGCTAACTGCTAACATTTCATACACTGATTAATTACAGGCAATTGAGAGGGATAAATAAATTAAAAATTGCTCTAACAGGATCAGGTTCTTGTTCGTATCTTATTAAAGAGCGGATGAACGATCCTACTCAACTGACTGATGTTTTATTTCCTGATATCTGCTACCTGGTTGAATCACCCGGTGTGAGGCAAAATCACATTTACTGATGAATTAAACCTCACATAATTTCAATGTCTGACAAGGAATTTAGCATGTTTTAGTGAACTGTATTGACTGTAGCTATAAGATTATGGAAAGGTCTGTTACCCCTGTGTTAACGTTTATCACATTTCTGCTAACCATTCCTCTAAGCTATTAAAACTAATCTTCTCAGACAAATAGGCAGTTGGACATGAGTTAGCTCATTATGAACTAATTTTCATCCCAGCCTATGTTTGAAAAAGTCATCTTTGACTTAATTTACATTATTATACCTCAATCCATCTGATTCCAAGGAGGAAGCAGGCTTTAGAATATATACAGCAGCCAGTCAGTAAAAGGAACTTTAAACATATTGGCGTCACTTTTGGGAAGCTGTTATGTACCCCATCTTTTTACATAGTCTGAGGGGTAAATGTCTTTATCTGGGATTTAAAAAGTAAAATTAATGAGCTTCTAAGCTGGCAGTGGAAAGGTGTTGCTGTAAACCATACTTGCAGTCCCCCTCACTGTTATTAATCGAGGGAGGTGATTCACTTGGCTCAGCGCCACATGCTCAAATAAACTACACAGCTGCTTACTCTATTTTTTCAAGTCAAGCCCACAAACATTATAAAGCTCTCATCTCACTCTAAGCAGAAATGTCAAAATGTTCCTCATTTTTTCAATCATTGTTTTAAAAAAGGCAACTGTTTGCACTTTAGTTACAGTCCCGGTTGGTTTGGAGAGAAAACAGCACAAATTTGGATTTCACAGCTTTGGTGTAGATGTGTGAGGGTGTGAGGGGTGTGGGGGCTCTAAAAGGGACAGTAAAGAGGGTTACGGGGGCTATTAGGCCCGTAGCTGTGTGTGAATCAAATGTGTGGGACACAAGTGTAGCTCCAGTAGCAGCAGGATGCTGCAGTGATTCATAGAGTAATACAGCCCACTACTGTGTGGATTTCAGACCATCAGGGTGTTTGTATAAGTGTGTGTGGAAAAAAAAAATCACAAGACTGAATGGATGATTGGAAACTAGAAAACGAAACAAATGAAAGGGGAAAAAAAAGATGATAGCAGGGAAATCTTAAGACATTGTCCCGTCTGAGACCTGTTAAAAGTGTTGGCTTGGTCTGTTTTTATCAGAAGATTTAGGATTAAGATTCATCATTAGGGCTGACACATAGGTATACCTTCCCCACAGTGACATGATGAACCTCCTTATTATTACTGTACTCTCTGCCCCCCCCCCCCCCCCCCCCCACCCCATTGTATAATTAATGGACATAGTCTCCACAATGTCACCCGTCTATTTCTGTAACCTTACAGTCACGTGAGCTGAGCTGTGCCTCTGATTGGACAAACTGGTGATCTTAATATCTTCTTAACTGCCGAGTTAGAAAAAAAATTCACCCCCGGTCAGTGTGTGGTGTCAGTAAAATTAGCGATTCAGATGGGAGACATTTTTTGTACCAGGCTGTAAATGTGTTTATTTCTGCTGTGAAAATGGCGTTTTTGGCTTGGTGTGTTTGTGACTTGCGGTACTTCCAGAGCTTCGATGAACTGCAGATTTTAGCACATCGGTATTGTCTCATATTTTCAGACCGAAGGTTGCTGCTTGGTTGAAACTGATATTCTGTCTTCCCATCAGCATTGCATTACTCTCAACATGCACATATCCAGCAAAGTATCATTTTGCCCCAGCTAATCCTGTCTTAATATAGGGATTAATGTCTAGATAAGGATTTGTTTGGCTTTAAGCCACAGTGCATGGATGCTCATCCGCACACGTCATTACAGCTATGTGTCCACATGTCTGCTTATGCACAAACACACATACAGATGCATGCAGAGTGATGTGTGTGCACTGTTTTTTCTTATCACAAAGACCATTTTATTCAGTCAGTCAGTATGTGTTTGTTCTTAAAAGTATTTAAATAGAACCACCAGCTGTTCAACTACAGATACAGAAAACCTGTGATGCAGTGCAGTTCTACATCAGAACTGTCGCCTTATTTCCTAAACTGACTGCAACCAGTCACTAGAGTCCAGCGATGACTCACCCATGTGAGCCGCAGACAAAATTACACACATACACATGCAGTCTTTCCAAAACGATAATCCGTTTTTGTCTGTGCTCGCTACCCACTTTCATCTGGAAATCCCTGTTTGTTTGCTTCAATCTAATGTTCCTCCCCCTCTGTTTACCCTCACTTTCATTCAGTCACTTCCCCTCTGCTGTGTCACTCTCTTTACTTTCTTTCATCTCCTTTTCACTTCATCTCCCCATGCTTCACTTTCTCCTGGAGACTGTCCCCTGTCAGCGGTTTCTGTCATCTTCTATCTGTCTGCAGAGCGTCTGTGGCTCCTGGTAACAGTGATGCCCTGAACATCACCTGTCATCACACGGTACTCTCGGGACAAAAGAAACCCAAAACAATCCCACACAGTATGTTAAGACCAGTGTAACAAAGTAGGTTACAAATTATGGTGCCACACTGCGTTATAAAAGGATTACTTTATGAAACATTTTATGAAACCCATTTATTTGTTATGTGCCAAAAAATAGGTGAGAAGATTAACACCACTTGGTTGCGGAGAAAGATGAAGCAAAGAGGTCAGAACACTGAAAGCTTATCAGTTAAAGGCACTGTGAGGAACTTTAATGTTTTGTTGATTTTGCTGACCCCTTTAAAATATCATGAGGGTTTTTCTGGGATGAAAAGTGCCTCTCCCATCCCATCTCTTAACTCTTTTGTTTAGATACTTATGTATGAGTGCCAAACAACAATTTCACCATTTCACATAAAATTTGTCCTGAACACAGACATGAAATTTCAGTCAAGATACACAACCAGCCTTGTTGCTTATAATCTCACTTTACTTTGTTGGTCATGAAAAAGTATTTGTGAAAGAGCAACACTTACAGTGCTGACTTTCCTGTATTATTGGTTTTCCCAGCCCGGAGTCTTTACATAATGCTAAGCTAGGCTAACCACCTCCTGGTGACAGCTTTATTACACTGACCAAAACTTCCAACGCAACACTTTGGTTTATTGCAACACATGTAATTTTCTTACGTTAAATTTAACAATACATAACAAATATTAAGATTCAAATCAAAAACACAGTTTCAGAGTCAGGAACAAGGAACAGGCCAATCAAGACACTGAACATTAGTCTGCCTCAGGTAGTCCTGACAGACTCTGGCGACATGTGGTCTCTTGTCATCCTGTTGCAGCGTTAGGCAATAGTGATAGACAAGTGGAACTGCGACAGGGGTCCGGATTTCATTACAGGAATGGGCCGCACTGAGGTTTCAATCTATGAAAATGAGGTCTGTCTTGTGTCTATTGCTTATTCCAGCCCAAACCTTTACACTGGGTCCACCCCAGTGGTCATGCTGCAGGATGGTAGCATCAGCATAATGTTCCCATTGCCTACGCCAAACACGCTGTTCCGTTTGCCACACTCAAGTTAAACCTCGATTCATCGGAGAAGAGCACCCTGTTCCACCTGTGAGCATTCCAGCCCAAATGTGCCCGTGACTATCGCAGATGGACGTGGCGACGCACAGGAGTCAACACCACACCATGGCAGGGACGCCTTGTGCAAGTCAGCTTCACGCAGGTGGTTGTGCACAGTTTGATCGCTAATCAGGTTCTGGAGACAGCCTCTGGTCTGAGCAGCAGTTACTGTAGCTGGCAAGAAGTGATTGCGCAGGTGCTGGAGGTGAATATAGCGATCCTGCTGAGGGGTGGTGACACGTGGTCTGGGGGCACGTGGTCGATCATCAGTGCTTCCTGTTTCATTATGTCAGCTCTAGAGACATGATATGGTCGACACGTGGACGCCAAGGTTCCTTGCAACCTGTCTTTGCAACATTCCACCAGTAAGCATACCAACGGCTCGCTCTCGCTGATTTTGACCTAGGCACAGCATGGTCACACGTTGACCCAGGACAATGCACAGGAATATTTAAGTTGCCCATTGCTATAGCTATTTATTGACCAAATTATGGAAGGATTGGTCAAAGAGTTCTACTCAACCTGACGGGAAAGGCAAAATTCTAAACAATGTGCAATCAAGCGGAACGAGCTGCCCACACAACAAAATCAAAACAATTTTCTGAGCTTTTTATTTGTAGTTGATGTATCATGACTCAAAACCAATATTCCATTTTATGTACACCAAATATTTCAAAATTGTATGTGTTGCATTGGAAGTTTTGGTCAGTGTATTAAAAAACAGGCATGAGTGCTGTGTAAATGTAATCTAGTTTAAAAAACACTAAAAGGTAAATAATTTCAACAAAAAAATCCATTCCCTTTAAAAAAAACAACAAAAAAACAGTTGATAGTAAGCTGGATAAGCTAACCTTGGAATGACATCAGCTCCAAAAGTAACTAGTTCTCTAGAGGAGATGATCTTAACTAATTCTCAGCATGAATAAAATAGACAAGCATTTTTCTAATCAACAATCTTTATACCATTTACATTTTAACCCCTTCCACCATTGAAGTTAAGTTGAGCTGAGCTAAACCAAGCTAAGCTATCACCCTCATCACGCTCTGCTTTTACGCTCAAAGGAAAGTCAAGTGGCTTTATTTACGTTTTAGAAGTTACCAGAAGAAAAGCAATAATCATACTTCCAAAAATGTTGATTTATTGCTTTCAAGTCTAAATTGTCTGAAGTACGCCTCATCTTTCAGATACGAGATGCAGCAGGGGCAGCTCATTGATTCTCCCCGCTAAGTATTGGACGGTCTTTTAAATGGCTGATAAGAGCTTGAATTATCTTCAGTTGTTCTTTGAGTGACTTGTCAATTTTTGAGGCCATTTGTGGTGAGACAAATTAGAGCCTGATCTATACACCCTCTAAATCCATTTTTAACCATCCTTTAACAAAGTCCCATAATTCCCCTGGTTTGTGTCTGTGCCAGCCAGGTTAATCCTCATTAACATCTACAAGACACTCCAGGGAACAATTTGTCGTGTACATGTGTGGGAAGTGTGTGAAAATACCACACTTTACACACACTGTCAAGCCAGAGTAGTACCATACAGCTCTTAATGAAAGTGTGTGTGGCCTTGGAAATGAGAAACCAACATAAGGTCACACACTGGTGCTATATTAGATCAACTCTAATGAAACTAGATAAACAGGAAGCTCTAGTTTCTGATTCTGTTGGTGTTTGATTGAAAAAAAAGTTGTTAAAGTTTGAAACAAGGGGTAAAGTATTATTTTCAAATTTTGTTAGAGGTGAACTGTCATTTTGGTAGCTACAAAGTCTTCATAACTACATTGTGCCAGAACAGAAAGTAGTAGAACTTTGTCTATATTTACCATCTTCAAATTGCTCTGGGGAATTATTAAGCTGCACCACATAACTGTTTATAGTGAAGTTATAATTTTAATGACGTTACACTCATTAAATGTAGCTTTGTACAGTTAGTTATTGTCTGTTGACATGCTTTGTTGTCTTCTGATGCTTCCTCCTCGGAGGCTCTGCTGTAATGAAAGGAGAAAAGGCTCTGTTGTCTCTTTTGAAGGTCATCTTTAGACACAGCTGAATTGTTAGCAGCTGGAATCAATACAAACTGTTTGAAGTCACTAACTGCTTTCTGTGTGTTTCTTCCTTCCTTTTGTTCTCTGACATTCAACACTGTCTGCTGTGTTCTTATGATTTGGCATGCTAGAATTCTTATGTATCTGCTCAGTCTTCCATAGCTGTGGAGTTCAAATTAACTTCATCAGATTTTTAACCCCCGAGGAACAAAATTTCTGAACACCAAATTTAAGTTATATTAACTAGACCGTACCCCTTAAAAGTGTGCTTTTGACCATTTCATTATAGATTAAATATTACTTGGACTTTAATTAGCCAACCTGTTCAATTTCATTGGTAAAGCTACCCATCAGTTCTGGGTGTATGCAAGTTAAGTTGTTCAGTATCATATCTTTGAGGGGATTTCCTGAAAGTTGCAAGATATACAACTGTCACAAGCACCATACTGGATTTTTCATTTAGTTCAGTGTTGGTAATCAGATTTAGATACACTTTTTGTTATACTGGTTAAAATGATCTTTATGTCCTGATGGCAATAAATGCATGATTTGTTCTTAAAATAGAGCGAAAAATATCGGCTGTCTACAGCAGGAGTAAACGCATCCTCATCATAGTCCGCATCATATAGTCACGAATCAGTGGTGTTCGCATATATGAGTGGGGGTGTTGTTCAGGAGCTCCAAGTGTTGGAGGGTGGGTGCTAAACTGAGTCCTGAGGAGATGCTAGTTTTCCATAACTATCAACCCTGCCTTTAAGTTCATATCAAAAGTTACATGTTTTTAAATGTAAAAACATTATACTTATTTTCCCCTTAGGATTAACCACTTTGCCTCCTGCTTGCATCAATACTGAAAGCAAAAAAAGAAAAAAAAAAAAAAAAAAAACAAAAACAAATGGACACCCTGCAGTCTAGAAAGTAGTTGTGGCTCTGTGTCATATTTTGCCCTCTGGAGTCCTCTGCTTTTTTGAAAAGCTGTTTACATTGGAGTTCATTATCAGTTGGCGGTATTTTGCCCTTTTCAAACACAGCCACGTTTCTTGGCAGTGGTAGACAGCTGACGGCAATCAGATGGAGAGATAAATGGCTGCCATCAAGGCTGTCTGTTCAGCTAAGAGTTGGGGTTGTGAAGGTTGACACTTGCTGATGGTGAAGTAAACACACAGCGTGCCCTCGCATGCAGATGGCCTGCCAAGTCTCTGATCTGCCAGTGCTGGATTGCAACTGAGTGTTCAAGAGACATCCCATATCAGAGTGAGCAGAGTGTGAGAGCGAGCATTCACGAGAGAGAGAAATTACATAGTTGTCATTCTTGGAAGTGGGAGAGAGTGTAGCCCTGCTGCTACTAACAACATTACTGATGGCTCATAAAATAACAATCACAAATATTCCACTTTAAATGGTCCAGAGTTTAATAACACAATATAATAATGAACTGTCAGTTATGGTAATGGCATTCTATTACTGAATTAGTCAGAAATGATAATTTTATTAAAACACTAGCTCAGTTTGAACTCACATTAGTACATCTATTAAAGTCATTCCACAAATTACATAAAGTTACAAGTGCAAGACTGTGGATTCTTATATTTAAAATCTTAATTATGTTCTCATGATATATAAAAAATTAAATAGCATAATAAAAACTTCATTTGTGGCTTGCTAATGTGAGCTACTGCTGGTACACTGTGTTAGTGTGGGCTCATTTAACCTTACGTATTACATCATCTTGTAATGTCAAGGGTGGTGCAAGTGTCAACTACTTGTTTTTTAGTTTGCCTGCTGTTTACTCACATTATGCTCTTGTGATACACACACACACACTCACAGAGAGAGAGAGAGAGAGAGAGAGAGAGAGAGAGAGAGAGAGTGATAGAGAGAGAGAGGAACAAGTAGGAGCTGTCTTTCTGCTCTTTTAAGGCCATAAACTACAGTTTGACCTATGAGTCAATGTCAGGTTACCAATGAAGGGGAATGTGTGTCGTGTCAGGGCTGTGTCAGAGCTTGTCATCGCTGTCTCTGAGGTTTGTTACTTCATTAAACTGAGTTATTGAAGAGATGGCTGGCCAGGGACATACTGGTTTAAGGGATATGCAGTTGATCACATTCATCAAGTCAAGGATATTGCAGAGTTACATTCAGTGAGAAAAGATCAATTTACTTCATTTTTTTAAAATATTCAGTCATAACCACGTCTTCATGACATCTTTAGTCTCAAATATGTCATTAAAGCACAAATTGTTCCCACACTTATACACTAATCAGTATCATTTTGGGCCTCTTGTACTGCCTGCTGGTTTGTGTCTACTCCGATTGTTTCACAGTCTCTTCTGTCAATGTGTAAACTCTGGACATAGATGGGCCTCTCTAAACGGTAACATCACAGCCTCATCTGGTACTTACACATATTTCCTTTCCAGCCAAATAGCCATGCAGGAATAGGAGAACAATCACAACAGCAAACTACTAATCTGTGTTGATGCTGTTGACTCTCATGAGTTCATCAACATCTCTCCAGACAAGTTAGCTGTTAACAAGCATGTGTTTGCCATAGTCGTCTTCTTTGTTTGTACTCATCATTCTGTGAATCAACAGCTTCATCTACACAATTCCACGGAAAGAGATTCCACTCTTTTATGGCATGGAATGGACCAGTACTTGTACAGCGCTTTTCTAGTCTGTCTGGCCACTCAAAGCGCTTTACACTGCTGGTGTCATTCACCCATCCACACCACATTCATACACTGATGGTAGAACAATCTACCTATTGAAGACCATCAGTTTTATCGAACCCAGTCATACTCATTTACACACCACTAAAAAACCGTGGGAGCAATTTGGGGTTCAGTGTCTTGCTCAAGGACACCTCGACATGAGACTGCAGGAGCTGGGAATCGAACCCTCGACCTTCTGATTGAGAGATGACAGTCGCAGCTCATTGACTCATGGGTCAGTCATAGCCCACGACTATGTGTAGTTCTCATTTAGTAATTAAAGGTTTAAACTTAGAAGGTTAACATGGCACCACACCATAGCATCTGTATGGTATTGAACTGTTGGTTGTTGAAGTAGATGTGATTAGGAGGCCAATAAAATATATTCATGGGAATGTAGACACATCTTCATGACACCCCTGCAGTGACACAGTTGGGTCACCCCATTCAAAAAGGTCTGAACACGCCCCTTGAAATTGTGTAGATAAGACATTGTATAAGTATTGTACTCATTTCAGTTTGAATATAAGGACTGCCTACTCTACTAACTCTGACTGCTCATCATCATGACTCCTACTCTAAGCTGACAGGCGTTAATGCCGCTGTGCCTGACCGCCATGAGAAATGTCTTCCTGACCGTCCTGCAATGGGTAAGCCATGTTAGGCTCCAGCTGAAAGCAGTATTATTGTTGTTCAGTGTCTTTCATAGCTGCATGTACATGTGTTGAGTGTCTGGACGAGGTGCTGTTCATGCTAGTCTGCATTCAAGCATGTACATCTGTCTCAGCATGTTCATATAGCACAGGTTTTGGCCTCCTCTGGTGAGGCTGCACCCTGATGCTGTTAACAGCAAGTTAAAATGCAATGATTGCTGGAGCACGGCGTTTTAAAGACTTTGCTTTCATGTTTCAGTAATCCCCCGGGTAGTCCTGGTCATTCAAGCTCAGCTTCAGGTACACCTGTCCAGCAGTGATAAATCTCTTTCCCCCTCTGTTTTTTCCTCTCACTCTGACTCACCTGCTGTAAAAGAAACCGAAGGTGACCGCAGCAAGGACGTACTGATGTGATTTCTTCCCTGTAAAGCCTTTCTCCTTCAGCCATCACTCTCTCCTTCCCCTCCTCTCAATCCCAAAAGCCTGACTTGTGTGATTGTTTGCTGCAGAGCAGTTTGTGTGTGCGTAAGCATATGTTCTGGTTTGGTTGAACACAAGCCCCTCTGTGTACACTTCAAGATTACACACTTGCACTCTTCCACCTAAGATGAAAAAAGAAAAAAAAAGCCTTTCATTGGTGCAAGTGCCTCAGGAAATAATAGCTGCTCTGGAAATGAAAGTGTGTGACTTGAAAGGAAGAGACCGTGGTGTGATCCAGACTCCCTGCTGTGTAAGCTGCCCAGATAGCATAAATGAAGTATTATGTGTGTTGGGGGTCAAGTAATTGTATTTATGAGTGGTTCTATTGGGTTATAAAGTGCACTTAAACATTAGAGAGGTTGGTGCAGCTCACTGTGGCCATTACAAGAAAGCTTTATTACAAGGTTAAAGACATTTCAGCTGAATGAGAAAATGCAAACATAATAAATAATCTCCTTAGACTCTTGAAAACTAATGGAACTCATTCACCAACATCCTCTGAAGATCTCTCTTAAATTTGTTCTCTCAGAGAGGTCTGAGTTGGATTCATAAACCTCTTTTATGTTCTTTAACAGATGGAGACATCCACCAAAGCAGAGATGAGCACATCATCGCAAGTTTCACTTTGTTATCTGTTAATCTATTCACAAAGAAGTTCAGAAATGATTCCTGTAATGAAGTACCTTGATTACAAGAAATAATTGGAGAATTTCCTCCGCCCCGAGGAATCATTTCTTTTTTTTCGTAGCTGAAAGCACGGTATTTCACCCAGACTACTTTTAATGTGGCACATAGCGCTGACGTCATGCATGCAACGGGAGAAGGAGGAGGGGCATTGTTGCTAAGACTTTTAAGACCCATCTAGCAACTTTGTTTTCAAAAATGTTACCAGGGACAAGTCTACCCAGTTTTCTGGAGTTTGGAGACTGATGTGAAAGCGTGTATTGATCTCTAACACCCACTACTTCTCAGGCAGTGGGTGCTGAGCCCCTCCCCTATCCAAAACACTCACAGATGGACTGATATTTTGACATATATATATATATATATATATATATATATATATATATATATATATATATATATATATATATATATATATATTATATATATATATATATATATATTTATATATATATATATTTATATATATATATAAACAAAAAAAAAAAAAACAAGAATCAACCGATGAAATTTCATTTGTAGTTCTAAACAGTTGCAGTGTGTTATTACACGCTTTCTGTCTCTCCTACGATGTTCTTCCTCTTTCCTTCAGCATCCACGACAATTACATTCAAATGACTTCTTATTCAAATTAGGTGATTATGTCATTTAGTGATTTATTTGATCTGTAAAAACACAGCGCTGTTGAGTGCAGAAGATGACAATTAAAAACATCATACAGCTAGCTGAGCAGTTTTCAAATTTAGCTCACAAGTCATTGATGAATAAAACACAAAGTAGCACTGGTGCTTAATGTACAGTAGGTATCATCATTGTAGTTGAAACACTGCAAAAACTTGAAGCTAAAACTTCTTATTTCTTGTTAAAATGTCTAATTTCTAGTCAGAGCTCATTGAACTTAAAATATACAGACTAAAGTCACTTTTTACATTTGTTTAAAACAAATTTCACATGAAAAACAATTGCTCTTTAAACAAAAATATGTTTTGTCCGATTATTTAATTAATTGATGGAATTTTCAGTAGAATACTCCAATACTAAAATTTTCAATAGCTGCAGCCCTAACCAAATAAATATAAAACTGGAATCTGACAATACTGTCAAAACACCTGAAAAATGATCTGCCCCCCCCCCCGCTCCACCTACCCTGCATGATCCAAGTCCTGTGAAAGACCGATGAAGATCCGGATCTACATGCTGGACTTATCCATGCTGTTCCTTGAGTTGTGATCCATCTTCATGTTGGTTATATCCATTCCATGTGGTTATAGTCTTATTTATGTAAACAACTGAAATGAAATAAAAATTAATCATTTTTCCTCTTCAGGGAAACAAATCCAGTACACCAACATGTCTGTAATTCTTTAAAAACCACATCAATGTAGGGTGAACTGGTACCATAAAACACATGGAAGTTAAAGGTTTTCAAACTACTTTTTCAAATCAGCGTTTACATAAAGAGTTAATTCAAAAATGTAGAGGCAACATAACTCTATTTTCATAGGGTGTGTTTATCTGAAATTTCAAATAATGTGGAAGTAGCTTCTTTATGTGAGTGAGTGCAGCACAGGCTTACAGTGCAGCTTTTACTGAGCTGCTGAAACAAACCCACAGACTGTTTTTTTTCATCTCCCTCCAGTTGAAACAGAAAATCGGAATAAAAGAATAAAGACATTTTCACTTAACTTCTTTTGCCTCTGCATTTGGAAGGTGTGATTGGCTTGCAGGACGTTCATATTGCCTGACATGCACTGTTTGGCACAGCGTGAGTGTCTCTGTGCTGTTGACTCTATTGATTTGCCACCCGCACTGTATTATCATAAAGCCAATATGCATGTCTGTGAGGCGTGGGA
This sequence comes from Labroides dimidiatus, assembly GCA_030710495.1. Taxonomy (NCBI): domain Eukaryota; kingdom Metazoa; phylum Chordata; class Actinopteri; order Labriformes; family Labridae; genus Labroides; species Labroides dimidiatus. Next base: position 13,373,978 of record CM061161.1, read on the forward strand.
AGTGCATTAGGCTTTGTTGGTTTGTTATCAACACTGATCCGTTTGCAAACAGGGAAACAGGGACACTCAGTCGCTAGCTGTTCTCAGTTTAGTTTGTTCCTTTCATGCTTTCTTTTTGTTTAGTTTCTATTAAGCCTCTCCAGGTGTGTTCTTTCATTTTGTCCACTTTAACCAACAAACACATATCACGTATTTGTCGCCAAAGCAGCTTTTAGTTTAGTGCTGAGTCAAAGGCACTCACACTGAATGCACTTAGCAGGATTAAATGTGTTTCCTTCCTGCTTTTTGTCATTAGCAGTTGTTCTGGTGTGAAATCAAAAGTGCTGTGCAGTAGCAGATTCTGCTCTCTCTCTCTCTGGCTGCAATGACCACTTTAGCTTTTCGTTTCCATTCAGTACCGTGGATTGCCTTCTCTTCTCTTTCTCCAAATCACCTCTGACAAAAGCCACATTCCCCAGACCTGAAAATGAACCACTGTGGTGGCTGTCAAACAACCACCATTCACACTGCAGCTCGCTCTGTAGCTTTTCCCTCTTTCTGCTCCTGCAGAGTGTGTAACCAATTGGTTTGATGTCTGTCAAATCTGCCATGGTTGCACATAGACTTCATCCTGACTTACACAACACACACACGCGCACACACACGCACACACACACACACGCACACACACACAAACAAGCTTAGGTACAGCAGGTGGGCTGCGGCTGCCAGTCAGTCTCCCTCAGAGTCTAATAGGGATCTTGAGTCCAGGTCAGTATGTGAGCCAGGGGCCCCCAATATGTCAGAACCGCAGCCAAACCCCCCTGTAACCCGTAATTGAATTGGCATCTCCCTAAAATAACTCCCTCCTGCTTGGTTTTGGCCCTAATTATTCATCTCTTTCCTGCATGCATGTCTCCGCTCTCTTCATGGGGGAATTCAGTGAAGGATGCACTTCTGTAGCACTGCATCTTTGTTGCCACAGAAATAGCCACTTGTTCCCTGGCGGCTATCCCAGGCCTCCTCTCAATATACAGCAGCACATCCTCTCACACCACAGCTAATATGCACTACACAGCATATTGTGTAGTGCAATTGAAGCTAATGTTATTGCTGAAGTGGGAGTTAAAGGGTCAAGAGCTGCCTATAGAAGAGATTTCAGGGGGATTTAAAAATGTATGTTGTTTAAATTCATGTTTTTTTTGGCTGCAAATGTCTTAATAAGGCTGTTTTGCAAATCTTTTGGAAGTGGATAAAAAGTTTAAAGTTTGAGATTTTAATAAAAGTGCTGCATCCAGTGAGTCATTGCAAGATTGGAGCGCCATTGTTCCCTTGTTGCTGCCATAAAACTCAAACAAACAGCTTGTTTCTGGCTTATGGAGGCAAAAGAGTGTTGGTTGTTTTCAGTAGCCACTGCTGCCCTGTCCCTCCCATTTTTATTTTTTTCTTCTTCTGCTGGTGTGGTTGACACTTGAGCATTCTTGGCACACTGGGTCGGATTTTCTTGTGTGAAAAGAGATTATTCAGCAGAGGAAAGAACAATCCGCGCCTCTTACTGTATAGCTTGTGACGGCTGCAGCTGCTAATCTGAGGAGTTGCTCGGGAGACAGGATGAAAGGATGGAGAAGTGGCATGATGGAGCTTCAATAGAGTGTTTGATGAAGTGAGTGGCAGAGAATGAGGCACTGAATAAAGGAGGTATGAATGAGGGAAAGAATTCAGGAAAATTATTGCTAAAAAGAAGCATTTATTTGAATTTGGAAGACTCTGACCTTAATTTGTCTTTTTTAGCTATTTGTGAGCCACAAGTGACTTTTTCACACAGGTTTGACGAGGCTGCATTTTAAATTTCGTCCTGAAAAGCAGCTTGACAGTCTGACTTTGCCAATCTCCTTCCTTTGAAACATGGAATTACTGTGCGTAGCTTAATTTTGCTTGAAAACGATAACTCCAGTTGCAGAGAAGGAGTAGCAAAATTAAATGCGTTTCTTTCTTTGAATTTAATCTGCCAATAACGCTGCTTCAAAGCAACAATATTTGAATGCAAAATGAGTGAATGAATTCCCTCTCCTCAAAATTATCTCAGCACCTTGCTGAGTTTGCAGTAAACCGTCTACGCACATCATCTTCCCTCATTTTTTTTTATCTCTCTCATTTTCTCCCAAAGTTGCCACGCAGGCAGGCTGTTCTGATTGGAAACGTTATCAGCCAAGCACACATTTGACTTGGATTGTTTCCCAAAGTAAGGGCTCATTATTGGCTGGTGGATAATCTTTCGCCAGCCTCAGTTGGTTAAGAGAAAACTCTCCCTGTTGCCCCGAGGCTTTGCTTAAGCTTGGGGTTCATGGTGGGAAGAGATGGGCAAGGAGGAGGGCCAAAGAGGATAAAGAGTGCTGACGTGTATAAAGCTCAGCAGGCTACGTAGCTATCTGAGTTTGTCACAATTTTTTATCTTCCATGAGCTTTGATTGATGTTAGCATAAGTTAAAAAGGCATCAAAGAGTCACAAATTGAACTTAAGACTCAACACAGCAAAGCGATAACTGTGAGCATGATTTTATCTCAGATCTGTAGTGGTCTTTTAATCTGCCTGGAGGCTGCGTGTAATCGATTCTTCTTCTGCATAAAGCCTTTCATAATGCCACTGACTTAGCTGTTAAACTGAGCATAAACCCTTATTAAAAAACATTTGGCCTATCTAATATTAATGCTTCTACTATATGCATAAACTTTAATGAAGTTATGAGTCTATTATGCATTTAATGTGAAGGCAAAAAAGGGGTGGCGTGCCAAATTTTTGAAATTAAAGTGAAATTTTTGAAATTGATTCGCAGTTGATTGCAGCTGTGAGTGCTGAAATAATCTCTGCAGATCTAATGCATCACCTGTGTGGGAGGATTTTCTGCAAGCATTGTTAATTAATTGATTACAGTTTTATTAGTAGTATAGATATCGATACTTTGAATAATTCATTTACATAAATGAACCAAATCATTTTAACAATTTATAATCAAATCGTTTTGTCAATTTTGGCCCATAGTCGCATCAGTATTCTTTAAACAAAACAACCCCCACTTCTTCATCATTTTTCTTGCATGCATCAGAGCGTTTGTATTGATCTTGCCTCGGCCTGAGTGTGTCCATTAGTAGCCTACCATCACTCAACTCATCGTCCCCATGTGTCCCTTAAGCATGCGCACGTGTCTATAATGTTACAGCTGTGCTTGCTAAGAAAATTACAGCAGATCTAATGCATTACCTGCAGGAAAAGAGCATTGACAAGGCTTCACACAGGATTATTAATCAAATGCAGCATCAGTCCTGGCAAAATGACGGCACTTACAGCTACAATGTAATTAACCAAACTGAATTTTCCCAGACTGTACATAATTTAGTCACTTTGTCAATTTTGTATTGAGTCATAGCTGAACCTTTAGATTGAGAACCCTTTTTATTGCTTACATCATGAATACATGGACCCCTCTAATGGGACTCTCAGGACTGTGCCATCAGTCAAACTATAGTCCCTATTTGTTGTTTAAACATGCATGTGTGTGTTCATCACCAACTCTCTCTGTAGATCCCACAGAGGTTCATTAGATGAAGAGGGCTTGACATGACATAGATGACTGCTGTTATAGATTGTATATAATGTTAATTAATCCAACAGCACTGGCTCAAACTATACATGATGTAGTCATTCCGTCAATATTTGCAATGTGTTGCACCTGAACATATAAATTAAAATTACTTTTTATTACCTCTATGATAAATACATGAGTTTATATTTGTGTAACCACTACGGACCATACCAGCTCTCATGTAGTAGACCTCATGTGCCTCTTAAACATGGTCATGAGTTCATCCATCCATGCTAGCTTGACTGCATATATGTGTCTTTTTTCCCCATGGCATTTACTAATATGTCTCTTAGCTCAGCGGGCTGGAAAGCCTGCAGGGTTGATGTGATGTGATGTATGTGAAGAGAAGGAGCAGGTCTTTATATGTGCTGTGATGCTGCAAGAATGCGTCCCTAAGGGAAAAAACTTAGCAGAAGGTGTTTAGGTCTTTCAAAACTGAAGTGCATATTACAATTACAGATAAACATTCGGTTTCTTTCTATTTCAGGGGTGTACACAGCACAGAAATATGCTCACAGAGCTGTTTGGGTTCAAGGATATATGGCACATAATAAAGTCTCTCTCACACATATACTAACTCACAGATACACACCAGCAGCAGTAGGGGCATCAGCGGCAGGCTGTCAAACAGAAGAATGAGGGTGCTCTGACATTTAGCGAACTGGATACTTCTGGGATTTATTCTAGCTCTGACATTCTGTGAAACCCGCCGTAAAAGTGTGTGCCTATGTGTGTGTGTGTGTTTGTAGGTCTATGAATTATTATACCTCATTTCAAGTGTGTAGAGAAAGAAAGAGAGAGAGAGCAACACCACCAGTAGCTACACTTCGCCCCTGTTGTGGTCACCTTGAGCTTTTCTCACACTACCAAAAGAAAAAGAGAGGGCATATTGTGCATGAAAATCATCACCTTTGCCTCTTATTTAAAACGAGATGAGAAGGAGGAATAAGTAAAAAGCAGAAAAGAGGAGAGACAATCTTTTTATGTATGCAGTGGATGAATAAACTGAACAAGGCCACTGCAGAAAAATGAACATGATTAATAATTTATGTTGTGTAAATTAGTCACAGTCTTCCATAACATTCAAAAAAAGTTTGAGCCTCAGTGGAGAAAATCATCCTATTGCTCTGTCATCCCAACATTTACACTTCTGTTCAGTTATGTAACTTACCATATGGACCCTTATGTCCCAAACACCCAAGTGTGTAGAAAGATGGAGACAGGATACAGGATGCAGGAGCCAGTACACCACCTGGGTTATTGAGCGGGGGTACCTCTCCTTACAAGTGATTCATTAAGTTAGGCCCACGACACCTGGGGGCAGATTAACGGTTAGCTCATGTGTCCCAGAAAACAGAAAGGAAAACACAAAAAGGAAGGTGTGTAAGTATAGAACAGGGCCCAGCTGATTTAATTGGCCGATTATAGCTCTTCTTAAGAATTTTTTTTCCTACATGTTATTATACTTGAAAATTTGTTTTTATACTTGAAAATTTCTCTCTGTTGTAAAGTTAAACAAATACTAGAGGACCAGGTATTGTGGGATAGTAAACAGTTCTGCCTGTAATTCACATCTTTGTTTTAAGCATTAAGGGACTGAAAAATAAGTTATTTTATTCATTAAATATTTTTTAAGTTAATCAAAAAATTAATTTTATGCCAAATAGCAGAATTGGCATTGGCCTAAAAAAATTCATATCAGTCAGCCCTTGTATAGAATAAATGTAGAATAAATGCATCATTCAGTGTTCAAACTGTCACAATGTTTTATTTGTTGAAGTTACTGACTTCAGTGCCATTATTTTCCTCATAGGGACATATTTTTCATTGGATAAAAGTGTTAAAAGATGCTTTGACATGCAAGGAAGTTTCTTTTAAACTTCATAAACTTACTGTTCTGAGTTTCCCTTGGGAGTTTATGTCAGATTGTCCAGGAAAGATTTCAAACATGGCTGTTTGAAAGACATGTACAGGCTGCATAGATCATCCTTCCATCATTTAAAGTCTCTCACCCCTCAGTTTTACAGATGGCACTGGTCAAACCCCTGCTCACATGCGTTCTTTCACCTGCACCTTAATCAACAGCATCCCAACAGGAGTTTGAAACTTTCTACCTTAAAATTGATGACCCACATGGCAGTCAGCCACTGCATTGCAGAGGAGAAGAACAGTTGAAGTTGTCTTCAGTGATTCCCTCTGCTCTCGCTTCGAGCTGATGTTCAAGTTGGATGAAGTGTGTAACTGTAACTTCACTCAGTCGGGGTCCAAATGCAAATTTAGTGCCTGATTGAGCCAAATTCGCTCCCATACTGGCTCTTTTTTGTTTTACCCTGCAGCAGATTCTTACAGCTTGGTGCACACAGGACGTACAAAGACAGAAATGCATGCAGGCATGCACATGAAGTGCACGCTCACAAGCACATACACACAAAACAGTGTGTTAATATGTCAAATCAGGCCGAGTAACAGCGGGAATGGATTCTTTTGATCTACACACACACACACATCTCTGTACTGAAACATGGGAGCAATGTTCCAACATTTTAAATCGCCAACTTTCCATTAATTGCTGGTAAAGCACTTCAGAAGCCTTTGATCAATTTGCAAATACCGGCTGCGTTTAGCTACTGCACCCTTGAAGATACACGTCGATAAAACACAAATAAACACACACACACACTTACACCCACAGCAACCAGTTGTTCTCTTTCATATCATTGCTTTGGGGCTGTACAGTATTTGGTGTAATGGTGAACAGTGGATGTTGGGAGGGGCGGGGTTTCCACTGCAGCAGGTGGATCAAAAGCACCGATCAAAGACCCTCAGGTCTAATGTACAATCATCCTCCTCTCTTCATCTGTTCTATCTCTGGGTTGAAAAATATTAAAGCAATACTTCTCTTGTATAATCTGACATATTCCTACTCTTTGCTCATCTCGGGCCAGCTTGGTCAGTGGCTGAACATGTCCAAGTGGCGACATGATGGCACTTGGTTTCATTTTCTTCACGCAGACAGTTTTGTGCCAGCCCCAGGGGTCAGGGTAGTCTAGGGTAGTAGCGAACAGGCACATTGCATTAAAACGAAAGGATGTTGTCATTACATTAGGTAGACCTTTACTTTAAAGGTTTGCAAAGAAACATTTTGAGACTTATAAATGGATGCTTTAAAATGCTTGCTGCCTCGAGCTGAGGGAGAAAGCAGTGGTCATCAGGCTGATAGAGAAAAAGCAAAGAACGAGTGCCCTGCCAATGAAAACAAAGAGGTGAATCAGATATGTTTTTTTCTTTGTTTACTCATGGTAATGTTCTTAGGAGCTTATGAATACATTTACATCTCTGAGAAGAAGTGCGATGTAAAGCAGCAAGATGCCAGATTTTGCTACTTCAAATCGCACTTCTTTCTGTGTGATGTGTGTCACTGCTCTTCTCTCCATCACAGCCACTACAGCACAAACTGATGTCTCATACAGGTTGTTGACATTTTGTTACATCCTTTACTGTGAGTGCCTGACAGAGATGCAAACGTTACAGTATGTTTGTGAGTGTAGCAGACTGACAGTGGTGTTACCCAGTCCCTTTGTGCTTTCTTCTGAGCTGTGGAGGGATGGCTGTCAGCTTCTCACTACTACACCAACACTGATGCCCATTAAGTACCAAGATAAGACAATTACAGCGTAATCTTTCTGCAGAGAGAATTATTCTATTTTAAGGGTGCCTTTCAAGTCAGGGGCGGCAGTGGCTCAGTCCACAGGGACTTGGTTAGGCAAAAGGAGTGTCACTGGTTAAAGCCCCCAACATGGACCAAGACTGGAAATTGTGTTGGAGAGGTGTAAGCATAAATTTCTGAGCAGTGTCAAGGTGCCCCTGAGCAAGGCACTGAATCCCCAACTGTCCAGTTGCGCACTGAGGGTGCAGCACCATTACTCTGCGTTCTCCATCTGTGCATGTTTCTGTGCAAAGCTGCTGTTTGCGCATAAAGTGGCCGGCACACTCGCTGGCCACTTTATTAAGTACACCTTGCTAATACTGGGTTGGACCCCCTTTTGTCTTCAGAACTGCCTTAATCCTTCGGGGCATAGATTCAACAAAGTACTGGAAACATTCCTCAGAGAGTTTGGTTCATATTGACATGATAGCATCACGCAGTTGCTGCAGATTTGTTGGCTGCCCATCAATGATGCGAATTCCCGTTCCACCACATCCCAAAGGCGCTCTATTGGACTGAGATCTGGTGACTGTGGAGGCCATTTGAGTACAATGAACTCATTGTCATGTTCAAGAAACTAGTCTGAGATGATTCATACTTTATGACATGGTGCGTTATCGTGCTGGAAGTAGCCATCAGAAGATGAGTACACTGTGGTCATAAAGGGATGGACATGGTCAGCAACAATACTCAGGTAGGCTGTAGTGTTGAAACGATGCTCGATTGATACTAAGGGACCCAAAGTGTGCCAAGAAAAAATCCTTCACACCATTACACCATCACCACCAGCCTGAACCGTTGATACAAGACAAGGCAGGATGGATCCATGCTTTCATGTTGTTGTCACTAAATTCTGACCCCACCATCTGAATGTCGCAGCAGAAATCAAGACTCATCAGAGAAGGCAACGTTTTTCCAATCTTCTATTGTCCAATTTTGGTGTGAAGTGTAGCTTCAGTTTCCTGTTCTTAGCTGACAGGAGTGGCACCCGTTGTGGTCTCCTGCTGCTGTAGCCCATCTGCCTCAAGGTTTGATGTGGTGTGCGTTCAGAGATGCTCTTCTGCATACCTCGGTTGTAACGAGTGGTCATTTGAGTTACTGTTGCCTTTCTATCAGCTCCAATCAGTCTGGCCATTCTCCTCCGACCTCTGGCATCAGCAAGGCATTTTCACCCACAGGACAGATGGATGGACAGACAGACGGACAGAGACAGAAAGACAGAGACAGAAAGACAGAGACACAGAGATAAACAGAAATGATTTACGTAGTTATTCAAACATGTTATAAAAATGATACAACAATACCCAATATGACACACTGCACCTTTGAGAATTGTTGATTACTCAACAGAAGTCCGCTTTTGCACTCACGTGTTTCTTTTTGACCCAGACAACTTCCATAAGTTGATTTTCAAAGCTGCTAAATTTATTGAGTTGGAACAGATGTTTTCTTCTTAATTATAGAGTTTGACTCTAAAAAATGAATATGTCTCCATAAAATTGTTAAATACCCATGTGCAGTGTGAAAAATCATTAACAACCCCCTGTATGGTTTCAAACACGGTTCAGTTTATGCTGTTTCAGTTTTACTACTCCCTCAGTATTCACTGAACAGTTTCATCTCATTCCTTATGCATGGAGGTGGATCATACTGCTCTCCGAGGCCATTCATTGCAGACCTTGTGGTAGAAGATTTGTTTGATCTGAAGATGCTGAAAAGCTCAACTTTTGTTCCAAGTTTTAATGATCTTTTATCATACTGCTGCCTGTATCCCCATATGGAACTCCTTTTTCATCATCTACATTTGAAGATTGTTGTCGAAATCACTGAGACAGTGAATATTATCACGTTTTTGAGATGATGCAATATGAATATAAACATTAAAATAAGTAAAAAAGCAACCAGAAGGCTGATTGTTTTCCAGAAGTACCCCATCACATTTACATACAATTAAACATTCAAAACAGAAAATGATTCATCACATTTTTTTGCAAGTGTTGGTCAGCAGTGCATCAGCTGTTTTAGGTGCAGCTCTGAAGCACCACACTGAGCAGAGGAACAGCTGCTTGGAGGGCGAGTCATCATGTTAAAAAATGCAATTGTTTTTGGTTCTTTAGCCCTGACTGCTGCCAGAATGCCATTATCTTGATTACAAATGTGGTCGTAACGTTAATTCAGCTCCACCCAGGAACTTGAGACACAGCCAGACTGTCAGCTGAAAAGGAGAAATGTGAGGACTCTGAAAAATAACTGTTAATAGACGCCACACGGAAAGACGAAGTGAGGGAGGAGAGGGAGGCCAACTTCGATAAAGAAAAATAGGTGGTGGAGGGGAGCCAAGTTAATAGATATTTACCATAAATTACACAGCCAGTGGTGACATGCTCTCAGAAATACACTGCATGTCATTAAATTCTCGTCCTTTTCCCCTGCCGTAGTATTAAATCACAAAATGAATTGATATTCAGCAGCATGCACACTTTTCCCTCTGAAACCCACTGTACCCTCAACACATAAGCTGCAGAGTCTTATTTGCATAATCAATAGTTTTTAATTTAGGAGTTTGCTTTCTTACAAACTTTCCGCTGTAGGAACTTTGCTGTTCTTTATTTGTTTGAGGCACAACTATACATCATGTTTGGATAGATGAAAAGGCCTAGTAATTAAAAGTCAAAAAGGAAGAGATACATGGGGTTTTAACTCAGTAACTGTTTTTTTTTTCCAAGGCACCTGAGAGTCTGATGTTTTCATTTTGTTTCTAAATCACCCCATTTGTCAGGAGTTAACCTTGCTCTCTTCCTGTTAAGAATCAAGCAGACGCAGAGCAAAAGGAAACTGCTTCGATCTGCTTTCTTGTCCTCACTTTCGCTCTTTACCTAAATTGCTGACATTAGTAAAGCTCAGGAAAGCTCTCTCAAATTTTGGTTTAGTGGCAGTATAGCCACTGACTGCAGAGGGCTGAACTACAGCTCAGACATAGCATCCATAAATTCATCTTCTATCCCTCTTGTCTTGTTCAGGGTCATGGGTGTCTGGAGCCTATCCCAGCTGTCTTGAGGTGGGGTACACCCTGGACTGGTCTCCAGCCAATCACAGGGCTGACACACAGAGACAGTCAACCTTTCACACTCACACCTACGGGCAATTTAGAATCACCAATTAACTTGATGAGCATGTTTTTGGACGGTGGGAGGAAGCCTAGACATAGCAAATTAAATCAAAAGACATGACAACAGCTTGTTCAACCGACTAGTAATTCAGGTGTTGACAAGCGAGGTTGAAAACTTTTCTTTGACTTTTACTCATTTTAATGGACATAACTCTCGTGATTGTAGGCAAAAGTTTCACAGAACTATCAGGTAATCCACTTGCGCATTTAAAAATCAGAATTGAATACTTTTCTTTTTGTCTCTGTTAAATTCAGTTTGTGGATTTTAAGTTGCTGAAAGTACAGACTCTGCATAGTATTTTAACAACTTTCTGGCACAGTTTTATGAAGCATATTATTGATTAATCCATGGGGAGGGGGGGTCATAAAAGTCAACCTTAAAGCTGAGCATTACCAGACTCTTTTTTTTCCAGCACCTCAGATGTGCAAATCGAACAATGTAATTGAATGACCAACCTTACTAAATAAATAAAAGCGTGGATTTCTTTGACTTGATGATAGAATTATGATTATAATGAGGTCAACCTCAGGTTAAATGAAATATGAATCAATTGCCAGGTGCCATGAGCCAATAACACGTGTTCTTTGTGTGTGTATGTGTGTGTGTGTTTGATAGACAGAGTGAGAGGAAGGAAGAGTCTGCTACTTCTGCTTTCCTATTCATGACCATGCACCCAATCACTCCCAGGCTTAGTCATTCAGTTCTTCCTTTAGAAGTCACACAGAAGTGTCAAAGTGAGGCTTGGACACTTGCAGGGGATGCTTTAAATTGCAATGATTGGATATTTTTGGTTACATTTCTTGAAAGAAATCACCTAAACAAGGTGTCAGATTGTAAATATAGTTAGTTATGAAGGGTCACTTTTGACTTACAAGAAGCTCTTAGATTTTCTATTCCGGTTGTGCACAAATGCAAATGTCCTCTAATATGAATACCAAGTAAGTAGCCCACAAATTGCAACTGAAATTACTGAATCCATGCTCATTACTATTCTGATGTCAAATGGTGAGAATAACTGACTGACTTCATGCCTTGGATTTTTAACATTTTATCAGGCAAATGTAATTTTCATTCTGGACAATAAATGCAGTGCCAAGGAGAATCTGATCCCGTTCAGCCCATTGAGAGAAGCTCTAGCACATTTCACCTCTGCCTGTTTATATTGTGGCAAAGAGTTAGAGAGAGAGAGAGAGAGAGAGAGAGAGAGAGAGAGAGAGAGAGAGAGAGAGAGCTGTTGTGACAGACATGAATATAAAAGTAGTCTTAAGAACCTATTTTGCAAAACCATTTGAGCTGCAATAAACTGATAGGAAAAAGTGGAGCAAGATCCTGCCTTTGAGTCCAACAGCTGCAGAGCTGATAAATGCAGTTCTAAGATGAAGCTCAGATAGCGAGAAAGTAACTTAAAGAAGGGGTATCGGGTATCTTTTAAACATGGATATAAAGTAACACACATGCAAGTTTTCAAACCACGACATATTCACATGTTGTAGAAATTACCAAACCTGTCTGATGGGTCTCATACATCAAGGTCTGCACATAGCACTGCCTCCAACAAACCTCTGGAGGGTTGGCCAGTCAGTGAGAAGGGGGTATAAGAGCAAGGATTCTGGAAGAGAGCAGCTAAAACAAAACCTTTTAGATAGACACTGAATAAGGGTTTTCTAGAACACCAGTGTGAGAAAAAAAATGTTTTTTATTAGCGGTAAACCGTATAAAGATACCACAGGCTTACGAGAGGCACAGTACAAACTCTTAAAAAATGGCAACACCTCCACGTTAAGTTGTGGGAAGATTTTTCAGCCACGTAGCCCTGAGCAGGAGGACTTGCAGCAGGAGGTTAATGAGGACAGAAATGTCAACATAAATATTACTGTATAAGTCCCACTGACCTTGTGTAACATTAACTTCAATAGTCTTGAGAATTGAAATCCTCAGCTTGATGCGAATTCCCCCTGTGGCTCAGGTGTCCTTGTGTCGGGTCTTGCTCACCTTGCAAGGATTCTAAATAACAAACCCACCTTTTCACAACACATTATCCCTAACATAGGATTACACATCACCATCACTTAATAGAGCACATTGTTTTCATTCCTTTGCTATGTTAACCAAAGAATGACCCACACGTTTCTCTGGTCATGGCTGCTGCATGAGCACACTTTTCATGTCTCATTAACAGAGAGGTGAGTTAATGCAGATGACTCGACAAATGACTTGACAAACTCCACTTCTCTTTTTTTGTCCTCTATATGCTATATGAGTATACTTTCCATCTCATTTAATTAAGTGACAGCAGCTTGCCTCTATAATATGGCTGTTCACTAAACTGTATCATAGAAACAGAGAGGAAATTGGAGCCTGATTTCTATCAGAACTGCAGGAATTGATTTACAGGGAACATCTTCTTCAAGTCATTGAGATAAAAGAGCATGATGTATATATTTTGTCTGCTTGTGTATTATATTTGGATGCTTTATGAAACAAATGCAGCTGAAGAAGGTCTTTCATGTTGTTTGGAGGTTTGTTTAAATTGTCTTGATTTGATCGGGGGCCTCCATTTTCCCAGCAGTTGTGACCTTGCATGCGATTCCAGAATCTCGATCTTCCTTTTGATCATCTAGCCGTGTGTTCGTCACTCTCTGCAGAGCTCATATGCCAGTCACTGCCCTTCAACCCTCACAACCCACCAACCCCTCCCCCAACCAATTCTCTCATGACACTCTATATGAAATGGTTTGTTCATCTTGGTAATATTCTGCATGTAATGACGCATATGAAAAGCAATCAGTGAGGCAGCAGAGGATCTGCTTGAGGAGCAGCGTTAATAACTTGGGGAAACGCGAGATGTGATGCTCTTGCTGACTCCACAGGCACACAGATAATTACACATAAACACATAGATTGCACATATTACACAGGAAATACACAATCTGGCACACTTAGCTCTTTGTTTTTGGTACACCCAATAATAAATGTAAGACTTAGATATTAACAAGCTGACTTGTTTAGAAGACACAGATGAGCACCAATTATTAACATGTTTTCACATAGGATCATAGGCTCTGAGGGCACACATTGTCAAACTGTTTTGCAGAGTGTGGCTAAGGACAGGAGAGCTAGTACCATCAGCCTCTGGTCCTCTTTGCAGATTAACATTCATACATCTGTGCTGGTTCAAAATGTCGAGCAAAATGTGATTAGTCAGTTCAGACAGATAGAGCCTACAAACATTTATTTATCCATTTAGGGCTGCAACTAACAACAATTTTAATAATCGATTTATTATTCTCACAACTAATCGAGAAGTTTTTTGGTCAGAAAAATGTCAGAAAATGGTGAAAAATGTAAGTGTTTCTTGGGGTCCAAGGTGACACCATCAAATGTCTTGTTTGCAAACCAAAGATATTCAGGACTGTCACAGAGAAGCAGAGAAACCAGAAAATGTTCACATTTATGAAGCTGAAATCAAAGAATTTGGACTGTTTTCTTTCTTAAATAATTGTTTAAACTGATTAATCATCTGTCAAAATAGTTGATGATTAATTTAGTAATTGATTAATAATCGATTATTCGATTAATTGTTGCAGCTCAAATCCATTTTGCAGATCACAGTACTTTCAAACCTTACCACGCTGAGAGATAACATCCAGCTGTTGAAGCATTATGGCATACAGGCTTCATTTGCCTGTGCCACGCATTGTACCACCAGTATTTCAGGCCTAGAATAACTGAATATAAACAATTTACTTATCCCCCTAAACATCACAGATGACAACATAAAGTCGACTTAATACGTACATCATATGCGGTATTAGCTTTCTCAGTAATTCAAATATCCAAAAGAATTCAAAGAGGAATATCTGTATTTATGCTAACTCTGTTTGGATGTCAAAAATTAAAACCACTGATCAGCATTATTCCCACATTTTTATTACTTAACACCAAGATGTATTAGCTACTCATTTCTGATTGATTAAAACTCAGTAGTGACACGGATTGATTCTTAATTTAAAAAAGTGATACAAGGGACAACCTGACCAAACATTTTACATACAAAAAGGTGTTCGAACAGATTTCACCTCTGCCTGTTGACACTGTGGCAAAGATTGGTGTCTGTCTCAGGCAGTTTCTGAGCTAGTGTGTGCATCTCCAAGATAACAATTTCTACAAAGTGTGGTGATAAGTTGTGGTGATATTGGTACTGAGAAAGGATTTTTTTGTGTGTCTATATTTCATGTTGATGATTACATCAGCTGATAGGTCAGTGGAAGTACCAAAGTGTGCAGGACGAGCACCTTAAATAATTAACTAACCGCTCTGTCTCACTTTCACACCCTTCCTGCATCCCTATCTCTGTATCTCAGCCTTCATTTGCATCTAAAAGTGATGTGCCATTGTGTAAACATGTTTGGACGTGTTGCTTTGTTGCCTTCGTTGTGTTATAATTCAAGTATAATTGATGCAAGTGGATTATGTACAGATGATAAAAGGTCTGGGATCTAAACGCACAAGATTACATAATTTATCGTCGCCTCTGCGAGGCTCGGTCAGCATGAAGCAAACGAAGGAACAGCCCATGTACTTAATTTATGTGTAGAGTACGAGCCTTAGAGAGCAGAGCTGTTTTGCTGCTTAAAACGCTGATCAACAGCCGATTCAGCCCAGTCTCTCTTTTCCTTTTTATCACAGTTTGAATATTAAAATCCTACTAGGAAAACTGGCTAATCGTAGGCCAGTTCCAGTATTTGAAGCATCGTTAAGCAGCTGCTGCTTTAGATTTTATTGGTTTTCAAACAAGATTAGGTCAAGTATTTCACACCCTAACCTTGGTAGATAATTAACAATCCTCAGAGGTGATGAGATAAGAGAGACTATGCTGCACTTGCTGCTTTCGTCTAAAGAGATCATTTTTGGACTGAAGCCCAAATAGCTCTCTAAAGTAAATGTGGAGGATTTTCATTAACGTGGTTCTCTCTCGCTCAGGCTCATTAGAGTACTTTACCATGAGATCTCTAGTGAAGAATGTTGAACTTTGCAGCAATTTTTTGCTAATTTCTTTTCATTATCCTCCTCACCATCATCATAGCATCATCACAGTACTTGTTTTATTTAAGGATTTAAGAGATATGCATGCTGTGCTCTCTTCAGTCGTGTTTAGACTGATGTAGGCAAACAAGGAGTGACAGGTCCCTCCAAATTGAAATGTCAACCATCATGTTAATTCCACTGAACCAGTGTAAGAGAGAAAGAGAGAGTTAGGAGAGGAAGTGAGGGAGTGTTTTTACCAAATTCATGACCCTTTCTGCCCCCTCTTTCTTGTTTGACCCCCCCCCCCCCCCCCCCCCCCAGCCTCCTTTTTAATTTTTCATTTACCACAGCATCTTCAATTATTCCGCATCGCCGTCCTTCACCGTTCTACCTCCCGACCAGACACTAACCACCCTCTCTCTCTCTCTCTCTCTCTCTCTCTCTCTCTCTCTCTCTCTCTCTATCCCCCTCCCCCTCCTCTCTCTCTCTCTCCCTTTCTCTCTCTCTCCCTCTCTCTCTCCGTTTCCAGTGAGATGAAGCAGGAGCTGGCGGAGGAAGGCAGCAGATGCTCCATCCTCTCAAAGCAGCACCGCTTCAACGAGCACTGCTGCATCCGCTGCTGCTCGCCCTTCACCTTCCTGCTCAACCCAAAGCGCCTGTGCCTGGACTGCCAGTACAACGTCTGCAAGACCTGCTGCACCTACAACAACCGGGACAAAGCCTGGCTCTGCTCCACATGCCAGAAGGGCAGGTTAGTGTTTGCACACACTCACACATTCACATGCACCGGAGGCAGGGAGTCGGGGGCAGATTGGAGTAATGGAATGAATGAGGACAAGAGATACGGGAGAAGATGTGGATTGGTAAATGGAAGGACATTGAAGGAGAGGGAAATTGGAAAAGGAGATGGAGGAGATTGGGAGAGCTGGAGTGTTGAAGGAGAGGTATGTGGGGAAAAGTGTATGAATGAAAGAAAACGCAAGACTTTGAGAGAGTCAGCGCTGCGAGGATGGGTGTTGCTTGATTTATGATTTGCAGTCTCAACTCTTAAAAAGATTAGAGATAGAAGATAGTTTAAGAGAAAAGGAGGGAAAAGACAGCGCAACTACGTGAGATAGTAAGCAATAAGAGTGGAGCAGAGAAAAAATCTGAGAGAAATAATGTTTGTATTTGTTTTGTACTCCCAGTTTGCAAATCTTTGCAATCTCGCTGGTTTTTTCTTCCATCTGTTTGGTTTAAGCCCCCGAATCACATCCCTTTACATATACTAGTATTCAGTGTTTTAGAGAAAGAGGTAAATGACTGGAAAGAAGTACATTTTTTATTCATAGAGCGAGAGAAAACAATCTGATGAGCAGAAGAGGCTGGGGAACCCGCTACAGCCGACTGGGTTTTCAAATTTGCATGTGTGGCTGTTTACGCATGTATGTCAGTCAGAAAGCCATGAGAGTTGCTCCCGTGCCCCTCTCTCTTTCTAGTCTGAATATGGAGCTCCGTTTGATTGGGCGTCAAGGGTGGCGAGCTGGAAATAGTCTCTGTGACAGATCCATGGCAAAATTCATTTGAGTTTCGGATTCAAAATGAGTGAAATTGCCTTTACTATGTACACAAATGCCTTTTTAGGACTGGACTTCACCTTCCCTCCTGTCAGATTTTCAGTGTTTTTTAACTCAGCTTCTTATTTTGGCGAATGATTGCTCACCAGAAAAAGAGTGTGTAATACTCTACAGGGTTTTGAGTCAGAAAATAATTTAAAGAACAAGGATCCAGGTGTGCTTGTGGTGTGTTTTGTGTTTTTTGCTGCATGACAAAGCTGTCCGAGAATGATTTGCCCCTCTACTTGCCCCTATTTCTTCCTCTCCATCCACCAGATCCATCTCTTTTTGTCTCCCATTGATTTTTACTGTTGCCGTATTGAGTTAGACCCACTGCCCTGAGCCGTCCCGTTGTATGAGACAAGAGGGAGGAGGAGGAGAGACCGTGAAAGGGAGGAGGAGGAGGAGGAGGAGGAGGAGGAGGAGGGGATGATGGCAATCAAAGAAGGTGGCAAGTCTTGCATCGATCATTTCTTCCCTCACACTCGTTCTCTTTGCGCGTGCCTGAGGTGAAGTAATGTTCTCATTAGGGGTTTAGACTGAGTCATAGATGGGCCTGATGTCACATCGCTGTCTACTAGCCTCGTGTAAATACAGCACTTTTCATCAGCACATTGCAGAGGCTTAAATCCAGTTTCAGCGTGAATTACTCTCATCATGTCAGCTGGAGTAGCGATTTACGGTTGGCATGAGAGTGAGGGGTTGTGGACAATACTTTGGAGTTATAAGTTCACTGTTGAAGGATTTATTCAGAAATAAAGGGCATTAATTTCTTAAAAACAGACTCAGTGTTGGGAAATAGAAAGAACTACTGAGAGAAGAGATGCTTTCAGAAATGATCCTGTGTAATAGGAGCTTTGCTTATCAAGCAGGAGAGCCATAGTGCTTTCTTTTCATATTGATTCAAGTCAAAAAAGACCAAGTGGAAGAAAATTTAGCATATTCATTCATACAAATAAGCTTGAAGGGCTGATTATGCTTTCCGCACGAATGTGACGCGCAGAAATTGGGCGCATGAGATCCACATGAGAGAACGTGCGGCTTTTATGTTTTTCGCCCTCCACATGGCATCTGTTCCCAAACTGCAGGGGGCGTTGTATCGCAAACACACGTCTAACACAGTACTAAACCAGAGAGCAAGAGGTGGTTCACACAGTTTACTACATCATTTTATCAAATTCCTCTTCCCTGCCAAATTTGGCCGCAATTTCACACCAGGAATTGTAAATCTCGCGGTTACCACTGTGATCTCTGTAATGAATAATAGAAATGACAATATTTATTTTACTTTGGACTTTTTCGGCGTGAAAAGGACCTCGTTAAGGGGCGAGGCTTTTAAAAGGATAATCATTCGTCCACACAAAGCCGCACAACCGCATCAAGCATAAATCAGGCTTTAAGGTGTCTCCTCCGATTGAAGGTGATGTGAGAAGTTTTTATGTTGGGTTGATTCTGGTCACCTTTTTGAACAGAACCAGTCATGTTTCTTCCAGGATGAAGACTGCATTTCCCATGAGTACCGTTACTGTTGCAGAGATGTGACTCCTGCCAAAGTGTACAGTTGTTGTGAAAGCAAATGCAAACTTTTCTTTGGTCGAAGAACTCTTTAATACCATTAGTTAGCTTACTACAAGTGACCAGACAAAAAAGTTTGACGTTTCTCGTCACAGTCCTGGCATCACGAAGCCACAGTTGAAGCGTTTCTTCATCCAGACAAACTGTCGGTTTTCTTCCTGATCCTGCTCCTGTATCAGCTATATGCACAAAGACTCATGAAAAGAGAAAACTATAATGAGGGAAAAGAACAACTTCTGCTCACTAACTTATGTATCACTGCC